>JALIZF010001845.1:600000-973360 GCA_029948255.1 Telmatactis stephensoni | reverse complement strand
ATCTTATAGAAGCTCTAAAAAAATTAGCCAAGACTTTAAGAGAACTTACAAAGGACGTTTAGGATATGGAGAGCAAAAGAACTGATGACAGTTTTTAAAAAAATCTGGCTAAAATATTACTTAGCCATTTCCAACCAGTGAGCATGAATTTTAGAATAAGTTACCTCAAAATACACGATCAAAATGACGTAAAATGGAAGCCAAAAATCCACACAAAAATTAGAAACAATTTAGTTTATATACCTACTTTTTATACTCCCAATATGCATCGACAGAAGCAGCAGCAGAAGCATCTAACTTTAGATGGATACGACTTGCATCCATCTTGGTTACCACAAGTTTACATAACGATGAGCATGCGTGATGATACGGTGTCACGCATCACGCAATTGGAAAGGAATTTTAGAGCGGAACCTGGAACCTAATGGTCCCTAAGGGTTGATGGAAAACGTTCATGTAGTTTTAGTTTCCTTCGTCGAAGACCAGAATTTTATGCCAAGAAAAATTAGAAAAGATAAAACATAATTCACAGAAAAAGAAAAAAGGGGAAAAAAGAGAAAAATTTTTGACGTATGCAGGACTCGAACCCGGTACCCAAAGTAAATTAGTATGCTAATTTTATGCAAAATCAAAAAATCGGACCATGCATCCAGACAAATCGCTGAATCATCGCATGTTACGTATAGGATGGAGATTTCGGCCCCTTCCGCGCTATCCGGTAGAACGCAGCGAGCTTCGCGGTCAAAGAGGGAGGAAACAGTCGGATCCTAGGCCATAAATGACTGCACCTTACCACTAGGCTAGCTGGACTACTAAAGGATTTGGAAGACAAAATAACCTAGTGTATCTTGTGAATGGATTGTCTATTGTTGTGCAAATTACGCGATCCCGTGGCGCAGTTAGAAAACCCTCGAACTGTGAAGCAAGCGAGCAGGTGTAAGAGCCGGGTTCGAAACCGGCGAGGGCCAGATTTTTTTTTTTTTTTTTTTTTTTTTGCTCAAAATTAGTATGAATGAAGAAAAGATAGAAAATACGGAATTAGAAATGGAATTCAGTTGCTGAAACTAAGAACTAAAACATCATTCACCAGGATTCACCGAAGGTTCAGTGCATGCTTTAGAGAGAAATGCGACAATTTTATTGTAGTTTCCTGAGAGCTTAAAAATCTTATTAATTGGCCGTTTCCTCATGATTGTTTTCATTTTTGTGTCATTAAGGGAGATGTAGAAGGAAGAAGGGAATTGGAAAAGTAAGGGAAAGTACTAGCAGCCTCAGCTATTTTCTGAGGGAAACAAAATATGAATCGAATATGAATATCTCGTGAATAGATTCTATAAGGTCCCACATTGAAGGATATTTCAATGCTTTTATTTCGCTTTAGTTTTAGTGTATTCTAATTCTCTTTTTAATTTCATGATTAAACCGTGACTCATGAACAACACAATGGCACAGGATCAGCCCGCTTTACAGCTTCCTCTTTTTCCTACTTTTCCTCGTCCTGTAGCCTTGTTGTACATATTTTCAGAAGCAGTTTGGCAGTGCTTCCCTGTCAAGAGGTTATACTTCTTTCCTCCGACTTTGACGAGGTCTTTAATCTTGACTTTACCCTTCGCTTTTGCCTCGGGTTGACGCACGGTCCATTTCTTACTCATGTGCTTGGCATCAACGACCACAGTTTGCGAGCTCTTGCCGTAGTTTTTTCCCTTGTGTATCAGGTATTTCTTACCTAGTTAGAGGAATAAAAAAGATTTTCAAGTGAAAAAGTGTCGAAAAGTAGTATTGAAAGTCGTGCGGCATATAATAACATTATTTGATTATAACAAGGCAAAATTTTTTGTATTCACACTACACTGCAAAAACGCGCGAGTAAATTTACTCAAAAACCTAAGTAAATCAGTGCATCCATAGTAACTCACTTATCCGAGTAAATTTTACTCAGTTATTTGAGTAAAGGGTATATACGCAGTTACTCCGTTATTTGAGTTAAGGGTACTCAGTTACTCAAATAACTGAGTAAATTGATTGGGATAAGTGAGTTACTGCGGATGCTCCGATTTATACTCAATTACAAGTTTTTGAGTAAATTTACTGGGGCGTTTTTACACTGTAGAAGGCAGAAAAATCGTCCAGGCAACCAAACTCTCTCAGAAGGTCACTTCGGAGACGCAAGTATCGCCGTCTGATTAGACTTACAAAACGACAAGTTTTACGTGTAAAAGTTTTCTTCTGAGACGGCGATTTGTCCCTCTAGAAGATATTTTCGTCCTCTATTGCATTATATGCAAACAGCCATTCTTACCACTTGCTGTTTTAACAACCACTCCAGTGTGCTTGATCGGTCCCAGTCCCATGGGCCTCTGTACTTCTTTGATTGAGACAATTTTTGTATTTAACAGCTTTTTTATTCCCGATTTTGTCTTGATGTCATGAGGATATTTCACTTTCGAATTCCTTAGAGAAAAGATAAACGTTTAAGGATATGATGAGGTAGGAATTGACCAGCTAGGTACAGTAGCAATAGGAAGGTAGGTATAGGTAGGTAGGTGGGTAGGTAGGTAGGTAGGTAGGTAGATAGGTAGGTAGGTATAGGTAGGTAGGTAGCAATAGGTAGGTAGGTAGCAATAGGTAGGTAGGTAGGTAGGTAGGTAGATAGGTAGGTAGGAGGGGTAGGTAGGTAGCAATAGGTAGGTAGGTAGCAATAGGTAGGTAGGTAGGTAGGTAGCAATAGGTAGGTAGGTAGGTAGGTAAGTAGGTAGGTAGGTAGGTAGCAATAGGTAGGTAGCAATAGGTAGGTAGGTAGGTAGGTAGGTAGCAATAGGTAGGTAGCAATAGGTAGGTAGGTAGATAGGTAGGTAGGAGGGGTAGGTAGGAAATTGAAGTAGGTAGGGAGGAAGGGAGGGAGGGAGGAAGCTAAGGAAGGAAGGGGGAAGGAAGGATGGATGAATGGAAGAAAGGAAGGAAGGAGTTTTATAGCGGTTTCTTACCCTGATGATGATGATGAACGTCTACTGCTACGGCGTCGCCTGCAGTGTAATAAGAGCAACCCTGAGTTAGCTGCTAACGAGGCATGTTAAACCATATTTGACTACTAAGTATTCAATACAAATTCATTTTAGTGCACCCTATATACTAATTTTCTGTTCATATGTTTCTGCAATCGAGTATGGAGAAGTATGACATGAAATAAGGAAAAGAAAAGTCATAATTTATAACTGATTACCTGAACCAAGACGAACGCCTGAAAACACGTGAAAAAAAGAAATGATTTACATGAGTCTTTCAGTGTTAACTGTATCCATTAAAAAGTTAAATGACTTTGATCTTGATTTATCCCGCCACAACTCTCTTTAAAAATATCCATAAATATAACACTCCGCATTGATTAACACCAACTAATCTCTCGATAACTCGAACTTTCTTCGATTTTTCGTCAAGTTTCGAGTTATCGAAAGTCGACTATGACATTCAAATACCTGCGACTTGCTCTTCGCCTGAAAAAGGGATAAAAAAGACGTGACTAGAGCGATAACACTAAAACCGTGAAATAACTTAGCAACTAAATAGAGACAAATATAGTAGCAAAACCCTTTGTTTTCTATTGTTTCATTAGTACTATTTGTACTTTTTAGTTAGTACTTGTTTCACGGTTTTAGTGTTATCGCTCTCAGTAGTAAGTAATTACTGTAATATAGACTGTATAAAAATGTAAGATTAAGTATATCAGTAACTAACCTGCTCCACCAAGTGGAACGTCTGAAAACATGAAAGAGATAATCTAGATGAATTTATGTTAATTGCAACAATTAAAACATCTATGTAGTTATTAGGGCCCCTCTGGATACCAGCTATGTAGCTGAATGATGGGCCACCTTGCTTAAATAAAGTTTAACATTACTTAAATAAACATCTAGCAACCACTAGTCCACTCTTCTACCTTTGCTTTAGCTTTCTTCTCCCCTTTCTCCCTCCTTCCCTCCCTCGCCTTTCAGTCCCTGCCTCTTTCCCTATTTTCCTAACTACCTCCCTCCATGACCACTACGTTTATATTTGTAATTCATATGTGTAGCCAATATTCCTCGAACCCTTCACTGTACAACCACCCCCTTTCCCCCTATTCCAAGTTGACTGGTATGTCGCGGTGCTCTGGACTTCCAGAAGTTATTAACCATCATTGTGCTGGAGAAGAGGAGTGTTCGAATGCTGTAGTCTTATTACGTATTTGATCAGTCCCGCTTGCCACTAAGTGACGTTTTAAATACCAATCACTTGACGAAAACCGCTGTCACATACATTCTTCCTCCTTGAAAATAACCATCACAAACCCAATTAATCCATACAGCCACCCATCACTTCCTTCATTATTTTACTCACTCATTCACTCACTCACTCAATTCATGTATTCGATCATTATGATTATGATTATGATGATTATTATTAAATCAAGTCAAATCGAGCCTTATCGTCCCTCCGCCCCTCCCTTCCCCTCCCCTCTCCGGATCCATCAACCACCATCAACCATATTTACCTGCGAATGGTGGACGGGGATGTCGATCTACGCCTGTTAACAAAGCATCGAGCAAAACAGTTATATAATAATAATAAACTTTATTTATACACGGAGTCACATAATTTACAAATAAATGCTCTTCCTGAGAGCCGTGTCGCATAAAAATATATAATTATATAAATAGAGAAAATAGAATATGTATATAAAGATAAAACTTATACAACATCTTAAATTAAATTCTACTTTTAAAAATGGATAGGTTCATTGACTCTCGAACCTTAGTGGCAGAGAATTCCAGGCCGCTGCTCCACTATATTTAAAGCTTTTTTTCAAAAAGTTTGTCCTAGGAAGTGGCAAAGTCAAATTTGAGTGACATCCACGAAGACCATAGTCATGAACTCCAGAGACATAGTTGAACAGATTACATACTCTGGCATTTCATAGTTAACACAACAACTAAACAAATAGATATAGACTGACTAATGACTCAATAGGTACTTAAAAATATCGATTACTAACCTGCGCCACCCCCAAGAACGTCTAAAAACAAGTAAAAACAACAGCTTAGATGAGTCTCTATTGTATCTATACATATATATATATACCCAAAATTTCACCTATTCATTATTAAATCGAGATAAATCGAACCTTATAGTCCCTTCCCACCCTTCCTCACCCCCCGCCCACCCCGATCGATCAACCACAGAACCCCGAATAAGGCCAACCAGCACATCATTTACCTGCGACTGGTAGACGGGGAGGTTGATCTTCGCCTGTTAACAAGAATTAGAACAAAACAGTTACAACAACTAAATCCATATACTTAGACTGATTGACTGACGTCAGGTGCTTAAAAATATCGATTACTAACCTGCGAATTCCCCAAGAAGAAGAACGTCTGAAAACAAGTTAAAAAGACAACTTAGGCGAGTCTCTATTGCATCTGTATATGACCATATATAATTTTTATCTACGGCACCCATATGCTAAAAATTACGTCTGATCTACAGGGCCCCATAGCTAAAGAAAACTCAGTTTCATTTTAACCCATGCAGGATTTGCGTTAATCGCCCTCCGGACAACCGGGCTCAGAGCTACATATCTTGTAAGAATAAATGAATAAATTAAATAAACTCAAGAAAATATTATTTAAATATTATTATTATATTCAAAAATTTATGAAGAAACTGAAAAAACCTATTAAAATATTAGCAACGTGCGTGATTCAACTAAAGATACTAATCGGAATATTCTCATTTATTTATAATTATTTCACAAAACTAAATTAAAGTGTTCAAATTGTATTCTGGAAGTTTTATATGATGAAATAGCGGTGTAAGTTGCCTACTTATATCGCTACCAAGTATCACAAATTAAAGATCGAACATTCAAATAACTTCAAATATAACTCAGTACACGGTAAACTAGCTATGAGAGTGAAGGATTTGTTGGTCAAAAATCTTATAAAATTAGAAACTAACCGTCTTGTTGACGATGAGCCGGAGCTGCCACCGCCACTGCTCCACCATCCAAATGTCTCCCCCACCAAACAAAACACCAACAGGGCTAATAACACCAACTTGAAGTCGATCTTCATGCTTGCGCACTTGCGATGAACGTTTGATTTTTAGACTCAGCTTGGTAGTAAGGTGTTTTCTGCTCGACTTCTTGAAGTAGAATGACTTCTACGATTCTACGCTGATTGCTATCCTTTTTATTGGCAAAACATTCTGATCGCGAAAATTCATGATCTGGTTACGTGACGTCCGACTATCAATTTTCGACAAAATTTAGCATTTAAAAATGAACACTTTTTAATGCATTGATTATGAAATTCGAGATATTTCGTGTTTTCTCTCATTACCGCTTAACACAATAACGGGAAGTGATTTCACATCTTGTCAATAGTTGTCCGCAAAATAAACATATTTGGTTCAATAATGATTCACAACGGAACTCATAAAAGAATTTTTAACGGCTCAGTGATATGATTTGTAACATACTCTAAAATGTGAAATAATATAAAAGTGACTGAAAAAGGATTTCCATTTGGCTTTCGATTTCATCTACTTCCAGATTAATTTCGTGTTGAATAAGATAGCCTTTTTCACAATCACAAGCTATAACAGAGTTAAGGTATAAAGAAATCAGTGGTCAAGGAAGGGGAAAAAAAGTTAACAAATAATCGAAAAATAATATGTAACTTGTGGTAGATAATTCTTTCATCATACACAGGAAGAGGGAAAGAAATTAAATCTTCAATGAATCAAATCTTAATGAGATCTGGGTAGACTTGCTAAATAAACTATTCAAGTATATAAGACTTCGATCAGATCTTTTATAAAAAGATTGCAAAATATTCTCACTAACTCCAAAATGTCGTCACGGAACAAAACATTTGACTTGAACAAGATTTTTTAAAAGACCTTTCAAATCATTTCAAAAGAAGCGAGAAAAAAATCTTCTGGCAAATAAATCCACAATGAAATACTGCAAAACTTATAAATGAATTTTTAACCACTAAATCGGTTACTCCAGAGCAATTGATAATAGGGATTTTTTGCTCATTATTATAATAAGCGAAAACAAAAACGAAAAACAAAGATTTGCAATTGTCAGTTATGCAGTCTCTTTCCTATATTATAGAAGACATTTCTATAAACTTTTAATACACCATTATTTTAACTAATGGAATCGATGGAATGAAGATTAACGAGAACACGTACGTTTTATATTTGATATTATATTTTTATATTTATTTTAATTCAAAGGAAAAAAGGAAAGACGTCCCGGCTTAGTGTTTCAAAAACAGCCGTTTCTGTGTAACATCGGTAATTATACACCCAGTCAAATACCAAGCAAAATCTCAAAACCAAAGTGAAGAAAAGCGTTGAATGTTGTCGTGGAGAAGGCTAGGGTTTCTTTAAAAATGATTACAGAAACGAAAACCAAAAATGTTCCGCTTAAGTACTATCGGTACCTGTCTTTTTGTCGTCGATTCTTATTAATTAGTCTTTTTAATAGTTTTACATAGATGTAGTTCTATTCTCATTTATACTGAGCAAATATAAAGAAGATGAAATTAAAACATCTTTGGACTCAAGATAGTTATCCTACCGTAGAATATACCTCAGAAATTTAAATTAAATCGTGCTTACTAGCAGTATTATATCAGTATTTAGAAATATAACTGAATGCTAAGAACTGATACTTAATCATCGTCACTGAGAGATATGGACGGTCCTGCCTTAAAACAATTCAGACAATTCAGTAAACTGAATGTAAAACTAAGTTATTTGCCCACTAACTCGATCATGTCCAAAACAATAACAAAACAAAACAGGAAATTGAATCCCATTAAACTCAGTTCTGTGAATAAAGCCGTCTATTCAGTTTGTAGTAAACGATCGTGTTTTCTATTCATATGTCCACTCTAAACAATACGGAAAATATGCAAACAACCAATCATCTCACTCTCAGAATTCCCACTGGAATAATCAAATCATGTCTCACAAACAAGAAAAATTGCACCAGGCCCGTCACTTGGGGTGGTTCGAAGGTTCGAACGAACCCCTCCCTTCCCACAGAAAGTAGCCGCTTCGCTACTATGGTACGTTGCATATGACGACGCGTAATTAAACAATACTCGAGCTAGCGCAGTACGTGAAAAACCACCAAAACACTGCTAAAAATTGCTTGGATATACTAAAGGGTTATTAACCGAGCGCGAGGTCTAACTTAGTTACTTTTCATGAAAATGCCGAAAGTCAACTCTTTACAGATGTAAAGATATAATATTTTTTCTTTTCGTGATTGTTCTGAGAAATATTCCCCACTACTTTTGCTTTCATGTTTGTTTTAGAAGATCTCTAATTTGGCTTACTGCTCTCAGTAATAGTGTATTAACCATCATATTAACAGCAATATTTCTAAAGCTCATTAAAATTACACTAGAACATTTTTAAATTCAACGCTATAGTTGGCCTACAAAGCGAACACAAACTCGCACGCAGACGGCGGGTTTCACACTAAAATCCCCTCAGAAGGGACTGACGTGTATATCGTGACTTATTTCATATAGAAAAGGGGGCCGGGTTTGAAATTGGAACTTAAATTTAAATACATAAACATAGTAAACGACAAAATTATATTTTCTATATATTTTTCGCATACATCTAATAAACAAAATGTCTTACCAAAATTCGAAGAAACGTACAGATAAACAATCGGCACCACTACTTGACGTCATCATTAACTACACCCAGTGCGTTTCAGTAGAAAATATAACTTAAATTTTATCGGCTTTAGTATTGATTCTTCATTAATTTAAGTTGGATTTTCAATTTCTCTACATAAAATAGGTTTTGGCAAGAGAAAATGAGGTAAGAGAAGCCATCTACCGTACTGGGCTTTCTCCAGCCTATAGTCCCCAGGCGTCCTCTGCGAGCGCGGAGCGCTTTGAAATGATTGCGGAATCTGAACATGTACAATATTTGTATTTGGTTATTTAAAATAGGATACTTTGAAAGATTAAAACTTTATTTGTTCTTGAATTTTATACTACCCATGCAATCAAGCACGTTCGTATTATTTTGAATAAACACAGGAACCCTACAACAACTTTTCAATGTCCAAAATAGCTTCTGATTTTGAACGTTGCTCTTTTGCTTCCTATTTTGTTATTTAGGCTGCCAAATATACCACTCTAACTACATAGCATAACCAGTATGATTTCATGATACACTGCATCCAAGTACTAGCTCAATCCCACCTGAACACGAGTAAACCCTTGATACAGGGGTTTAGTTTCATAAGTTTGTGCTGTGCGCTTCTGGTCAAAATGGCGATGTCGTCCCTGTATGAAAATGGAGCACAAGAAAAATTTACATTTTCAATAGAAATCGTCTTTGTGTTGATGACCGACAAAAATGAAAAATAACATCAATATAATATTTGGGCTTTAGTCTACTTGTGTAAAATTCCACTTCGAAAATTCATGTAAGTAAGTATCAATAAAGGCCAGTCACGGTAACCAAGGGCAACGACAACACGACCACTCTATCAGTTTATTGACTGTGATCCAGACCTCCTCTTTTGGAGATGTAACAGAAAAGTACACAGGCTCAACTTTCTGTCCTTCAACCAGCTTGATTTTGAATCGTCTTAAAAACACGGACAAGAACACTAGTCCTTCAGCGAGAGAGAACCTCCATGCAGGACACTTGCGTTTTCCAGCAAAACCAAATGGTTGGTAAGCTAGTGAGGGGCGATCCTTGGCGTTTTCAGGACTGAAACGATCTGGATCAAAGCTATAATTATAAAAAACATGTTTCATGTTAAAAAAACATGTTTCATGTTGAAAGGCTCTTAAATGGGTATTTTATAACCTTTAAGAAGTCTTGTAAAGTCACAGAAAGTAGTTCAGTTAAGTATCAGAATCCTTAAAGTTGACAATAATGGCACTGGAATGTCAATTCGATCTTTTGGTTACATTTTGGACTTCCTTAAATCCATTATTTCGCCTTGTGGCCTTGCAAGGGCTGATGCAGGATTATCCTTCAGGAGCGGTGCAGCATTACAGAAACTGGGAATCGTCCAAAGGATCTAGAGAATATTTGGAAAGTCTTGAAGAGAAAAAGGACCCAAAGTCGCATCAGAAGACACTGGAAATTTTTGCTCATTTCCTATGATAGGAAAATTGCATTTTCCTATGATAGGAACTGGACAAAATGTAAGAAAATTGAATACATTTTCCTACATATTTCCTAGATATTTCTAATCATAGGAAATTGTATTTCCTAGATATATCCTACCTTTCCATTTTCCTATGATAGGAAATATCTAGGAATATGTTGAAATGTATTGCCCTACATTTTGTCCAATTCCTATTACAGAGAAATCCAATTTCCTAGAGATTTACTATCGATAGGAAATTGCATTTTCCTAGATATATCCTACCTTTTCATTTTCCTATGATTGGAAATATCTAGGGAACATTTTCCTACATTTTGTCCAGTTCCTATCACAGGAAAATGCAATTTCCTAAATATTTCCTAGATATTTTCTATCGTATCATAGGAAATGAACAAAAATTTCCAGTGAGAGGGTGCGCGCACTCCTGAATCCGCCCCTGACTTGTTCCATAAAATGTATCTAAAGCATAAAATTCCAAATTTAAGTAACATATTATCATTAGCAATACTAAGCCTCGAATAGACCAGTTTCGAGTTCAATTCCTCTTTGCTCAGGCTAAGCCTCGAATCCAAGTAAAATATTCATGAATTTTAGCAAAAACCCCGTGGAATTCTAAAGTATTCTCTTTGTTTGTTCATTGCATTCCATCGGACTGTTGCTAAAATTCTATGGAATAAATTTCGCGTAATCGAGGCTTAGCCTGAGCAAAGAGGAACTCGAAAATGGAGTATTGTGTTCTTCTTACCGTTGTGGTTCAGGGAAGATTTCAGGATCTTGCATGACAACTCCGAAAGGCGTAAGAATGGGCGTCTGCAAACATTGTAGAAAATAGACCAAAAAGAAGTTCGTTTTTGTGCGTACTTGGTTGTTATATCACCCAAATCGTTGAATTTGATGTTCAAATGTATAGCTATTTGGACATTGGCCATTTTGAAAACAAAGAAGCTGAGACCGAAATGAATAATGGGAAATCTGTTGGTTGGATGATTTCAAAGAAGCGCGTGTACGTGGATGTTTCAAACTAACGACTGAGACAAATCTTTGGTATCCCATACGCGATTTTGCAGCGCATTTATCTACAAGAAGGTCAAGGTTCAATGATCAGTTTTGAAAGAGTCAGTGTTTTTGCCATTAATTAACTATATACGCAGCACTATCATTTCATCTTTTTGATTTTTAGTGCATTTACCTCTTTGGGTACAACATATTGACCAATCTGAAGATCATGTTCCACTTCAACTCTCGCACCCCAAGTAGCTACTATAGCACAACGAAGAGTCTCGTCAAGTACTTGGCGACAGTACCTTCAAGAAGAAGCGAGGAGGTTGTTAAAAAACGAAAGAAGAAATGGCCGGATGGATTATTGGATGGATGTAAGATAATAGAGATAAGTAAAATGATGTCTGCTTACGTTAGTTCACTGGCAACTTGTGGTTGAATCTCTTCCTCACCAAGCACCTCGACCAACTCCTGGTAAACCTTTTCCTGTATTTCAGGGTGAATGGCCAGGTAATAGAAACACCATACCATCACTAATTAACAGAATGCAATATATAGCAATACTTGATATTCTTATTTTGAAAAGTTCTTGTAACTTGAGGCAATTTTGTATGAGATTGCATAAGTCATTAAGGCTCGTTAAATCAGACTTCCTCTGCAGCTTGCAACGCAATTTTTCTTTACATTGCAAGTTGCAGGAATGAGGTTTTGCACGCGTGATCTCTTCTGCAACTTGCTACGCATTGACGTTGCATTAATGCAAGCCGCAAGACAGCTAAATTATTTCATGTGACTGGTCCTTAAGTCTATTGAAGTCAACTTACTGTATGCAGTAGTATGGAAGCCTCCGACCATAAATGTCATAATGTCATCTTCCAACTGAAAAGCAAACATTTTGATTATCAATTTGTAGAATAGTTATAGAATAAATCTTCGTCGAGCCCGGTGTTTTGAATTCCTTCAATCTCAAATACTTCAACAAGTTACCCAAGAGGAGTGTTGGTGCGCTAATTCAATCAATTGCCCTACAGAATAGTTCTCTTTCGGAGGCGGCACTTTTCGGTAGAGTAGGTCCTTAATGTTAACGTATGAAGTGGTTGCCCAGTCTTTCAAGATATAACTACGCTCGACAAAAGACAATTAAGATCATAAAATAAAACAAATGTACATGTGATCTTCTAAAAATACCATAAATATCAAAGCCTTGATCCGCTTCCAACAAACCTTAAACGCAGGATTTGTAGAACTGACGGAATATGGTCAAATTTTGAAATAGCTAGTAAGTAAATCTAATACTAACACTTGCTTGTAGGTCGGTACTTTCATATCAAAATAGACTTTGTTTCCTCGACCATGTACATACACTTTTTATTGGCCTAGCTAGTAAGTAATTTTGTTTCGATAAACATTTCTACGATAAAACGTTTGCATTACCTCTTCACCATCAATTTGGTCATACTCTATCATGGAGTCAATGAAAAGCTTCTCTGTAACATTGTCCTGTTCCTTGCGTCGGGTCTTAATCAGACTCTTGATGACGGTACGCATGTATTTCTTTGCTGAAAAAAGATAAAGAATAATTTTGAAACAGTATAGAGGTTTTGCACCATCACGTGATGGCAGCCATGACAGCTACAAGAGGCAGGAACAATAGAGACTGGAATAATTTTGTTTGCATGAGTTCAGTTCCCCAGGGGGAAAAGATTCTATTGTTGTGCCTCCTGTCATGGCTGCCATCACGTGATGGTGCAAAGCCTCTATACTGTAGCTCTATATTGTTGTAAAGGTTTTATACCAATAGGAAACAGCGTACAATAGCTAATTGAATTAATGATCACATGACAGACCATGAGTCAGGGAACCTTTGTATATGAAAATGATTATTCAACAGGTTACCATAGGAACGCCACGCCATCATTACAGTGCTGCGCCTCGAACCGTTGCCACTACCACAAAGTTTTTGATTACTTTTTGACATCTTTTGGACAACTTTGAATACCGCTAACCAATTAGATACTGGCGCTTCACTTTGATGTCTCGATAGGCGGAGTTTGTACATCATATCGAAACATCAAAGTGAAGCGACGATATTTAATTGGTTAGTGGTATTCAAGGTTGTCAAAAAGATGTCAAAAATTAATCAAAAACTTTGTGGAAGTGGCAACGGTTCGAAGCGCAGCACTGTAACGAAGGTCATTTTTTTCCAATATACAATCCACATGAAAAATATCGGTAACTGAAACTGCACGCAGAAAAATAGATACAAACCTTCTTCAAATTTCTTCTGTCTGTCACTTCCTTCTTCAGGTGGTGGAGTGCTACCTTGGACTTGTGATTCCATTTCGCTCCAACACTAAATTTATAATTGAAGAAAAAGAAGAGAAATACAATTTTTGAGTCTGTTAAATAAGTATAAATACAAAAAAGTCTATGAATTTAGTTCTCAATATAAATCAAAACAAACGTATCAAATAATAATAATAATAATAATAATAATAATAATAATAATAATAATAATAATAATAATAATAATAATAATAATAAATTTAATATTTACAATGTATTTACAACGTATTTTCTACTCACATTGGTGTACGCGTCCGCAAATTTTTTGACATCAATTTCATTCTTGAAACTTTTGCCCATACCAGCTCGTCCAATGCTCTTTAAGGATAAATTAAACATACTTTCTTTAAGAGGAATATGTTGGTCTTTTGGTAAGCCATTCCATTCTTCAGCCATTGTGTTTGCGGTCTAAACAGTACCATTGAAAAGGAGTCGGTTATGTCATATGCATGACTCTCGTGTAAGTTCAGCTAGCAAGGAAAGTATGTAGTGACTGATGGCCTTCGTCTAAATTGTATTTTAACCGCACTTTATCTCTCCTCCCCCCCCCCTCCCCCCTGTTGTGCTGTTCGTATATGCTTTATGAATTGAACAGTGAAAAAAAGAGCCTTATTAGGACTAACCTCCCAAACGCAATCATAGTAATTCATAACGCGACGTCATAGTCAATAAATATTATATTGTAAACTTTGAAGTAAATTGCGGTCGCGAGTATAACTGAAGACTCCAAAGTAACCATGCTAAACTGTGAGCCTTAACGTACTTCACAACATACAACCCGCAAAACCTGACTTCAGTGTTTCTCTAGTGAGATAAAGCCCAAAACAGGTCACGTGACTTTTACTGTTTTCTTTTAAAATTTGATTTACTCAGCAATGTTAAGTGTAAGACAGGTTTTTCGGGTTGTATGTTGTGAAGTACGTTAAGACTCACAGTTTAGCGTGGTTACTTTGGAGTCTTGAGTTATACTCGCGACCGCATTTTACTTTGAAGTTTACAATAAAATATTTGTTGACTATGACGTCATCAGGTCACGTGACATCATAAAAGTACCTTTAAAAAGTTAAGGACGTCGAGTTTAGTGGTTTATCGAAGAAAGATATTCATTCAAATCTTCTATGTCCTCAAAATAATTTTTTATCGAATTTGAGTCAATTAGCGATCTAACCAGGCCTTAATATACTCGAGGGCCTTATGACTGAAGCTTCTGTCAATAACTTGTCTTAACTGACGTGCGTTTATCCCATTCTTGAACTGAATACTCTTTGCGCCAATAAGAGGCTCTGTAAACCTAAAAAGTTCAGCTGCAAATAAAGTGGTATAGACTTACTAAACCATAGATGAATGGAATGAATTTTAGTATAATATAATCTCAGATTTCTCAATTGTAACATGGAATATACTTCGACAAATTCAGTTTCCACGTACGTAAACACTGGCTTCGATGAAGTGGATGTCTTGTGATCGTCCACAAGTGCATATGCCATATTCCATGTATACAACAATCCGCGTACCGCTGTTTGCTTTGGCTTTGCAAAAATCATCATGTGAGTCGAGTGATTATTTGCAAAATACTTAATGCAGAAGTAGTGTGTGAGAAAGTACAGTGTCCCCCAATTAGTGCGCAAGCGCTAGAAGACTAGGACACTTAAATAAACAGTTATTTATTTATTTTATATTTTTTATTTTTAAACACTCCCATTATATCACAAATTGTTGCCGGCCGGTCTTTGTTGGCACTTAGTTGGTGGTTGGCAGCGGACCCAATACTGTTGTTTTACGGCGTTAATTGGTGATAACAATTAACAAAATTAAAAAACTGGTGGACGTTGTTGTATTTAAGGATGTTCAAACGTTCCAACGTGTTAGCACGTTGGAGCCATCGCTGCAACATTGTGCCTCATTTGTATGAGTATTGTCATTTTAACTTTGGGAGGGGGGGGGGGGGGGGAGAGGCTAGATACGTTTTTAACTCTAGACGACGATAACTTTTCAAGGAAACAGCTTATGATTGCTTATGTAGGATTGTATAAGATAAATATTATCTAAGTGGTTTATCACAAAGACCGTATATCTTCACACAAATGAGGAAGGATAAGGAAGGAAGGAAAGAAGGAAGGAAGGAAGGAAAGAAGGAAGGAAGGAAGGAAAGAAGGAAGGAAGGAAGGAAGGAAGGACTGAGGTAGGTAGGAAGGAAGGAAGGAAGGAAGGAAGAAAGAAAGAAAGAAAGAAAGAAAGAAAGAAAGAGAAGAAGGAACTGAAAGGAAGGAAGGAAAGAAAGAAAAAACCTAAAGTCACTACTACTTACGTGGTCGATCAAAGATATGTTGGATGTCTTTCCACAAATGAGGACAAGCCACACTAACAGTGTAGGTCTTTCCCCACCAAAAGCTTACAATAGGTCCATAGGTTTTGTGGAGGTGTTGCATGTATTGGTGAAGACTACCAGCCTTTTGCAGGTCATCCAGATTTCCATTTCTATAGGGGACAAGAGAAAAATGAGGGAAATTATCCATTAGCCGATTGAATTGTCAGATTTGCCCAAGGAATCTGTAGCTTAGTTGTAGCCTAGTATAGCCAAGTTTAACCTGTCGCCTAGTTGTAGGCTAGATTAGTCTAGTTTCTTGTTTTCGAATGAGAATTTCAGCTGCGGGACGTTGTGTGGTCGTGTGTCAATGCTGGAAGTTTACGCATCACGTCCTTTTGAAAAAATATATCACGCAATTTTTGAGCAATCACGCGTCACGCAGACTCTTTTTTCATCCTGTGGCTTTGACTGTCGATTAAGTTAGAAACTCCTAACTTGAGCAAAATTAAAATTTGTTGTACAATGAGACAATTAAGTACGTAGTCTTGAATTCGGCCATTATCTGTATTTTCAATTAAGTACATGTCCAACATAAAAGTGCTTACAATTTGAAATGCAATTTAGTATGATGATAAGCCTGCATCACAGTATACGACTGGGTTTTACTAATTAACTTACTTTGACTACTTTTACCTACGCTAAACAAATAAAATATCAAAATATCCGGATCCATACACAAACGATAATGTGAACAAACCGAACATCTTGTCGAGATATGACTTAATTTACTTACTCTGGATGTGATGGATCTGGTCCAGGAATAGAAGAACCTTTGTTTGGCCTTCGCTACAGAAGAGACGAAAGGAAAATATCTTAGTATTCTGAGGTATATATCTTTGTCATAAAGCTTCTAAATTCAAAAACAGACTTACAAAGTCGAATAACGAAATAAGAACTACAACTAAAGCAAACGCAGCCACAACAGCAAATACACCGAAATCAGCTACATGGACATAAAAGGGAAACATGGTAGATCAAAGGAATGGTTCCACTGAGTGGTTTAAGTACAATACAGACGTCCTTAATATAACTCGATTAATCATCTGACCCCTGACAGTAACGCCCGGGGGGTGGGGAGGGGATGCATGTTTGGTACTCCATACACGGGGATGATCTGCTGACAGGGTACACTTTTTTGAGTTTCTTGTCATGAACAGGGTATCCATTTCCAAATTTTTTGAGTTTCTTGACATATTCAGGATATCTATTTTCCATCAACCTTAATCACAGCCAAAATATCATCTATTCGCAGCAGTTCTACAACTCGCCATTTTTTAATAGAAATCCCAATCCCGCCCAATTTTCAGTTTACAATAATTTTATTCTTTACAATAATTTTATTCAATTTTTTCTTTCTTTTTTCGTCCCTTCATGTGTCTGTGTGTGTGTCTGCTTTCTTTTTCACCTCTGAAATAATTTTTGATCGATTGTATTTTTCCTATCTTTTTCTTCTGCTGGAAAAAATTAGTCTCCTTTGCAGCCGTTTTTTGTGTCGTCCCGCAAGGCTTAAACTTTAAGCCTTGCGTGACGACACAAAAAACGACTGCAAAGGAGACTAGGAAAAAATTAGTTCAATGTGGAAAATTATATGTGATTGTCGGAAATCGAACGTGACTAAGTTGACCCCTAGACCCTAATCGGAAATAAAAGTATTTACTTACACTTTAGTCTTATATAAGAACTCACACAATGACATGTAATAGTATATATATTCACAATAAAAGAATAGGTGCATAGTGAGAGAAGTGACTGTGATATCTTAGAGAATTCTAACCAACAAGGGATAGCATACCCGAAATGATACAAAAAAAATGAGCGGGTAGTTTATCATGGGTTAAAATATTCGATAATATGATCACACTTAATGGTCCAATCAGAGCTCAGTATTTTCATGCTCTATATTACATAGAGTAACTAAAGGTGTCAAGTAATGAGGAGGGCTTTGAAGCACAAGGAAATTGTGGGATAAAGAGAACAAGCACTGTCAGTGAGTTTCTATAACCAATCAGTATTTCTATTTATAACATACTAAATCCTGTGTTCTCCTTTGTATGAGTGCTTATGAGTATGTTTTATATAGAGAATGCTAATTAGTTTTAAAAATTCACTGTCAGTAATTTTTTTCTTTGCCCCACAATCTCTTCTTTTTACCTATGACTTCATCAATAAAATTGTCCAGTACCACAGTGTCTCCAAGTCATTATTGTCATCGCTGCTACTGTCAGATTCGCTTTCACGAGGCCTGAATGTGCCTGTTCTTGCTTGTCGTCAGACATGTCAGAACTTCTGTTGCTTTCCTCTGGCACCTGTACTGGATAATTCTTTCATATTAATTTATAATTTATTTCTTATCCATATTTTACAAGGTTGTTTTCTATATGTGTTTTATATGTGTCTATTCGATTCATGAACCTCCAATTCGACCATAGTTGCAGAAGGCAACTGAATGTTTAAAGTAAGTGGTTCCACAGGAACCCGCCCCGCGAGTCATTATAATCAGTGATGACTGAGTGAAGTGGAGGACCAGATTAGAGTTAAGTGATGCTTATAGAAGGTAATAAGGACTGTGGCAGATGGATTCGCATGATCAGACGTGGGTTTTGCCGCGGTGATCAGTAGTTATTCACCAGTTGGATTCTGCAGTTCAAAGATACACAGTGCATGATGCTTTAATTAATTAAGAGGCGCGCATGGTAAGTCGACCATTTTCTTTTGGACTAAAGTAGAAAAAAGATGATGAACCCCCTCTCTTCAAAATTCTCCCGCAAGACGCAAGTTGCAAAGGAAACACAGTGACTGTCCCTCAGTCAGTCCGTCAGTCAGTCAGTCAGTCAGTCAGTCAGTCAGTCAGTCTGTCAGTCAGTCAGCCAGTCAGTCAGTCAGTCAGTCAGTCAGTCAGTCAGTCAGTCAGTCAGCCAGCCAGCCAGCCAGTCAGTCAGTCAGTCAGTCAGTCAGTCAGTCAGTCAGTCAGTCAGTCAGTCAGTCAGTCAGTCAGTCAGTCAGTCAGTCAGTCAGTCAGTCAGTCAGTCAGTCAGTCAGTCAGTCAGTCAGTCAGTCAGTCAGTCAGTCAGTCAGTCAGTCAGTCAGTCAGTCAGTCAGTCAGTCAGTCAGTCAGTCAGTCAGTCAGTCAGTCAGTCAGTCAGTCAGTCAGTCAGTCAGTCAGTCAGTCAGTCAGTCAGTCAGTCAGTCAGTCAGTCAGTCAGTCAGTCAGTCAGTCAGTCAGTCAGTCCAGTCAATTCCAGTCAGTCAAGTCAGTCAAGTCAGTCAGGTCAGTCAGTCAGTCAGCAGCAGTCAGTCAGTCAGTCATTCAGTCAGTCAGTCAGTCAGTCAGTCAGTCAGCCAGCCAGCCAGCCAGCCAGCCAGCCAGCCAGCCAGCCAGCCAGCCAGTCAGTAAGTCAATCAGTTGTGAGCCCTAAGTCTTCATAACGGCAAGAACTCTAAGATGAACATGCGTTACAGCTGCTGAAGAAGGGTTTTGTCACCGGTCAAAAGTCATTTGAATAATATTCCAGACAACGTGCAATACACGACCCTGCATTGTATCATCTTACAGACATGTTTTGTCTTCTCGGTCTAACCAATCAAGTGTATTACAGTCAGCAAGCATGGCACGAGTTTCTAGTCTGAAATAGATTTTGCGGACGAATCTTTCCGTAATTATAATGTTCCCATCGCATTTTGACGTAGCTGATTTTGGTATATTTGCTGTTGTAGCTATTTTTGGTCTTATCGTGGTTCTTATTTCGTTATTGAGCTTCGTAAGTTCTATTATTTTGTGTGAGTGTAATATTTTATCATTTTTTGAACTTTTACTTCCTTCATTTCTTCTGCATGTAGCGAAAGACTAGCAAAGGCTCATCTATCCCTGGACCAGTTCCTTCAGATTCTGAGTAAGTAAAGCTTACTAGTTATTTAGCTTCATTCGTATCTTTTAGGGTCGTCAAAGACCCCACAAACGACTTCAATCGAAGTATGAAGGTAACTAAATGTTTGTAGTTCAGCGGTGTATTAAAGGTTGGTATACTCTAATCCTTAAATCAATCCAACAAGGAAATAAGGAATAAAATTCTTAATGACAGAAAATACAAATATCTTCGCTTAAGTGTGCAAACGGCTGAGGACAAATGGTTTGCCGCTTAAGGTCTTTATTTAATTTCTTGCAACTTTTACTGAATTTTTTCAGCAGTCGCGTCGCCTGTGCAAGGGTACCCGGGAAGGGTAGACATGCGATTTTTACCGTGCGTTGGTGATTTCAAAACATCGTGTCGCCTGTACTGGCTTATATGGACAAAAGCTAGTCCAAGTAGTTTATAGTGTCCAAAATGTCTGAAATTTTCGACATTTGACTTAAACCTAATTCGTTTGAAACTTGGTTAAAAGTGTTGTGAATCTGTCAGTTATGTGACTATTTCTTGGACTTGAAATCCATTGCTTCGACAACTCAAGGGTGTTACAAGATTTTTCAGCAAAAGTTATAGTTTCCAGCCTAACTTTGTCAAAGTTCTACCTAGAAACTTGAGGTTCAGCACCCATGTGTATTTTAGGGTCCTCTACATTTTAAAATAGAAAAAAATTAACGGTATAAACTGAGCACGACGTTTCGTTCAATGAGTTCAACGTTTCTTAATTGGATTGTCATACAAACAGTTTAGCCCTTAGGGAATCTGATTGCACGTTTAAAGATGGTTGCTGTTTTTGAATAAACAACATTTCGTACAATAGACAATCAAATTTTGTTTTACACTTCTTAATCACTTGGATGTTATTGATTAAGTCCCCAGGGGCAGTTCCGTGATTGATCTTGTAGTGTTTGTATGACAATCCAATTAAGAAACGTTGAACTCATTGAACTCTGTTGCTTAACATAATCTTTCACTTGATAATGGAGTCACGATGACTCCGAAACGTCGTGCTCAGTTTATATCGTTAAATTTCTTAATTCTATGTATTTCAAAAACGTTATTGATTAAGATTCTACATTTTAAGTACGGTGAATTACATTTTTGTGTGGTCACGTGACCACAGAACAATAAAACTCAATATAAATTCAAACGGGTTTTTAACTATAGTGATTATCTTTTGTTATCAACTTGTTACTTATTAGTAAGATTCTATCCGGAATAGATGACTTGAATTTCTTATTTTGTCAACAAAATAGGTCACGTGACCAAGGTATTAAAAAAAAATTTGTAATTATCTTCCTTGCAATAACATAAAGCCAACCATTCCGGACTGATTCTTGTTAACTTTGACTAACTTAATCAGTAATTCTACATGGCAAGGAGTTTGAAATATGAAAAATTCGCCAGCCCATTTTAAAATTTCTATTTTCATCACTTTCAGATCACGTGACCACTTAAACCACGGATTTTGTGTTTCACATACTCAAGCCCTCTTGTATTACCTTCATGTATAAATTGAACATCATGCGTCAAAATTACACAAAGATATTTGGGAACGTTAAATTTTTAGGAGTCTGAAAAAAGCCAAGCCTTAACACCCTTGAGAAAATCTTGGTGACAATTTCTGCACTGGAAGATAAACAACATTGTATGTATTTCAAAATCACATTCACCAAGCTAGGAGGTCTGATAAATTTACTGATCTACCTCAAACTTCATATCAATCCTAGCCTCTATCAAGAGACCATAATACTAAGAGAGCGAAGCTCAGTATTGATGTCTGTGCCATGTTCGTGGCGGCTAAGGCTATTTTTAGTAACTTCGCAATCGCGCGCGCAAGGCTCTTAAACAATAGAGTTCAAACGGTCCCGTCCGCGCGCACGTCAAAAATCAAATTCTATTGGTTGAGGGACTTGCGCGCGCGATATGGGGATGGCGAAGTTACTAAAAATAGCCTTAGCCGCCACGAACATGGCACAGACATCAATACTGAGCTTCGCTCTCTTAGTATTATGATCTCTTGCCTCTATATAGAACAATGTGCGAGTGACCCCTCAGTCTGAGCCCTGGACTCGCCCCTTAAGCTTAACCCTTTCACACTGTGCACTGGTTTGATTTACCAAGAAAAGAATTCTTCGAATTGCACCACTGTTAGGTCATCGCGTGATTGTCGTGTTTGTAAAGCTGTCCGAGTAATATAAAGATTTCCATTCTCAAGTGGCAAGTGTAGTGTATCTCGGATAAAACCTCATATTTTAGTGGTAAAACGGTTTGTCTTTCGATACGAAAAAGTACAATTTTTGGAGGGCTAACTTTCGTCCCGCTCTAAACTGATATGCCGTCCCGCGATCGGGAAAGCTAAAACTAAAATTGAATAGCAGCAAACAGAACAATTATTACACAAAGAAAACAATACAGGGTTATTACTTAGATAACGAAGAAACAGACTTACAGTAAAAGGTTTGCCAGAGGAGTGTCTGTTTCTTTTAGAATTTTTCGTCTTGGAATTGTAAATATGAAACTAATTCTGACCCGCAAGCTAATCCCAAGGCTGCTATGTGGCGCTCATGACGTCACGAAGGGACACAATGTTGAACATGAATTCAAAGCCTGAAACATTAGAGACATTCCCTCCCTCATGAAACTTAAAATATGCTAAAGGACCTTAGCTATGATTGTTATGGAAGTATTCATTAGGATAATGAGCGATTTAGTGAGGTTTTGCGAGCAAATATTCCATTTGTGAACTTACTGCTGTGCGCCGTACCGTGGCCACTTAGGGAGAAAGGGTTAGCACGTACCACATGCATCTGGTGGCCCCCATCTCGTGGCCCCACACACATCTGGTGGCCCCTTGGCCATAACTCCTTAACGAAACATGCTATGGCAACCGAACTTAGTGGGATGGGTCGGACGTGTGTCACGAGTCATACGGTCACGTGTCATGGTGTGACGTCTGATTATATATCCATGAACCGGGCTGGCCCAGTTAAGCGGGCTGACTTCTTTGTTTTATTATTTTCCCTTGCGGCCACAAAACACAAAAGCAAAGTGTAGAGTGATTGCATTTAACCCGTGAAATTGTACTAGCTAAAAAAAATACAAAATAGCACTATTAAACAATGGAAAACAAAGGACTTTGTACTATTTAGTACTAATTAGATCGATTTTGTACTTTTTCACGGGTTAAGTGCGATCATTCTATTAGTTAAAGTGTGATAGTCAAATAACAACAGAAGAACACAATGGAATTAGGGTGTATTAAAGAGTGATATACTAAAGTGTGTTTCACGGGTTAATGAAAACCACTATATTTCTTGCATCCGCACTCTAATATAGAGTACTAACACTAAAAGTGTGCAGCATAAATAGTACTAAATAGTGTCAAATTATGCTGATTGTATTGTTTTCTATTGTTTAATTAGTGCTATTTAGTACTAAATAGTGCAAAGTATTGCACGCTTTTAGTTACCCTGCGAGCAGTGTCTCCCTTCACCTTCTCGATCCCTTCACCTTCTTCTTTCGTCCGCGGAAAAGGTGGAGGGAGACTCTACTCTCTGGGTAGCTTTTAGTGTGATTAAACAATAATTATTTTCGAAGCGAAATTCATTAAGAAATTCACCATAATTATTGTGCGAGACGAGCAAAACCTTTCTAGTGTTGAGCCGGAATTTGGCGTTAAGAGAATATATGAAGTTTTTCTTACTCACAATAGAAATGGCAATCTTGGTGACGTGCAAGAGGCTGGTAGTCTTTACCAATACATGCAACATCTTCACAAAACCTATGGACCTATTGTAAGCTTTTGGTGGGGAAAGACCTACACTGTTAGTGTGGCTTGTCCTCAATTGTGGAAAGACATCCAACATACCTTTGATCGACCACGTAAGTAAAATTTAAAACTGAGTTTATTTTCCGTGTTATTTTCGGCACGCATCTCATAGAGCGGCTTCCGTATGAGTGGGAAACCTTCCGCGCCGTACTTCAGTGCCAAGTTTTTAATAAGACATAATTCCTGCCGTAACCGTGCCGTGCATAATTGTGCCGTTTTCCCAGTCATCAGAAATTTGCCGTAGAATGTATTAAAGCATAACAATATTACATAGTTGTAAAATGATAGCGGATAGTTTGTTTTATGGCATTTGACGCGTTCAAATTATTCAATAACTATTGTTATTATTTTACTCTTTTTACTTTATGTTTTTATTATTTAATTCCTAATTTAGCTTACACTGAATTAGCACAGATTATTTTTTTAACGATCAGTGATTTTTTCAAGTGAGATAGGAAATCAATCATCACCTTTTTTTTCATATAACATCACACTTGTAGGCCGCTCATTGGAAGGTTAATTTTGAAGCACTTAGGTCCTTTCTTCCCACTGTGTATGCCAACCAAAACCCAAGCGTTTGACCATTTAATACTCTAACGCGCTCAGCACATTGTTATAACGTCATCGTGACGTCGCAACACTACAGTTGATTCCAACTTTGGAAAGTTTAAATCCTTGCCGCCGTGCTTGTTTTGGAAATGGCTGTCTATTTAAGGTTTTGAATAAGAGTCTATTGAAATTTGGGGAGGTGCGCTCTGAAACATGATTGCCGTCAGCCACCTTGTATATAAAGCCAAACAAGAAGAGTGAACGAGCAATCCGGGCTGCTATGTGGAACACTTCAATGTAGTTGCGAGTTTCCTAAAATTTTAACAATGCCTTATGCATTTTTTTACTAGCTTTATCAAATGCTTCTCCCTCGTTTTTATCTTCAAAATAAATTTGATTAGATGCAAAAGGGCGTCCGCTGGCTTTACTGTGCGATGTTTACTGACCGTCATACGACTGGAAGGAAAGAAAGAAAGATCAGCGTCTTCCAATGAGTTCTCGCCTGCACCGAATGTGACATCAGCCTATCCGTTCTAGGGAAAGTTGACTTTGGGTCAGCTACAATTCTTTACTATCCTCAAAGGAGCATATATTACTCTTAATGGGCACTTATTTGATTTAACCTATACAATCTATCTATCTATCTTTTTATTTTTAGCTGAACTTTTCAAGCTATTTGAGCCTTTGTTTGGTAAAAAGAGTATCACGTACAAGAATGGAGTACAAGGACGTCAGTTTAGACAAGTTGTTGACAGAAGCTTCAGCCACGAGGCCATGAAGAACTACTATGACTGTTTTCGGGAGGTTTGTTTCTGATGGGAGCGGATAGAGATATTCTTCAATACAATAGCGGTCCGCTAGTACATGGAGTAATTTAGTAAATCAATCATGACGTAGTAAATTACATTGCTTTAAAGGCCACGAGGAATGACGGGAAACATGTTTTGCATTATATCTGATATTACAACGAGGTTTTTTAAATGGCTTTAAACAAAGGTTTCAGGTCGAGGCGTACTGGGCCTGATAGCCTCGACTGAATTGAAGCCTTTGTAAGGGGAGCAAGGGTGGTCGAGTGGTTAGACCGCTTGCCTCTCACCGCTGTGGTCCCTGCTTCGATTCCTGGACGGGGCACTTCATGTGAGTTGAGTTTGTTAGTTCGTTCTCTCCCTTGCTAATTCGAGGGTTTTTCTCCAGGGTCCTCCGGTTTTCCTCCCTCAATCAAAAACGAACTGGTGAGTCGAGTGATTATTTGCAAAATATTCAAAGTAGAGGTAGTGAGCGTGAGAGTATAGTGTCCCCCAATTAGTGCGCGATCGCTATAAGACTAGGACACTTAAATAAACAGTTATTATTTTGTCCAGAGTCATTGGAGTGTACCTCCAATAACAGCAATTCGAGACACTCGACCCACAAACCGTGCGAGCGCTCATGGTAAGAAAATGTTTTCCATCCTTAAATAATTAACCGCTCGTGCATCAGTTGATACTGTGGAAACGTTTCTTCGCAGTTAAGGGTTCCAGCTCGAGCGCCTGGATCATATGTGAATTGAGTTTGTCATGACGGATTTTCTCTGGGTTCTCCGGTTTTTCCTCCCTCAGCAAAAATCAACATGTGAGTCGAGTGATTATTTGCAAAATAACTAATGTAGAGGTAGTGTGTGATAGAATGCAGTGTCCCCCAATTATCGCGATGAAGCAAATCTATCCAAATGACTGATACTGTTTCAGGTGACAAATACAATGGCTGAAGAATGGAAATCTTTACCAAAAGGCCAGCATATTCCTGTTTTGGAAAATATGTTCAATTTATCCCTAGATGCCGTTGGACGTGCAGGCATGGGCAAGAGTTTTAAAGATGAAAATGTCGTCAAAAAGTTTAAAGAGGCATACACTACGGTAGGTTAATTATGAAAATATAGAGATTACTCAATGGAAAATAACGCGTACGATTTTATACATGAGTTCAGGAGCCGGTTGTACGAAGCCTGGATAAGCGCTATCTGCTGGATTAATCCTTATCCGTGGATAAAATTTATAGCTCTTATCCAGTGGATAACTTATCCAGGCTTCGTACAACCGGCTGCAGAAGTATCGGAAAACCAACGAGTGAGCGCAGTGAGCGAGTGAGTTTTCTTATAGGCATCAACGACTGCAAAGAGTGCATAAAACCGTACAAAGCATTCTCCATAGAGTAATTCGTTCATTACATACATATCGAGATTTCTTTTTTTGAGTCAATTTATGCCATTTCACTGTGAAAATGTCAGAGTATTTTACTAATTCTTTAACGTCGCGTTCATCCACAAACGATCATAATCATTGAGACAAATGCCGAATAAGTATAAACCTTTAACAACAAACAGAATTTGTGTCGGAATTGATAATTTTAATAAAGATGCGAAGTGAATATTTGCATGGAATTGTCCGGCTCGGACTGAAATATATTAGTATAAATGTGCGTAGAGTGCAGAATGGGTGTACACTTTAATTTCGAGTGTAAAATGGCTCGGGAAAATTGCTGAAGCTGAAGTAGACTTGCTCCAAGTCTCGCTCGTTGATGTTTTCCGTTGTTTGGGCTTCCTGTGTCGTTATTCGGATTCTCGGTTTACGAGCACTCTCCGAGGGGAGCGGCACCCTCGGAGAGTGCTCGTAAACCGAGAATCCGAATAACGACACAGGAAGCCCAAACAACGGAAAACATCAACGAGCGAGACTTGGAGCAAGTCTAAAGCTGAAGTGAATGTTCTTATCTGTAGGCTTCATGGAGACAACGCAAACCGCGAGCTTGGGCTACCTGTGCTTTTGCTCGGTGTACTCTATAAATTGAATTTTAATTATTTATTTTACCTTTATTTTAAGTGTTGGGGAGAATTAGAAGCACAACTTGGCTCTCCGCCACCAGAAGCAGGAAGTGATCGAGCGAAGAACTTTGAAGAATGTTTGTATTGACCACTAACTCTGGAAAGTCAGCTTAATACGTATTCACTAACTCTGCTATTGAACTGATCTTTTCCAGCAAATAAATACATGCGTAACGTCATCAAGAATCTGATTAAAACCCGACGCAAGGAACAGGACAATGTTACAGAGAAGCTTTTCATTGATTCAATGATGGAGTATGACGAAATCGATGAAGAGGGGGTAATGTATGCTTCAGAAAATTGTCGTTTTTAGTCGTTTTGTCATATCTGGACGCGCGGGAAATTGTAAGCCAAGACACTCAATTCAAACTAATAATAATAATAATAATAATAATAATAATAATAATAATAATAATAATAATAATAATAATAATAATAATAATAATAATAATAATAATAATAATAATAATAATAATAATAATAATAATAATGGTTTAATGATGACATGTCTACAGGGTAGCTCTACATTCATCATGGACTAATAATAAAATATATATATACATTATCAAACTCATTAATAATTCATTAGAAAACACAATGGAAATCACTACCGGAACGTAGATCTTTATATCGGATAAAGATTTTTGTTCATTTGCATAAACTTGAAGTTGGATTTTCTAAGCCAAAAGTAGTCAAACTTGGAAAATTCTGGTCCAATATGATAATTGACAACTAGACGTTTGATAAGTAATATAAAGAACTCGAGAGCGTGTTATATCGGGTCTAAAGATCCTCGCCTTCGGCTCGGATCTTTATCCACCGATATAACACGCTCTCTCGTTCTTTATACATTACATAATAATTTATTTTAAGAATGAGTTAAAGGATGAATAAAGTACTATAACTAATAATCTATATAGACATACATGATATTAATAATGAGTTCAAAGGATGAATAGATTAATCTATATAAATTAAATATACATAATATTAATAATAAATGGATAAATAAATGTGCTGTAACATATTATAATCAGCAGCATAATCTGGATTTAGCATTAGTTTTCAAAAACCTGTATACTTTTCCCATAAATGGTTTGTAATCAGTCTCAAGTTTAATGTCATTCGGCAGACCATTAAATAACTTGGAAGCTGAATCTTGAAATGTTCCTGTTTGAAGGGGCACAACCAGTTGCGGTGTAGCACTTGAGCGAAGATTCCTGGTAGTGTGACGTCTCTGCAAGGTTAAGTAGCTTGGCCAGCGAGTATCATACAGGGCTTTGTAGATTGTTCTTAATAGATGGAGTTCGGTTCTCTCCTTTACGGGGAGCCATCCTAACTTCATTACGTCAGCCATTTTTGCGTAACGGTTGGTAACAAAACTTGCAGCGCATTTTTGGACACGCTGTAATTTCGCTTCTAGGTATTGTGGCAATGGGTGCATGACAATGTCATTGTAATCTAGCTTCGATATTACTAATGCTTCAACCAATTGCTTCTTCAATGCTGTGGGCGCTATGTTTCTGATCTTCTTGATTGTTGATAAAGCTGCAAAGCATGATAAACTATAGCTAGACATTCCAGACAATTTGTCTATCTTAGCTCAGTTCTAGTGTGAAAACCGGCTTTATTTGTACAGACGCTTTATCTGTGGATTTGGGCTTCCTGTGGTATGTTAACGTACCGAATTTCATGGATTTCAAATATTTGCTCCGAGTTTGAAATGTTCTCTCGTTTTCTCTAGTATAGCAAAATCAATTATTTGGCATATCCTATCCTTTTTATTAATGACGACTTAATCGGGGCGCCTCGGTTTGGATGGTAAAATCTCATAATGAAACCTTGAAATTATCATTTTCGTAATTAACCGATTCTGGCTGATGTTCATACCATTTTTCTTTTACTTGAAATCAAAGTTTACGACAGACCTCCCAATGAATTCGTTTTCCGAGCCAATCATGGCGTCTCTTGAATTCTCGCTGAACCAGATTTACTACATTCACTCAATATAAATGATATATATGATATATATATAAATGATAAACTTGATAGTTCAATCAGCTGTTCCACACACTCCTACAGTTTACTTTCTTTCGAGACTCCCGAATTCTTCTTCTTCTTCTCCTCCTTCTCATTTTTAATAAATTGTATATCGGTGAAAATTAAATGAAGAAGATGATGATGATGATGGTGATGATGATGATTATTATTAATGAACCTTTGGTGAACGCTGGTGAATTATATTATTAAAACCGCTCGATTTTTAACGACAAATTTTGATTTTGAGCCAGGTAAAAAAAAAAAAAGAAAAGAAAAGAAAAGAAAAGAAAAGAAAAGAAAAGAAAAGAAAAGAAAAGAAAAGAAAAGAAAAGAAAAGAAAAGAAAAGAAAAGAAAAGAAAAGAAAAGAAAAGAAAAGAAAAGAAAAGAAAAGAAAAGAAAAGGAAAAAAAAGAAGAAGAAGAAGAAGAAAAAAAAAAAAAAAATCTGGTCCTCGCCGGTTTCGAACCCGGCTCTTACATTTGCTCACTTGCTTCACAGTTCAAGGGTTTTCCAACTGCGCCACGGGATCACGTAATTTGCACAACAATAGATAGACAATTCACAGGATACACTAGGTTATTTTGTCCTCCAAATCCCTCAGTAGACCAGTTAGCCTAGTGGTAAGGTGCAGTCATTTACGGCCTAGGATCCAACTGTTTCCTCCCTCTTTGACCGCGAAGCTCGCTGCGTTCTACCGGATAGCGCGGAAGGGGCCGAAATCTCCATCCTATACGTAACATGCGATGATTCAGCGATTCGTCTGGATGCATGGGCCGAGGTTTTTTTTTTTTTTTTGCATAAAATTTGCATACTAATTTGCTTGGGTACCGGGTTCGAATCCTGCCTGCGTCAACAACTTTTTTTTCTTTTTTTTCTGTTTTTAATGGATTTTATTTCTCTTTTCTTATTTTACTTGGCACAAAATTCTGGACTTCAATGAAGAAACCTCTTTACATTAGCTTGATGCTTCAAATTAATTTTGCGTAATTTCGAAAAACAGAGTCCCTGGAATAATAGTCATTTATCTATGAGATGTATCTATGACACTCAAATGAAAATCATTTTCAATACGCCTTCAAAGACCCTCTGGACCTCTGATACTTATGCATTTTTAACCCCTAATCCTAACCGAATATGCGGTTCGAGATCGAACCTCCCTTTTCAACATGCTGGCAACGGGCCTTATCTATCATGTTTTCCTTGTCAAGGAAATTTTTCTCATGTGGATGCGGCTTTACTTTGACAAGTTTTTCACGAGGAAAAGGCTTCCTTGCCAGCTATTCAACAACTAAGCCCAAGCAAACACGGTCGTATTAATAGACAGGAAACCCATCAAGGTCTTTTTGTCGGCCAACCAAAAGAAAAAGTCAAAGAAAACTTGTTATGGAAAACTTGCTCTTATTTTACACAACGTTATTGCTTCAACACTTTAAATGCGATCATGATGTAAACTAATGCTCTTTTAAATGGAGTTCTTTCTTTTTATAGTTGGAAGATGAGATTATGACATTTTTGATCGCAGGATTCCATACTACTGCAAATAGTAAGTTTTCTTTCTGTTTTATGTTGAAGTTAATGCCGTAGTTCAGATACGTTGCATCATTACAGCCACGTTTTGTCACTCGTCAGATTTGTCATGTCAGATCCTCCATTATAACTGATTTTATTGAATTGTTTTGCCACAAAGGTGGGCGGGATATTGCTTACAGAGCAGCAGCCCCAATTGCTTTACAATACCCTTAATTTTTGTGTGTGTGTTAAATGAAATCAAAATTGAATATAATCATTTGGTGTTATTTGTTCACCAGTGATGGTATGGTGTTTCTATTACCTGGCCATTCACCCTGAAATACAGGAAAAGGTTTACCAGGAGTTGATCGAGGTGCTTGCGGAGGAAGAGATTCAACCTCAAGTTGCCAGTGAACTAAAGTAAGGAAATCTATCCATTCACAACGCTATACATCTATCTAACAGCCATGTATCCCTTCGATTCTACCTTTCTTTGTTGATTTATTTGTGCTTTTATTAATCATTATCTTATTGTTCAACAAAGAGGAGACCACAGCCCACATGAATAAATTTCTTGCCTTTCTCTTAAGATACTGTCGCCAAGTTCTTGATGAGACTCTTCGTTGTGGTGTAGTCGCACCTTGGGGTGCAAGGATTGAAATGGATCATGACCTTCAGATTGGTGAATATTTTGTACCGAAAGAGGTAAATGCAAAAAAAAAAGCCCTTGACCTTCTAATTCGAAAAAACCCGCCCTTTTTTCAGTTGAATTTTCCCTCCTTTCCTGCGGCAGGTCGACCCATTACTAGGCGCTTTCCTCTGGTAATGGCAGTGAAATGGTATATATGTATATTTTATATCGCACTTCACTTTCACTTGAACAAATTTCAAGTCAAAGTGCATTGGAAGAGTGTTGCAATTACTCTATTTCTTATTACGTCACGGTTTGTTCATGTTTTTTTTCAAATGGTCTGGTTTACAAATATAGATCGGTTTCAGATAAATTTTGTTGTAGACATCTGATCAAACTAGAAGTATATACATATAAACACAAAAAAGCTTCGAGATCGTTCTCAATTGCTTACGAACTGAAAGCTTTTTTTCTTTGCAGACGCCCATTCTTACGCCTTTCGGAGTTGTCTTGCAAGATCCTGAAATCTTTCCTGAACCACAACGGTAAGAAAGGAATCCACTACAGTCAGCTCAAGTGTTTGGCAGAGATCAGCAAATGGTCTCCGTTGAGGGGAGTCTCCGTGTTATTTAGGTGGACCACTCTTAGAAGAGAGTTGACTTTATATATACCGTTGCGATTTGATTTTTATACCAAATATTTTAATTTTACATGTATACAAATTATAAATAAACGTAACATTTGTTTTAAAAATGTACATTGATAGATTTGATCCAGATCGTTTCAGTCCTGAAAACTCCAAGGATCGCCCCTCACTAGCTTACCAACCATTTGGTTTTGCTGGAAAACGCAAGTGTCCCGGATGGAGGTTCTCCCTCGCTGAAGGACTAGTGTCCATGTCCGTATTCTTCAGACGATTCCAAGTCAAGCTGGTTGAAGGACAGAAAGTTGAGCCAGTGTATCGTCTGGTTACTTCTCCTAAAGAGGAGGTCTGGATCACAATTAGTGAGCGATAGAGTACCGCTTTGGTTATGCCAAGGCCTCTAAAAATGTATGCTTTCATTAAAGTTTCATTAAAAAGTAATAATTTTTGAGAAGAATTATATCAAAAGGAAATATTTCATTTTGTGTTACTATAAGTGTTGGTACTTACAAGGGATTGACCATTAGAAATGGTAGGAAGGGGGAATGGCAATTCCTACAAAATATTATTGCAAAAAAAAGATCGTTCCATGCAATCAATTCTAATAAATTTCTGCAAATACCCTAGCACCAAAAACTATTCCTACACAACTTTAAAAAATGTTCTTGCAGGGAAACACAGGTAGAAAAAATATACGTACCTAAAAGATACCCCCCCCCCCCCCCCCAAAGGTTTCTAATGGTCCACCCCTAACTCAAAGTAGATCTGGAACTAACATTTCGGTCGATTGAAATTTGGTTTTCTTTCGGTTTATTTGCAGAGTTTCGTGTGTATTCACTCAAAACTACTATTATAGAGAAATAATATATAACTAGACGCACACGTGCGTTCACTCGTGCCCCTGGAGCCCTTTTTAAGAGAGACTACAATGACCGGCTTCGTTCGTACTCTTCCCCTAGCCGTTTCACGCATTCTTCACCATTCCGGGAAATAGCTAACCGTAACAAATGACCTTTTTTGAATCGGCTAACTTAAACTAAAAAATATCTTGATTAGTCAGTTTGTCTGTCAACAGCTATTAGTGCCTTTGTCTTTCTATTATCATGCATAGGTATTAGATATCTCCAACATGCAAAAATATACCAGTTTTATATTCAACTTCTTATTTCACTATATATCTCAATTGTTTGCTGTAAAGACTTCTACAACGGCATATTTGACACAATAACAAATCGTGTATTTTTCGTTCATGTTTCGGATGTTATATATATGAATAAAAGACGTTACGTGACCAAACGCGAAATACAAGGTCAATGGAATCTAGTTTCATGCCATTCGGATATTAAATTAAAATTCACTACAAAAACCTCTCAAGATCTCTTGAATGCTTGAATGAGGAATATAATTGACTTGCTCCTATGTATGTTTGTTTAGCAACATGCAGGATGAGAAATTCGTAGATTCCCAGCCCATAGGAAATAGTCTTTATCGCGAGCCGCTTCCTTTCAAGTACTCCATTTAGAGTTCGATATTTGGTCAAAGTATTGGAGATGAAGCTCAAAATAACAGCCCATCCTGAAGCTCTTATAAGTATATAGGTATTTCTTGAGTTAAAAGCTCCAAATTACATTGTTCTACTGCAGGAAAAGCCCGTCTCTGAAAGCTATTTTCTTTGTCGTCGACCATCTTGCATTCCTAAAGTTCCTGGCTTGCGTTCGCGGTCGCTCAAGGGTGATGAATGAAGGGCATTGTTTGTACGCTCTTAACCAATCAGAAGTTCCTCAGGACGAACAGAGAATAAGAAAAAACATTTGCAGTTTATAACTCGTTCCCGGCCTAAAGGCCTGGGCACGAGTAATAATAATTCATAGTCTCACCATTAAGGTGTTTGTAGTGTTATGCTTAACGTTTCAAAAGCTGGAAGAGCCTTGAGCTATGCATGTTCGCTTTAAATAAAATGTAGTATACCTGGCACAGAATAGGTACACACTCATTTATGACGGGTTTTTGTCGGTCCTATACATTCCGATGCATGGCATAAGTAAGCGGCATTGCTTGTTTGATTTTAGAGTAAAGGAAAACGATAACATATGTCAATGATATTTGTCAAAGCGAGTATGATCCGTCAAATTCCGAATATTCCAAAATTGTTTGGAACGAAAACAAAACATTGTAAAGTGCTTTCGTTTCTAACGACACCAAACAGTCCTACGACACAAAACAGTCCTACAAGACCCGACAGTCCTACAGGCAGAAAACGCCTCTACAACACTAAACTAGCCATTTCTAATAGAAAGTGAAGTGCTGCGAGCAGAAAACAGCTGGTGTATCCACGTTAGCAGAAATGTTCCCCTAAAACTCACGAAAGTACACCGCTTTCTCTGATATATATGAAATGTTTCTTGTCTATCTCCTGTGCGTTGTGTGACGAACTTAACACTGCTTAGTAGTTGACCTTCAATGTTGAACTACAAAACATAATTCTCCAGGATCAGTGTTGGACACACACAGTTCAAAATATTTAGCACTTTGAGTAAAGCAATTTTCAGGAATTTTTCAAACAATCACAAACGGCTAGCGTTGGCAATGATTATAAAACTAACTGATTTTTTAAAAAGCTATAGTTGCACGTTGCATCACGGTCAAAGATGCCGCATTAGTCATTTGATGCTTTAGATCAAACGAATGATAAATACAATTCCATCACATACAAAGTATAAAATTTTCTTTCATAGAGTAACCAAATATATTGCAGAGATTCTCAGCGCGACCTCACTTCATACTTATTATCTTGGCTTGAATTGATTCGGCCCGTAGACGAGCTTCGATTCGAACAGTAACACGCAAAATGACCCGTAACAGAACATTGCCCTCTCGAAAAAATATCACTTAGCATTTTGTGACTTTCTTTATACTTCGAGAAACATAAAACCTCTCGAATGGAATCGCACAGGAATCCCAATTCATCCCTGTGACGTCAAGTTCGCCATGAACATACCACCGTACATAAAAATCGAGTTCGCGGATCAATATTAAGGTGACGTCATTAATCGCACAGGAATCCCACACCAAGAATAGTGTTGCTGCTCGCTTCGCTCCCAGCAATTAGTGTACAGAACCTGATTTCCAGGTAAGATAGGCAGGATTTTGCACTTTTCCAAAATTGACCATTTTTGAGATTTTTCAAAAGGCGTGTGGTCATCGAAAAATGTCAAAATTGGCCCCGACTGGGATTTTGCATTTTTGCAGCTCAAAAGGTACGGTCATGATAGGCAAGATTTTGCACTTTTTTAAAATTGACCAAATTTGAGATTTTTCCAAAGGCGCGCGGTCATCGAAAAATCTCAAAATTGGCCCCGACTGAGATTTGGGATTTTTGAAGCTCAAAAGGCAGAAAACATTTCTACAAAATTAAATTAGTGCACAAAATTAAACCTGATTTCCAGGCAAGATAGGCAAGATAGGCAAGATAATGCACTTTTCGAAAATTGGCCAAATTTGAGATTTTTCAAAAGCGCGCGGTCATCGAAAAAATCTCAAAATTGGCCCCGACTGGGATTTTGGATTTTTGCAGCCCAAAAGGCAGAAGACATCTCCACAACACTAAATTAGTGCACAGAACCTGATTTCCAGGCAAGTTAGGCAAGATTTTGGCACTTTTTCAAAATTGCCCAAATTTGAGATTTTTCAAAAGGCGTGCGGTCATCTAAAAATGTCAAATTTGGACCCGACTGGGATTTTGGGTTTTTGCAGCTCAAAAGGTAGAAAACATCTCTACAACACTAAATTAGAGCACAGGACCTAATTTCCAGGCAAGATAGGCAAGATTTTAACAACAGGCAATCTCTATTTTGTCCATTTTGAACCATATTCTTAATCAGTTGAGTCAGTTTGCATGTCTAAGTTTGCAAATTCAGATAATTTGCAGTAAAATATAAATGTTCATGCAGAATCGCATTAACACTGGATTGCCCGCCATGTACCTCTTTTCTTGCAAAGATCCGAACACTCTTCCTTCGGGTGTGGATACAGTTCTTCCCTCCTCAAGGTTTCAATGTGACCCATGACATCATCCATGGATTGATCGACATTGCCTTTAAAACACCACTTACTAACCATGTTTCGTTCTCGTAGCTCACATTCTAACTCAGACATGGAGAATGCCTTAGAGGTTATCCTCCTATCTAAGTTGAATGTGATATCTCCATAACCTGACAAAAAAAGAGAGATGAGTGTAAATAGCGAATATCTTATGAGCTTATAAGATATTCGTATACAATCACAGATGGCGCTAGCGAACGCCACATGTATTACAGGTTATGTTGATTGTACTCAATGAGACAATGTACTCAACCTCTGGTAAATGGTCATGCATTGACAATTAATGATACAATGGAGCAACATGTATAATTGTTTCAACTTGTCTCTATAGCCGATCTCAAGAAGGATGGCAGTTTTCAAATATTCTTCTACAGATTATGTCACGTGGCAGTTATGTATATATTCAAACGCAAAAAAATCTTTTTCGACTGTTTATTTGTTGTCTGCTGTATCTGTGTCAGTGGTAAAGTGATTATGAAAATGAATACTTACAGAACGCATAGTGGAAAAGCTCAACACAGACAAAAAGCATATTGTTTTACTTACTTAAAAGGAGCCTCTATTTCCACAAATAGACTAGATCGATGTTGAACTAACCATTGAGCATGTAACATACCTTGCATTGCACAAAATCAGTGCTGCGAAAAAAAAATTGCTACACTATCGTTGCGAAATAAACGAAGAACTTGGATCTACTTTACTCAACGATAGCACCCCCTGCTTCAACTTATTCGACTTGTTTCACAACACAATTACGAGATGAGTTAGGAAAAAAACTCAGTGCATGCACGCAGTGCAAGTGCATCAAAAATTATGCAATTATGAAATACCTAGACCACTGCCAATGTAAAATAAGGTTTGTCATTGTGAAATAAGATCAGTAGTGAAAACTTACTGAAACTTACGATTTGAAGTGTTATCGGAAACACTCCAACTGAATCATGAATTGTATGCTTGAATCTTCCAACTTGAAAGCCAAAACGTGAGTGATTATCTGTCGAACTCACCAGGTCACATCCCTTCGCTCGTGACATCAATTTCCTTTCTCATGACAACACACCCCGGCCCTTTTCAAGGCATCACAATCCTCAGAGTGGCCACAAACAAAGCGCTGTTTTCTCGACAGTTATGCTGCCTCCTACCACGTTCACTTTGCGTTAGTTCAATTTTACTTCATTTTCTACAGAAAAAAATGTAATTTATAGAAATGACGGCTGCGGGAATTTAAAATAAAATGTAAAGGAATATTTTTTATTGCAAACCTAGAAACCATTCTTGGGTCTCGTTCGAGGGCTTCACAGAAGCTTACAAAGAATCGACGGAGGACGCAAGACGGATTGTGGAAGAGAAATTTTCAAACCATCCACTAAATACAGGTATAAAATTGATTTGTGGACAACATCGAAGACTTTTCTTGGGTTTCCTGTGTTAGACAAATCCTGGGCGTGCAAAAGATGACCAATGGTGAGGACTGGAAACCACTCTCATGGGAACGAAGCCACACAGTCCTCTTCGCCAGAAAAAGCAGCATGACAAGCGTGAAAACAATCGTGAAAAGCGTATGAAACAAGTGCGACAGGGCGAAGCATGTGTAGCTGTCAAAGATATAATTTATTTATCGACTATTTGAGATACCCCGGTTGTCTGTATTTTACAGAATACATTAATTTAGACTCATTTGATGCCGTGATGATTTTAGAAGCCTATGTGGCTTTGTTCAACTTGCCATGAAACTTGATCGTTAACGTTACCACTGTGCAAGCCCGCCATTTTTAAAAGTCTTCATGATGTTACAATAGGCCTTTTGCATCAACCGGCCACATACAAAATCCCCCATACTGCATGACAAAATACGCACTGGGATATCTAAAACAAAAACAACTCTAGTTGAAATGCTTTTGTTTCAAAGGCTTGTCACATATTTTTGGCTTTTCATGGTGGATTTTGTAGAGTTGATGCAGAGGTTTCAAAGTCGAGGCTATTGGGCTAAAGTACAAAAAAATTCACCAAATCTCGACTTCACCTTTTTTCAACTTGCCACTGGAAAAAGATGATCATTGCCGTGAAAAATTAAATAAGTGTATCTTTTATTATCTTCTGGCTGACGGCTTCGTCTAAATGAGCGGTATCGTCCCGAGTGTCCCGGGCTGAGTTCGTCGAGTTTTACATAATTTTTTGAGCGAGGTGATTACATGGAGACATGGTTGAGAACTCTCATATACATTTACATGAATTTCTTCTACCCGGATCTTTTTAACTCGAACTGAATTTTGTCGCATGACGAACTCAGCCCGGCACTTTTTGTTGCACATTTACTTTAGAGACCGATGTGAGCGATTAACGTACAATCCAAATACTCGCACTTAAAGTAATCAAATTCAAATACTATTAAAAAGGATTTCTAGTCTACAGCCTGTCTGGCAGGAGGCTGGAGCCTGCTACTGGTAACATGTAACCCAGTACTACCTGCCACATGGACGGGTCGTCGGCGTCTAAACGGGCTCCCCCACCAGGTTCTTTCTGGTGAGGAGGGTGGCATGACACCCAGCAGGAATAAAAACAAGACCTGTCAAAGGGCGGATGAGCTTGACTGAGTCAACGGCCATCATGCATCAGCGAACTTTTATTTTATTGTGTTTTGATTGTAATTTTAAACAGTAATTTGTAGTGCAGTAATTTGTAGTGTATTTTAAAATTAATTTTCATGGTACGGACTGTGTAGCGGCAGCCCAAGGCGCCATCCTATGCTCACAGTCTACCATGCATGTTATATGTTTTGTAAAGCGCCTAGAGCAGATTTTGGATAGGCGCTATATAAATGATCATTATTATTATTATTATTATTACAACTCCTTTATTGGTACAACCCCTTTACAAGTCATTGTGTTAGGTAACTGTTATAGGGATCTCTGAGGTCGGGAACTACACAAAGCCAGACACTTCTTAGACTTACTGTGACTTCTTGTTTTAATTGCGCTCTTGCGACTTGTAACTCTTGTGACTCTTAACAACAACAACAACTCAACTCAACTCAACTGAGCTGCATAGAGCTGGCTAACACTATTAAAACTAGCATATATCTTAGACGAATAATTCACTTTCCAAACTATCAAAAGCATTCCCATTTTAGGAAAAACGGCTACAGCTACAAACTTTGACATTTGCTGAAAAGGGGAGTTCCCCTAGCTAAGTTAACCTTGGACTTCGGTCTAGTTATAAGACTTACAACTGATTGTTGAGAATAACTATTAGCAAGGTCAATGTGTCAATGTAATTGACACATTTGTTAAATTTACATACTGAACGAAACCTAACCTGATACGAAGCTTAAACAATACAGGTGTTTATACCAAACTATAAAGATTACTAAACTATAAAGATGGCTATACTATAAAGATTACTAAACTATAAAAACTATAAAACTATAAAACTACAAAACTATAAAAAGGCGTGGCATAACAATTGTAACCACGGCAACGGTACGATCGCTTTATCGTTTACTGATGGTGATCCAGACCTCCTCTTTAGGAGAAGTAACCAGACGATACACTGGCTCAACTTTCTGTCCTTCAACCAGCTTGACTTGGAATCGTCTGAAGAACACGGACAAGAACACTAGTCCTTCAGCGAGAGAGAACCTCCATCCGGGACACTTGCGTTTTCCAGCAAAACCAAATGGTTGGTAAGCTAGTGGGGGGCGATCCTTGGAGTTTTCAGGACTGAAACGATCTGGATCAAATCTATAAATATATCGTAAAGTGAAAACGACGTTATTTTAAGAGCTAGACTGCGAGCAGTCCCACTTTTCCCTCCAGATTCAGTAAAGACGGATTTTTAGAATACGCGGACGAGTTGCAGGTATTTGAAGCACTCGTTTTTACTGATTCTGGAGACTGCTCGCAGTCTATGTAAGAGCACTTTTCATAGTAACAAACAAACAAACAAATAACATTAATAACCACAACAAAATGTCCACCTATATAATTCCACATTATTGACCATGATGTATATTTGATGTTATTTATATCATCAAGTATATTAACGGACATCCTCGTTCCCAGGCCCTTCTCAGGTTTCCAACGGAAAAATCGATTTTTTAGAAGGGCCTGGGAACGAGGATGATTAACGGAGATCTTAAATTCGTCGTAGAGACGATTTTGGCTCCACTTAAAGTCCTTACAGTGCTTTGAAGTTCGACTACAAAACAGAGATTTCCTTGGTTATAACCGATTCATTTTATAAAATGATCAGAGCCCGCTAAAGGCGAACAAGCAGCAATGAGCGAGCGGATACGCGTTGGACTGACAAATTTCCGGTGCGTGTGTGGCTTCTCACTTTTTCCCCCTGAATTGTTAAGTATTGTTGATGTGTATATATCGAACTCCGCTATTTTCAAAAAGCATATCAGTTTCTTTCTTACCTTTGTGGCTCAGGGAAAATTTGCGGATCTTGCAGCACAACTCCGAAAGGTGTGAGAATGGGCGTCTGAAAAGAAATCAATATATTGTAAAGTATCTATAGTTTCAGTGTAGAGTGCATTCAATATAGACTCTAGTAGTCACCAAAATTCTTAACGTGTGCAAAAAATGGCAAATACTTTGTAACGTTTGTTGTTATCGTCCTGTACTTTTACCAAATAAGTAGGATGGTATATATGGACGATTTTGTTCCGTGACAAATTTGACCTCGGTATCCGTCTATTGCTATTGCTTTCTTGTTTTTATATCAATTTTGGGTGAGGAAGAAAAGAAGAAGAGAGAGCTTATAGAATGCGAATTCAACCAGCAGTTAAAATATCAGAGCATGACTATGCCAATTGTTTTGCATTTACCTCTTTTGGTACAACATAGTCACCAATGCGAAGGTCACGATCCGTTTGAACTCTTGCGCCCCAAGGGGCAAGCACTGCACAACGAAGAGTCTCATCAAGGACTTGACGACAATACCTTAAGAGAAATACAGTCAAGTATGAAAAACCAAGAAGCTTGACTATTAAAGGAAGAATAAAATGGATGCGGGATCTTGGACGGGTGGGTAAATAAATAACTGGCAGATCGATCAATGCTTACTTTAGTTCACTGGCAACTTGTGGTTGAATCTCTTCCTCACCAAGCACCTCGACCAACTCCTGGTAAACCTTTTCCTGTATTTCAGGGTGAATGGCCAGGTAATAGAAACACCATACCATCACTGGTGAACAAATTTATTAACAAATTAAAACATAACAAACATTAAAAAATAATTCTTTTATATTCTATATATACACTATAATATCTCAACAACAATTCATTCAAAGTCTGTTCACGTCTACGCATAATTTCAAAGTCTTCAATAACTATAATTTATCAAAGGCGTCAGTATTGTCTGATTTATTTTAGCGCATTTTTTTCTAGTTAGAGAATCCACAATAGGGTTCTAAAATCCTGCTATCCATTATGTTTTTCGCAGCCGTTCTGCATCTCACCGAATTTTTCATAGAAATCCCAATCCCCGAATTTTCAGTTTACAATAATCGTTTTAAATCGTACAATCGCAAGCAGAATTTTTCGAAGTTTAGACATTCATGTAGTCTCGTATCCCGCTTCTATCCCTCAAGATTCCCGTATCGATCTCTATCCCTCACGAAATCCCGCTCCTGCACGCTCACGATTAAAATTCCATTACTATATATTATTCCACTTACTATTTGAAGTAGTATGAAACCCTCCAATCATGAATCCTAAAATGTCATTTTCCAGCTTGAATGTTAAACAAAAAAGATCAAAATATTTGTAGCATAAATGAAACTGAGTGTTGCAAAGTACAGTACTACGATTTGGTGTATGCACCACAGCGATATGATACTCTGTATACTTGGAAAGGGGTGACATTTTGATCAGCAGTAAAACAATATCGTTTTCGTAAACATCTCCTAGAAGCTTTACCGCTGTAATTCAGTTATAATTCAATTTCGCTACGAGTTTGAGCAGAGGTAGCACAAGTATACTGTACGGCTAAAATGATAAAAACAGCAGCTTCTTGTTTGTTAGTTAGTTAGTTAGTTAGTTAGTTAGTTAGTTAGTTAGTTAGTTAGTTAGTTAGTTAGTTAGTTAGTTAGTTAGTTAGTTAGTTGGTCTGTGTGTTTGTTTGTTAGTTAGTTAGTTAGTTAGTTAGTTAGTTAGTTAGTTAGTTAGTTAGTTAGTTAGTTAGTTAGTTAGTTAGTTAGTTGGTCTGTTTGTTTGTTTGTTTGTTTGTTCGTTCGTTCGTTAGTTAGTTGGTCTGTTTGTTTGTTTGCTTGTTTGTTTGTTTGTTTGTTTGTTTGTTTGGTTGGTTTGTTTGTTGTTTGTTTGTTTGTTTTTCAAGCCACGTAGTTGTCCCAAAAACACATCGCACTAGAGCACCCAAGTCACGAGTTTGATTTGCGCTCTGGCAACATGAATCTATGGAATCCAGAATATGCTTAAATTCACAGGAATCAATTAAGACAAGAAGAGTTAAGGCCCTGATACACCATACAACGATGCACACAATACGCTAAAGAACAGAGAAGAGCCAACTGTTTAAAAAGCTCTAAAAAGTTAACTTTTATGATAAGATCAAGTCTTAAAAGCAAAGTCGCACAATTCTCTGCTACACGATGTATGTTTTGCTCGCCACGTCGTCGCAGAAGTACAACTACTGCAACTATTGCACACAGTGTTTAATTGCGCAACAGTTCCAGGTGGGTTGGATTCTACTACTGCGGTCAATGTCACACTGAATTAATGTTAGGTTGTATGTATAATTCGATCAATATTTTACAATACATACCTCTTCATCATCGATCTGGTCGTACTCCATCAATGAATCAATGAAAAGCTTCTCTGTAACATTGCCCTGTTCCTTGCGTCGGGTTTTAATCAGGTTTTTAATAATAGTGCGCATGTATTTCTTTGCTGAAATACAACAGAATTCCTACTATGACATTAATAATACAGAGATTTTCAAATATATTCTAATACATACATTCTTCAAATGCCTTTTCTCTGTCACTTCCTGCTTCAGGTGGTGGAGTGCCAAGTCGTGATTCCATCTCACCCCAGCACTACAAGAAAAGCTTGGAGTTAGGATTCAGTTGTAAATGGTAGACAGTAGTATTTTTACAGTTTGGCAAATCCATCACCTTCTAAAAGGTCGAGCGATTGACTCTTGATCAAGCATCTTTACTTCTAACTCGCATACTTGAACTGCCTCTGCATGGCTCTCTTACTTGTTGCTAAATTGAAGCAAGAGGGGATAGGGAGACAGGCATCATAGAAGCTAGCCAAGGTAAGAGCCGAGGTGCTGAGCAGCCCTAACCTTTATCTTCTCTTTCAAACTGGAATGGCTGGCCTTGACACGTACGTACTGAGCTGGTCTGTTCGCAAATATATATTCCCTGATCATTTACTTACAATTGTGTATGCTTCAGCAAACTTTTTGACGTCGCTTTCGTTCCTAAAAGTCTTGCCCATACCAGCTCTTCCTATACTCCTTATAGCTAAATTGAACATACTTTCCATTAGAGGGATATGTTGTTCTTTAGGAAGAGAATGCCATTTTTCAGCCATTTCATTTGCAACCTAAAAAGATGTTATTTAGTGTTGAGGACATCAATAAGTTTCAGCATTACGAGGTTACCAACCTCGGGCATTTACAAGATAAGATAAATCGTTTTGAGTGAAATTTGTTCTCGTTCAAACAGCCAAATTAAAGGCAAAAGTGCTTGGAAGTTGGACAATAAACCCACGAATATCAGACGATTATTTTTTATGTATTATAATATCCTGCATGGATCAACTGCTGGGTTTCATCCATTCCTTCGGGAGTCAAAAAACAATGAACCGGTAGTCACGTTGGATGAACAAACAATTTATAAACGCTAATGAGAAATCTTTTGTTGAAGTTCATCCAAGATGACATGCAATGCAACCCAAGAATGGAAATGACTTTTTTCCCTTTCGAATTACCAAAAACAATTAAAGCCTCACCAGACAAGGGCCACAGGGAACAACACAACAAAGGCACTTTTAAGTCTGATTTTTGCGCACTATACGACGGGCACAAAGGAATATACAAGAACAAACCTCGCCAAAATAGTCAAAGTAAATCATAACGGCATCGTGACTCAAACTTCTGTCAGCAACTTGTCTCATCTGACGGCCCTCTATTCCATTCTTGCACTGTATGCTCTTGCTCATGCTACCCATAAGAGGCTCGAAAAGTTTAAAAAGTTCAGCTTAAATGGAACAGATATGGTCAAAAATTATTCCATTAAGGAAGAAAAAGAAGGAAGCTAGGAATCGAAGAAGAAGGGGAAGGAAGGAAGGCTGGAGGGGAGGCAGGGAAAGAAGGAAGGAAGGAAGGATTGGGAGGACCAGGAAGAAAGAACTAGAAGGAATAGGGAATGTGCAATAGTTATCAGGAGAGGGTTCTGAAATGAGTATCATTCGGCTTAAAGTGAACTTAGCCCCACCCTCCTTCTCAAAACTAAAGTCACTTACGTGGTCGATCAAAGAGACTTTGGATGTCTTTCCACAAATGAGGACAAGCCACACTAACAGTGTAGGTCTTTCCCCACCAAAAGCTTACAATAGGTCCATAGGTTTTGTGAAGATGTTGCATGTATTGGTAAAGACTACCAGCCTCTTGCATGTCACCAAAATTGCCATTTCTGTTTTGGACAAGAAGAAATCACAGTGTTCTCATCAGATGATCTTTGAAGACAGCCGCCCGGCCAACGGATTTCTTGTTGCTTTAATTTATGCATCATTGGCGTTTGTGAGTCACGCCACAATCTACAGTCATCGCCATTTTTAGCGGTTGCCATATATGGCAAACCAGTCGAAATCTGCAGCGCGTCTCCGTTTTCTTTTACATTTTTCTTCTTTTCCATCTGTGCAGCAAATCGGAAAGGTTGCGCAGTAGATCTTAACATGCTTTGTTATAATTGGCTGAGAACGTAAAAATGCAATACCCTTCGTCCATCAATAGGGACCTTAAGGTGGCCCGTACCTATTGATTTGTTTGTTGGACATGAATTTCAATCGCGTCTTTTTACATCAAAACCTTGTTCGATTTCTGAGAGATTTGCAGCCATTTGTCTACAAGCCTTGAAATTTGTACCGGTAATTATTTTTCTGCTAATTAGATCAAGTAATTTGAGATATCAGACGATTTTTAAAAATGGCTTTTTGAGAAAAATTGGTCATAAATCCAAAATTCCAAGGTGAATTTTTTTCCTATTTCGTCAATCAAGTAAAAAGGCATAGAGGACTACATACAACATGTATCGTGCCAATTAGTGCCTTAGAAGTTGTGCTGCCTGTTACGACACAAAATTATGTAGTCAAAACTACCGCCAAAATCTCAACAAAATTTCAAAAACAGCGAGAACTATATCTGCTGTAAGAAAGACAAATACCTATTTTAACTTGTAAACAAAGTATGGAGAGATGAGAAGCTAAACGCCAATGTTATCCTCAAGCAAACTTGGGGAGTACATTTTTGTGACCACGAGGTGAGCGTTGCGAATTTGTATTACTTCGACTTCTACAAATTCTGTCGAATTGTTTTGTGAAATTTTCTTGGTATGGGATAGAACAAGTTGTTAACATACCTTTTGCCAAGTGTCGTTGTGTTTGCTGCACTAGGTATAATTCAGTAAGCTTCAAAAGTAAGGAACTTCATCGAGTCGACGTTTGAGCTGCCAAGGTAAAGCCCTCACGGTTTGTTGATTTATTCAAAACGACACCTTACTATCTGTTGCAAAATTTCTTACGTTTAGCTTCTCATCTCTCCAAATTTTGTTTACAAGTTACAATAGGTATTTGTCTTTCTTATAGCAGATATAGTTCTCGCTGTTTTTGAAATTTTGTTGAGATTTTGGCGGTAGTTTTGACTACATAATTTTGCGTCGTTACAGGCAGCACAAATTTTGTATCGCAACTTCTAAGGCACTAATTGGCACGATACATGTTGTATGTAGTCCCCTATGCCTTTGTACCAAGAGACCATAATACTAAGAGAGCGAAGCTCAGTATTGATGTCTGTGCCATGTTCGTGGCGGCTAAGGCTATTTTTAGTAACTTCGCCATCGCGCGCGCAAGTCCCTCCACCAATAGAATTTGATTTTTGACGTGCGCGCGGACGGGACCGTTTGAATTCTATTGTCTAAGAGCCTTGCGCGCGCGATGGCGAAGTTACTAAAAATAGCCTTAGCCGCCACGAACATGGCACAGACATCAATACTGAGCTTCGCTCTCTTAGTATTATGGTCTCTTGTTTGTACTTGATTGACGAAATAGGAAAAAAATTCACCTTGGAATTTTGGATTTATGACCAATTTTTCTCAAAAAGCCATTTTTAAAAATCGTCTGATATCTCGAATTACTTGATCTAATTCGCAGAAAAATAATTACCGGTACAAATTTCAAGGCTTGTAGACAAATGGCTGCAAATTTCTCAGAAATCGAACAAGGTTTTGATGTAAAAAGACGCGATTGAAATTCATGCCCAACAAACAAATCAATAGGTACGGGCCACCTTAAGCAACCACGACGGGTAACAAGGACGACGACGGTATAATTTAACAATGGCCTTAATTACAAAGCACAATAAATACACGTGCAAAAGAGCAGAACTGCAAAGAAATCAACCGTATTCTGTAAAACTACGACGTGAAAAGTTCCGATTTCACGCTTTTGTAGAAAACGGGAACTTATAGAACTAAATCAGCTTATTTTTCGTTCGGACAGAAATTTGATCTTTAATTTTGATTTATTTTGAAATTCTGAGTTTGAATGTCACATGAAAATGAACAAGCGAAAGAAATAGCGTTGTCTATTGTTTTTAAATCATTTTTAGCGTCCCGTCTTCCCTGCCGTCGTCGTTGTGGTTGCTTAAGGTCCCTAATGTCATCTTTGAGGGGGACTCACGAGTCGCTTAGGGCATCGCAAGCCAGCTGTAGGAATGCAAGATGGCGGCCAAGTGACAAAATGGCTTTAAAAACAGCCTCGAGCAGTAAAACATGAAAAGTCGAGCTTTTTATTCGAGATATACCTATATCCACATCACTTATAAGAGCTTTAGAATGAGCTGCTATTTTGAACTTGATCTCCAATACTTTGACCAAATATCGAATTCTAAATAGAGTACTTCAAAGGACGCTCCCGCGTCTGCTGAGCTGATTCGTGCTGGAAATCTACAAATTTCTCACCCCACATATGTTGCTTATAAACGAACAAGAATAGAGGAAAGTCAATTAAATTTCTCATTCAAGAATTCATAAGATTTTTGTACTGAATTTTAATATCGAAATTCTGGACCAGACTATTCGTATTTGACTTGGGCGCGTTTTGTCACGTACTTTTGTTCATATAAATGCCAACTAACTTCATCAGTTTAAGGGCAATTTTTGCGAAACTCTACAGTTTTACGAAAATCAATATAATAAATTTAATAGTGAATTAGTTTTTTCAATAAATCAAATATTTTATAATGTCACGTTTGCGTGACAAGAGCGTATGCAACGCAGCACAGGCAACCAGTGTAAGTTCCATAGAGCGTCTTCAGTTGTTTCCTTTTCATGATCAAAAGTCTCAAATGAACAGTAATAACTTATCAAAGGAACCGTTTCCTGTTCTGTTTTGTTGGATTTTCTGAGTATTTCAATAATTAGCACTCTAACTATATAACTGATGCCAAGTTTGAAACCATCCTAGCGTTGCAAATAACTGGCGGGCCTAACTTGATTAAAGGTTTGAAATAATACTGAGGTTTCGAATATATGGTTGTACTTACTCAGGATCTGAAGGATCTGGTCCCGGGATGGAAGAGCGTTTCTTCAATAATTTTCGCTGTAGAGAACAAATTCACCAAATTCAGTATGTTGAGGAGATGAAATTTATAATGCAATGATGTACAAAGCTAGCTTTTAAAAAGGTTTTACTTACAAGGTCGAAGAGCGAAATAACTGAAATATAAAGAACAATAATGAGAGCAAACAGAACAACCACATTCACAACATCAGCAAATATACCAAAATCATCCAAAAAGTGAAACATGGTAAATGGTAACATGGTGAACGATTTTAGATGTGTTGCATCCGAGAGTTATAACTGTGACATTAAATATTCAACGGCTTTCACGGACAAAAGACGACATGCAAGCTATTCATGCATACGAAGGCCAGGTCAAAAGCTTCCAACATAGTCCGTGACATAAATATATTTAAACGATCACCATAGTACGTACCACTATGTCATCGAGTGTGTAAGTCCGATAGTCCGTGACTTTCCGAAGTAATCAGTTCGGGTGACAGTCGGATGAGAACGGAAAACCTTCCAAATTTTGCCGAGTGCCGCTTTTCTTGAATCAATTCTGTTTTGTTCCTTTTCTTTCTTTCCTTTCTTTTTCTCTTTTTATTTATTTATTTATTCATTCATTCATTCATTCATTTATTATGTATGTTATGTTTACGTCCTCATAGAGGGCTTTTATCACTTGCTGCTTGGCTCGATTAACTTAACAGTTATTTCAAGCAGCAATTACCTCTCTTTATGTTTAATATTTTATTGTAAATTACTGATGTAACTATGTAAGGTATAAATAAAGTTGTTGAGATAAACCGTTTATAGTATATATCTGTCACGTGACAGATGTTTAATACATGTTTTTACATGTTTATGAAAATACTCCGGGCTCTTAGCGCAAAAACAAACAAACAAACAAAAAAAGAACAAAAAGAAAAACAAAACAAAACAAAACAAAAACAAAACAAAAAAACAAAAACCAGGTGTTACCGTACACTTCAGGATTATGTCGTGACATTTTGAATCAGAACAGCTTTTGGAAGGGTAGCTACAAAATCGGAGTCCTGCATAGTCCAGACCCAGGCCTCTTTTTACCCCACTCCGCTTCGGTAAAACAGAGTCTCTGTTTTACCGAAGCGTAGCGGGGTGAAAAGAGGCCTGGGTCTGGACTAAGTCCTGCAGGGAGGATGTTGAGAAGTCCTTCTTGATAAGAAGGGCTTCACCAAGACTGCCATCCTTACCTCAAATCAAAAATACTAACAATTACAAAATGAAATAAAATATATTAAACTCAAATGCAGTCAATAGTTTCCACATTGTTCCTAATAATAATCATGGAGTATGTTTATCGGTTTTGAGAAATAACCGTCTCGCCGTTCTTTTGTGGGGTTGAAGATTTCGAAGCTTTTGGAATTGTGGAGGGATACATAGATAGATAAATAAACTTTACTTACCCTGGTTGGGTCTCTAGTAAAATACATCCTAACATGCGAGAAAAAGCAGGGATGACGGGGGAATGGGGAGAAGGGAACGGCATTACATGAACAGTCTGTTAAACCGCACCCCACCAAACGATAATTTTATTCAAGGTTGTTGGATGAAATGTATTACAATTTGGAGGTGTGTATTAGAAGAGAATGGCCGAAAAATATGTTGTCTAGAGACACGGAATTAGGAGACGACCAATTCAGAACTAGTGTAATATTCTTCCCTGTGTATTGTTATTCATGAGTATGATAATGAGGTATGGGGAATTGCTCTGGCCTGGAACCAACCAAAGCCAGGCGAAGTGCCAATAAAGATTATTTGGCAACTTTGAACCCGACTTACTCGCTAGAGTGGGTGGGTGGGTGGGTCGCCAACCGTTCTTCGTCGCAACTCGAATGAACTGCATTAATTACAAGAATTGTTCTCATTTATATGCAATCCCCAGGGACCATATTACCAATTCAAATGGACTTTGAATAGTACACAGGACCGATTTAGCAGCAATTATGTCGCCTTGGCCACAGGAACACCGACTGAACGCCTTAACGCGGCGTCTCAGTTGTTGAAGCTATAACCATCATGAAATTGGACATTTGTGACGTCACATCAGTTTCTCACGACGTCAGACTCCTTAACATGACGTCACACCCCTGAACACAAATAGAATGTTAAATTGAATTTATTTCATCTAGATTTATGAATTAAAAATCATTATAATCATTAAACTTATTTCATGACATTTGTAGAAAAAAACTACCCATACCACCTTTTGCTTACAGCGAACAGCACCTTTGCTCTTCTAGGTGACAATTAAGGGCCCGTTCACATGAAGGCGAGTTGTCCCTGGTAGCAGGGATAACTCTTTTGTTTTGTGTCGCCCAGGGAAAGAGACAAAAGAGTCATATCCCTGCTACCAGGGACAACTCGCCTTCATGTGAACGGGCCCTAAGTTGAAAATATATATTATGATTTACAGAATACACATGCAATTCTACATTTAAATGTAAATCTAAAGAAAACTAAAAGCAGCTTTTATTCTCGTCACGAAACACTCCTTCTTGTGGCGAAGTAACGTTGCGTGACTACACTAAACACGGATGTGAGGGAGACTAAAGAAATTCGCAATAAAACAAGTTTTTGAATTTCAAGCGACAAAAATATTTCCGTACAAACCCGTAACAGGATTTACTGAAACATGCAGTCAAAGAAAAATAGCAACTTACTTTATTATATATTTTTTTATATAGTTCTCCAAAAAATTAGTATTTACTCTATTTTGGTGGTCGCCGGCGTTACCAAGGCAACGGTGCTTTATCGTTTACTAATTGTGATCCAGACCTCCTCTTTAGGAGAAGTAACCAGACGATACACAGGCTCAACTTTCTGTCCTTCAACCAGCTTGATTTTGAATCGTCTGAAGAACACGGACAAGAACACTAGTCCTTCAGCGAGGGAGAACCTCCATCCGGGACACTTGCGTTTTCCAGCAAAACCAAATGGTTGGTAAGCTAGTGAGGGGCGATCCTTGGAGTTTTCAGGGCTGAAACGATCTGGATCAAAGCTACAAAATATACATCAATTTAGTTGGTATAAAAACACATGGCAGAAAAAAAAAATGAAAAGACAAATTAGATTCTTTTCTTACCGTTGTGGTTCGGGGAAAATTTCGGGATCTTGGAGGACAACTCCGAAGGGTGTAAGAATGGGCGTCTACAGGGGAAAAAATGCAAGTATATTTCTAGGTAAATATTATTGAATGGGAATTTCAGATATTTCCAGAAAAGGCGGGAAAATTATAATGAAAAAGTAGAATAAATTAAATGGGAAAAATATAATGTAAAGAATTGGGTGAATTTACCTCTTTTGGTACAACATATTCACCAATCTGAAGGTCATGATCCATCTGAACTCTTGCACCCCAAGGTGCGACTACACCACAACGAAGAGTTTCATCAAGAACTTGGCGACAGTATCTTTAAGAAAAATACAAGAAATTTATTCATGTGGGTTGTGGTCTCCTCTTTATTACACAATTTGAAATATATGTTCAATGAAAGCTCAAATAAGTCAGCGAGGAAAGGATCAAAGGATGCATGGCTGTATTTACGGAAGAATAGTTGTGGTAGAGTGATTAGCGTTGCGAATGGATAGATTCAGTTCTTTACTTTAGTTCACTGGCAACTTGTGGTTGAATCTCTTCCTCACCAAGCACCTCGACCAACTCCTGGTAAACCTTTTCCTGTATTTCAGGGTGAATGGCCAGGTAATAGAAACACCATACCATCACTGGTGAACAAAAAATATCAACTACATGTAAATTTGAAATCTCTTCAGTGAGTAACATTATTGTTCAGGTCCCGTGTGAACAGTGCTATTCGTTCGATAAAATAATCCTCTTCCAGTGGATAAGATGATAGCATTTTCCAATAATTTTTTTTTTCAGTGGATAAACATTTACTCACAACGGATAGCGCTATTCACCCTTCATGCAACCGAGGCAAGGTGCATTGCAAGAGTATACTTGACTTGTACATAGAGTAGATTTCGTATGACTGTGAAAATGCCACCACAAGGTCACGGAACCGTTACGGCAGGAATTTCGAATGTTTTCATAGACAACACGGCAACGACATGATCACGGCACAGCGCGGTCCTTTTCATACGCGTACGAAAACGATTCTATCCCTTCAGTAAGTAACATTATTCTGATACAGTGCAAGAGTATTTGTGTACGTATGTATATGAAAGTCACATGGATTTCTAATGGATTCCAGTCTAGGGGAACAAAACAATAGCTTTGGATATTGAAAACTTTCTTATCGAAAGCTTTTTCGTTGTTTTGCCCGGCAAGTGGAAAATTTATAACTAATAGGCGATATGCACTAACAGGTCACGTGACCCTATCTCCCATTAATGAAGCAGCACCGTAAAGCAGGATGTAAAACAGGACAAATGACAGTGAATTTAAGATTGAAGATTTTCTTAAGATTCGTTTGGAAAAACGCGCTGGATGGCAAGCTCGTGCCATCCAATGCGTTTTCCCGAAGGAATCTTAAGAAAATATCTCACCTTAAATTTGCTGTCATTTTTTCTCTCATTCATCTTATAAACTGAAACTTTAATTGCATTTAAACTAATATCGAGGTGCTCTTTCTATTTTTGGAGTTCATTTTGACGGTGCTGTTTGATTTAGGGGAGATAGGGTCACGTGACCTGTTAGTGCATATCGCCTATTCAATAGTGTAATACTGAGATGATGGAACTTACTGTTAGAAGTGGTATGGAAGCCCCCAATCATGAATGTTAAAATGTCATCTTCCAACTTGAAAACAAGAAAAATATTCACGATTATCAGTCAGAATTTTTGACACAAGGGAAATGACCAGTACTCAAGTTCAAACCCCATCTGCAGCTCAGCTTTTCCAAGGTCATTTCAAACTCCAAGAATATTTACATAAATAACTATTCTGAACTTTCTATGCTATGCTTGACAATATCTAGGCTCAAGTTAGATCTATAAAGGGAAACAAATCTCATCAAGTATATCAAGTATGGAATCAAGGTTTAGAGCATCTCACTAGCACCCAGGATGCCAACAAAGTTATATCTATTTACAGAATCATTCTGAACACTGTAAGGAAACAGGGATATGCAACAGAAGGGTTACAAATCTCATGTAATCAATATTTTACAATACATTACCTCTTCATCATCAATCTGGTCGTACTCTATCATGGAGTCAATGAAAAGCTTCTCTGTAACATTGTCCTGTTCCTTGCGTCGGGTTTTAATCAGATTTTTAATAACAGTACGCATGTATTTCTTTGCTGAAACACAACAGAATTCCTACTATGACATTATTTATAATACAGAGATTTTCAAATATATTCTAATACACACATTCTTCAAATGCCTCGTCTCTGTCACTTCCCACTTCAGGTGGTGGGGTGCCAAGTTGTGCTTCCATTTCTTCCCAGCACTGCAAAAATTGGAAAGATTAAGGATTAATGCTAAGAATATAATTTTTACTAGTGAAGGTTGATTTACATTTAAAATTATATACAAGGAAACAGTCCTCAATTGAATTTTTTTAACTAAAATGTTTTTGACCTGGAGGTCATCATCAGTACTGATATTTACATTGTATATGACATTAATGTCTCATTCATATAATGTTTGTCTAAGGGCCAAAAGGTAAATAGTTGTTGATAACTTAAAATGTGATCAATAACCAAAACATATTGACAACTAAAAATGCTTTGTTCTCAAATGCAGATGAGCCCAGTTTGTTATCAACAACTTCTTTTTCTTTCTTTCTTTCTTTCTTTCTTTCTTTCTTTCTTTCTTTCTTTCCTTTCTTTCTTAGTCATCAACAACTAATAGGAATTGATAACAACTAGTTATTGATATGACCTAGTCTGTGGAGGACCTAAGTTCTTCACTTGATACACTTTGGTTGTGTACAATACACAGTAGTTGCCATGACAGCAAAGTCAACATGGCCAACCAGTTTCTTTGATTATACAGCCTATCCCCAATTTACACATGATTGACAAAGGATCAGATCAATGGTGCCCTATGGTAATCATATGGCTTCAAGTGCAAATTGGAATAAATATAAAAGGGCTGAATTCAAAAGTACAGATATCTCTCAAATATAGCAAAATTTCACTTTTTTTCCTCGAAGAACACTGCTCTTTAATAGGCAATGCAATAAAAGCTATAAAATACATCATCACCATCAATGACAACCCTCTATTATCTCTCTTCAACAACCTGGTATCTTCTTATTGAGGTTCTTGACAGAGCTATAGTCATAATGATTACTTACTACAGAGTATGCATGACCAAACTTATTGACATCACTGTCACTTTTAAAACTCTTGCCCAAACCAGCTCTCCCAATGCTCTTTATGGCTAAATTGATCATGCTTTCCATAGCAGGAATGTGTTGGTCCTTAGGGAAAGAGTTCCACTCTTCTGCCATTGCATTTGCAGCCTATTAACAGGGAAATAAAGTCATTTCTAATCAGTTTTCAAAAGAATGCTTTTCCCCAGAGGAAATCATACACTTTTCTTGTGCTATTCAGGATAAATTTAAACATGTGAGTTTTCAAAGAGAAAAAATTGCAATCACCTACAGCTTGTACAATTTTGTTAGTACTCTTTGAAAACTCACTCCTTCTAATGTATCCTGAATAGCACTCACAAGACTACAATTTCCTAGTATTCAAATTGACTAGCTCTTTCTATTATTTCAGCTCCTTTTCAATAAATTGCAAAACTTTAGCATTTTCTCTGATTTTATGAATATCTATCTTATAACTTGATAACAGTTCCTTATTTAAATGTCATGTTTTACTATATATGTTTCAGCAATACTTGAGAACATCTTGATTTCCAAGTGGCATGCATGTTAACACAATTCACAAAATGTCTATTTGACCTAAAAACATTTTGCCTGGCAAAACAGCCATTAAAACACGAAAGCAGCCAGCAATGAGTTACTTCACCAGTGTGGTAAATCAACATGGACTCACCTCACGAAAACAGTCATAGTAGTTCATAATAGCCTCGTGGCTGAAGCTCCTGTCAACAAATTGTCTGAACTGACGTCCTTTTATTCCATTCTTGTACTGGATACTCTTACGACCAATTAGGGGCTCAAAAAGTTTGAAGAGTTCAGCTAGAAATTAATAATCATATTTAACTAAAATACATGTATACATGATTGTATATTAACTGAGTTTGAGTTGGCCAAAAGTAAATTACTATGAATATACATTCAAATCAAGGTCAAATCAGAATGTGTTCATTACAAGTTATCAGGGAGTTCAAGTTAACTGAGTTAAATAGATTTAATGAGTTCCACTACTGAATATAGTTTTACATACATGTACAGCATAGTTTATTGAAAAAATCTCTCCCAGAAAAATTCCCATTATGTACTCACTTACGTGGTCGATCAAAATACTATTGATCTCTTTCCACAACTGAGGACAAGCCACACTAACAGTGTAGGTCTTTCCCCACCAAAAGCTTACAATAGGTCCATAGGTTTTGTGAAGATGTTGCATGTATTGGTAAAGACTACCAGCATCTTGCATGTCACCAAGATTGCCAATTCTTCAGAAATAGAAGAAAACAATAAATAGAAAAAAATGGAAAAAAAGAACAAAGAAAAATATATTTATAATTGAGCAACTGGGGGCTAGAGTTACCATTTACAGTGCCTAATTACCAACCAATAATAGAGTTCAGTACAATTTGGAAATTAGAACATTGCAGGGTTTCATCTGACCTCATTCTTAATCTCATTGCTAATTTTTATTAGCTGTATGACAAGTTTTCAATTTATGGCTTTGACTCAGACAATAGCAAGCCAGTCGTCCTTATAACAGTTTTCCAACTGGAATATTATATTTTTCCCCACAAAACAAATATTCAGTATCTGTTTTATAGAGTACCTCAAGGATTACAAGGCAATTTTCTTTCATTTTCACAGGACAGTAAACAAATAAAACAATTTATAATCAATTTTCAGTGATCAGAGTTTTAAATTCTGAGATATTCTTACTAAGCAAAATCATTGCATTTTTGGGACATAGCAATTTATTGTAACTAAGTGGAGTCAGAACCATGAACAGAATATTCCTCTGGTTGAGAGTACAGGTTGGCCAATATTTGACCAACATTTGAGGCAGATAATAAGATTCATCAGCCGTTTGAAACCCACCAACACTGTATCAATAATGAGTTTGAGGGCCAAGTTGATTTTCATGATAATTGTCATGAATGCACAGGAAGGAAAACTAATATTTCTAAATACACTGGTAATTTTATCTTATCATTATCAGCATAGGCTACATATGAACTAAGTGAAATATATTATTTTTTATTAGTTTTAATAGAGTACACGCACTTAATCCGTGAAAAATAAATAGTACAAAATAGTGCTAAATTATGGTAATTCCTTTGTTTCCTATTGTCTAATCAACACTATTTACTACTAATTAGTAGTGTTTGTTTCACGGATTAAGTGCATGCACTCTACTGATTTGCAAGGCACAGTGCTTTGGGATTCCTGTGTAATTTTTCGTTTGCCAGGTTCATGCATACTCTAGTTGCCAAGTGTTCAGGTTATTATCATTCATAATCTTCTGCTGGTCAGCCACTGAATGTGAGGGATAAGCTTTGAATATAGTTTAAAGTTTAACTTAGGGGCACAATCCTAAATGTAGACAAAATTCCAGTTCATAAGCACCGAGGTGTACTTAAGCTTACATGTAGACAGTATGAGTTCGTGTAAGTTAAAACTCAAAACTTCGAAGTCTTCTTATAAAAAGGTCTACTTACTCAGGATCAGAAGGGTCTGGTCCAGGAATAGAAGGGCCTTTGCCTGACTTTCGCTACAGAAAAAATAAAGAAATACAAATTGTCAAGATAGCTCAATAAAGACTTGCACACGTTGGTACGAAGTTTATAAGGAGACTTACAAAGTCGAATAACGAGATAAGAACCACGATAAGAGCAAAAAGAGCCACTACAGCAAATATACCAAAATCTGCCACGTTAAAGTGTGAAGGAAACATGGTAAATTACAAAAAGAATCTAAGAGAAAACTTTCTCCACTGGTGCAAAAAAAATCCTTCTCCTAAATCGATCCGTCTTCGGAGATCTTCGGCTGATCATCTGATTTGACCCGACTTTTATAACACGGAGTAGGGGAGGGGAAGGGACAAAATCTCCCAAAATGAGAGTTTCTTTTCTTCACCGTCTAGCTCTTTATACTTTGCATTTTAAAAAATTAGGATTGAAACGAATAGTGATACCACTTACCTAGATTGTGCCACTAATGTGGTAAAGCCTGTCATCTCGCACAACATGCTTTTTACGCGATCTTTTTGTACAATTTTCCCTTCATTACTAGCAAAGACCAGAGTATAATGACCACTTTAAATAAACAGATTTTAATAGCAGCTTTGAAACACTGAACGTAAAAGATCAAAAAGTGAGTTCTTGTAGTTTGCCTATGTTATACCTTGGCCATGGGGTTCCTGTGTAAAAAAAATTACATGTACATGTACATTGCATCGGAAATATTTAGCATATTTAGATCGGCATCCACAGGAAGCCCAAAAATTCTTGCTAACAGGCATCTTAGCACAATCAGGTGAAACAAAGTGCGGTGCTGGTATGGTTTTGAATGCTGGGCCAATCATTGAACTCCGCTTGTTTCTACTGCACTGAAAACATGCACTCTAGAGACCATGCACATTTGAGGTCAACGACGAAAATCCTACAATCGTCGACGCCTTGCGTGCTCGACGAGTAATGAAGGGGATAAATGTCCAATTTGAGGCTTTTCTATACATGGAAGGATTTAAAAAAAACGTTTAAAATGGTGATTATGAAGGCTTAAAGTGTTTAATTAAGAATATTTGTTATTTAAAATAATAGTTATCACTTAAAATATTAGTTATTTAGTGGAGTACAGTTCTCCTTTAACGAAATGCAAGAGTAAACTAGACTGTCTAATATATGAATCATTTTTATCTTACAAAATGATAAGAATATGCTAAAAGGTTAACTTAAAATGCAATTAAGCAAGAAGCACATAATCCACAGTTCAGCGCATACAAACTGGTAAAAGCTAAAAAAGCAGGGTGGCGACTATTTTATTTGCTAATATATATTTATTTTGCACGGAATTCAAAGGATTAAGTTGTCCTTATTTTCTTAGGTTCTAAACCTTTACTGCTCTCCTTTAACCCACCAAAGTCAAGTTAACGTTTCTTCGAGTACTAGTTTTGTCTTTATTTACAGACCTTATCAACTAGTCTACATATGTTACAATAGTTGCACGCGTTCCCCAGTTTCCCCGTCCGATAATGAACTCGTAAAATCTCCACCAGTTAATTATATTTCACATTTTGCGAAATTGATTTCTACCCATTTAAGGTACTGCTTTTATATACTTCCAGCGTGAAAAATTAAAGTTGCCCCTTTCATATTCTTCCATACTGAAAAAATTAGCCTTTTCATATACCTCGAGCATGAAAAAAGGACTCCTTTCGGGCCAATCTCATTTACTTTTTTGTGAGTTTAATTCCCATCGGCCTTGCGCCAAACCAGAAGCTTTTCATGGCCTCTGCAGCTGATGAAGCACACATTATGGTAGCTTTACCCTTACCTTTAAATCATAAAACCGTAGCTGAGAAATTATTTTTGTGAAGTCTTCAATGACAACGTAACATGCAAAGGCACCACAAAAATAATAACACTAAGCGCCAACTAAACATATTATGAAACCCACTTTTTATCTTCTGTCGTCTTGTTTTTAAACAAGTTTTAAAAGTTTTTCAGAAAAGTTTTAGATGTAAATATGCTTGAAATCAGTGCTATATATTTAAAAGCACTCTTGATTTTGGGTCGGCTAGGCCATATTAAAACAAAGTATGTCAGGTTTTATCACAGTTTTTATGATTAATTCAACTTAACTGTACACAACCTGTACATGTCATAAATGTTCACAAGACATTTGTCAGATAGAACACACTAAAGTAAGCGAGGGAGGAGTAATTTTTACTGGCTCTGCGCTCCCATTGATATACGCGACCTCGCCGACAAATACCAATATTATTGATGAGACTTATATTAAAAAACTATTTGTTTAACGAGGATATAAAAGCAAAGCATTTTCCAACCTGGTCCTCAAATCCTGAAAGAAATACACAATAATCGGTAAAGAAACATAAAGTGTTTAAGAATCCCAGCTGGCAAGGAGGCGAACCAGTTAGCTATATTACAAGCATGGTCGAGAAACTGAATTTGAGCAAGGGATTGCCCGGAACAAATTCAGCCTCAGCTAGTGGATAGAGCGGGGACTCGAACTCGGGACCACCGGGCCGGTTGCGCGACCGACGCTCTGACCACTCGACCATGCTGCCTCCTTAATTATATCTTATATAGCTAATTGCACAGACATTGACACTTTCAAAACATACAAGCTGAGACCGAAATGAACAGTGGGAAATTTGATGAGATGATTTTAACAAAGCGCGTGGACGTGGACATTTCAAATAGCGACTGACACAAATTATTGTATTCCAGATGCACTTATTCAGTACATTCATAGATAAAACTAATGAATATCCAAATATTACTAGTGTACCCAGGACAGGAGCCATTTCGGTCTCAGCTTCTAGTTTCGATGATTTTCAAAGGGTCAATGTTTGTGCAAATAGCTATATACTGTATATACGCAATACGCAAGAAAGCTCAAAGAGGGTTTTTGTACTTACTCTTTAACATAATAAGACATATTTCATCGCGAAAATAGGAAAGCGCGTGTCATTCCACAGGCAGCCCAAGCTCAGCTCTTGTATATTATGGCAGATTGTAACGAGTTCAAATCGCTCAAAATTATTTTTGCTGTAGTTTTAATTTAAATTGATTTGTTTATACTTACTCATAACTTTTTCATAAATTGTGATTTTTAAAGCTGTATTTCAATTTTTTTCTCCCCTCGACCTATATGAAATGAGCGATTCCCGATCCGGGACTCGAACTCGTAACCTTCATTACAAACTGCCATAATGTACAAGAGCTGAGCTTGGGCTGCCTGTGGTCATTCATGAGGTTCAGGTTGCATGCATATGTGCAGTGCACGTTTTCGACGCCAGTTGTTTTGTAGCCTGCGTAGCGGCACTGAGGAGGGCAGGGCAGGGGAGGGGAGGGGAGAGGGGAAAGGAAAGGAAAGGGAGGGGGACTTTCCCCTATCCCCTCCCTTCCCCTCCCCTGCCCTCCCCAGGGCCGCTAGTTGTTTTGATGTTCGAAGAAATGAAAATACAAGAGATGAATGGATACTTGTAACACCGTAAAAGGGAGTTAACTTACTGACGTTTTGAACCTTAGCCCTTCGTCGGAGAAAAAAATAGATACAAAATGAAAATACACAAACAATTTACTTTTCTCAATGTTATTTTTGTTTCTGTGAATGCAAAACCCAAAACAACCTGGCTTATCTTTTAGATAAATGTATCAACAAAACAATATCCGATAGTTTTCTTGAAAGATAAATCGAAATATTTTTCGAGTTATTTGAGATGGCAGACTTTCGTGGCCTCTTCGGAAATGTTCGAATGTTACTCCGAGAAGAACAGCTAGCAAAAATAACAAACAATAACAGCACGGTAAAGGGTTAAGACAAGTCTTCGCAAACCAAATTTAGATTTCGCGGAAGCACCCTTAGACCTACTATACTATAAGACGCCGCACTTTGAATTCCGAGCCAGATCTGATTAGGTTTGCTCAAGCGTCACCCGAAAGTCTAGGCTACACCAAATTAATCCAGCAGTTTGAAAGACACCAAGACGCCGAATTAACCTTTCATGTACTTAATCGCTACAATCAGCTCGGCGCAGAAAAGAATACGGTGCCTTGAGTAGGCCAAATGGCATAACACGTACCTTTTGGCTCGTTTTGAGTGCTGTTCTGAACATCTCAGACACTTATCTTAAAAGATATCATGCACTACAAAAATGATATGAAGTTAGGAGATATAAGGGTTTCATCCTGTAGCTGTAAAAGAAAGGTTCAATAAATAAACTATCTTTAAGAATGGATCTTAATTTAATTGAAGTCAAAAATTGCAATTATCTCTGGAAAGGCAATTAATAAAGAAGTTCAAGGTCCTTTGTTCCTCTCTGCGGATATATAATGATTTCACTTTTGAACTTGGGTAAACTTAGTTACTAAACATAAGTGTTTTAAGTTCCTGTTGATACCAAATCCACTGATTCAACAATATGCAAATAAGAAAACTGTTTTCTTGTGTATAAAAACCCAACAAAGTTCAATTGAGTTCTTGATTGAAATCGAATATTCAAAGTTATAAAAGCTTTCACGTAACTTTGAAATAGAGTTAGTCTAGTCAGTATATGATAAAAAATGCTGCGCGAGCCGATTATAGAAGTAATAAATGTTGGAAAGCAAGTCAGATTTAATAAAAACATATACCGACAAGATGTACAGATATATACAAAGATTGGTGTTATGGACTTTAGCTTTAGCTTAGTACCAAGCCAATATAATAATCAAATATCCAGACAAATTGTTTGGGATTTTCAGTATACTTTTAAATATTAATAACTAGTTGTAGCACTCATCACAATAATGAATTTTCAATAATGACTTTTCTTGAAGTACTTTCATATAAACACTTGACGGACTTCCTTTCAAAAATAATCTAAAATCTGTTTCAGTGAGTCAATCTGACAGAATTGTTGCGATAGCACACGCCGGCGGAATTGTTGCGGATAGACGTTGTGCGACAGCACACGTAGCAAGAAGCCAGCTAGAATTAGATCAACGAAAAAATCAGAGCATCTTATCTGCATGCAGAGGTAAAATCTGTAAGCTTTTTGTTCTTTTTATAGTATTATTTTCGAATTCTTTTATTTATCTTTTGTTATTTTTGGAGATCTGCGTTGAAGTATTAATGAGGTTTAGGGATTAACACTAGCTGATGGGAGGAGTGTTTGTTTTTTGGTATAACACAACACAAACTAAGCTAATATATAATTCTCAAAAAAGCCGAATAAATTCAAAGGCAGCAAATTGCTTTTTCTAGCTTTGATGTATCTATTTCATTACTACTGAAAAACTCCGCAAATTGCAAGGCGTGTATTCCAAGGATTATTTTACAGGTGAGTGTTGGTTTGTTTAGACTATTCTACATTGCCATGTTTCTTTTTCGTGTGTGTATATATAAGAGCTAATTCCCTCAATTTCGATACATTTCGACAAAGTCTCCATCGAGCCTTCTCTCAAAGCCTCAAGATTTTCAGCTCGACCGGCTTCGACGACGATTCGGACGACGTAGGTATATTTCCTCTGCGTAGTTTCACACTTCGCAGTTTCGTAATTTTGCTTGTTTTTTTTGTCTATACATATTAAATTCATTACATATTTTCATATATATTTCACATGAAATTCTTTTGCTTACAAAACGAAAAGCTAATATTTCGAATCCATTTAAGGTGGACTCTTTCTTATTTAATCCGTACTTTCGTGTTATCTTCTTATACTGGCATTAGTTTGAACGCCAACGCATCTTATTCTTTAGATACATAGCTAGATAGATAGATACTTTATCAAAATTACTTAGCAGCTAGAAGCTGATTTGCGTAACTTTAATTTACAAAACAGGGGCACTTATTAAATATATAAGAATATAAAAACAATAAATAAAATAAAATTCCACTGTCATGTCCCTGATGATGGACCTAAGGTCCGAAAGCTCGGAATAAATTACCGTAATTCAATGTGGAGGAAACAATTTATCACTTAATCATGACTCCCACATGCAAACCAACATTAGATCTAATATAAAAACTGTCTTGTAACTGACCCTAGTTTCTTTATTATTAGAGCTTTCGTCAAGTTTTACACACATGCATAAAAAATCCACAAAGGGGAAACACCATCAAGAATTTGTCTTTGTATGCAGAAGAATATCAATAACAATAAGTACAGTCAGGGACTGGAGTCCACTACTAAATGTTTTCTAAAAACTAGCAGTCTCCAAATATAAATAAATAATTTTCATAAGTTTGTGGAGCAGATTGTTAGCTAGTTTTAGAAGAAACGAAAGTTATTTTATGTGTCATATTTTTCGATCATAGGTAGCCATGATGCATACAACACGAACGACGTCCCTTGCGAACATCAAACTGGCGTTGTCGATTTATTTATTAGGGCATCATAGGGGCTCGGAAAATTTAACGGGAATTAAAGGGTAGTTTTAGAAGCTTGATGGGGTTATCTTTGCAAAAAAATCATATCTATATTGCATTTTTCTACACATTTACACATTCTACACATTCGGACCCCGTAGTGGAGCCTTGCTCTGTGGGGCTTCAATGCCCAAGTGGCGAAGCGTGTAAATAAATGAATGAATAAATAGATAAATAAATAAATAAATAAATGAATGAATAAATAAATAAATGAATAAATAAATAAATAAATAAACAAACAAATGAATGAATGAATAAATAAATAAACAAATAATAAATAAATAAATAAACAAATAAATAAACAAACAAACAAACAAACAACAAATAAATGAATGAATAAATAAACAAATAAATAAATTCATCAATTATTTTTGACCTTTACTCTTTTCAATCTCTAAAGCTCATATTTTAATTGCGTTGTCTATAAAAAAAATCCATGACTTTTTCACTTTCTGATCGGCAACACTTTGGTTTTTGTGTTTATCTCATAGCTTTACTTTATGATAGCTAATGTTTTACCGCATCACGCACGCATATCACTTACACCTGCCAGTACTTGTTTGTTTTGACTGTTAGCACTTCAAGTTTCTTTCCTGTTGAATTTTTTCCTGTTGAACGAGAATCTTGGTTTTGCCTGAAGGTGATATCGTAAGCGAGCTGCTCCAAGAGTCTTCATATAACCGCACGAGGTACTAATTATATAAGAATCACTTAGGTAGCTCTCTGGAAAGAGGCAAAGATGAGAGTAGAGCTGAAGGTCGGTTGCGCCTTCAACGGTTTATTGAAATTAGTTCAGCAAAAGTTAGATTGTACCAGCATGCAGGAAAGGCGTGCGCGTTTTGACATCGGAAAATATTTCTAAAAAGAAATATATGTTTTGCTAAAGGATTGTCAAAGGACTATCAGATGAAAGAAAAATACGTTCGATATGTGTTGTCTTGTATTTGAGATCGGAAAGACAGGTAATAAGAAAAAAATGCTTATATAGATAGGCTGTAATGTCACTACTCTGATCCTTATTCTATCTTGCTGACAAATACTGTTTTGAACTAAAAATAAGTTTGTTACTATGCAAGCAGTCTAACTGGCACTGCTTGCCATCTTAGTAAGCCATTAAACACGACAACAAAGTCATGTATTGACAAGATGTGAAACGAGATGTCTTGATACGTGTAAAACATACTATCAACTAAAGTGAACCATTATCCGATGGTATTAGGCTTATGATTTAAAATGCAGATATTCTTGTACGCTCAGAGGCAATGAATTGAACAGATTCAGGGCTATGGTAACGATCGAATATCGTGTGGAAGAAAAAATACAATTATCATAATTTGATATTGACCATGATTTATTTGTACTGGTGAAGAAACGATATTAGAACAACGGAGAGACATGGTGATAATGATTATAAAGTGATGCATTAATATTAATTATAGCTGACTAAAACAGCATAGTATTATTTATCAAGGTATGATGATTATTTGGACACTTGAATCATAAAAAAGATGTAGTGCCCCTTTGAGAATTACTTATCTTGAGGCATTGTTTGCAATTCTATTATTTATTTTTTCTCCTCCTTGAAGTTACTTTGACATTTTCCGTTGTGACTCCAGCAAGCCCCATATCACTCTACAATTAGTGGACATTTTTTTGCCTTGTCATTTTTACTAGCTTTACTTGTGATAAATATCATAGATAGGTTAAAGAGATGGAACAAAATACTAACGACATATCCAGGGGGCAGCAGCCAGTATTGTGCCAGCCTTTATCTGAAACAAAACCAAAGAAAAAGAGAGATCTAGAAACAACTTCGAGTAATACGCTGTCATTTTTGTGCTGCAATAGATTCATAAGAGTGGATTAATTCGTTTTCAGCAGTTTTACATGCTAATGAGCTTGGCTTATATTCTAATGAGCTGTTTATTGGAGTTGCACGAACAAGGAAAAAGTCCAAAACACCGTAAAAATGCATGTTAACAAAAACGTATGTCTAAAGTAATGTCCAGTGGCCAGCGTTAATTATCAGCTTTTGCAAAAAGTCGATTAAACCGTCCTGAGCAAAACTAAGCTTTGAACAGTTCTAGAAAACTGTTTTTGTTTTGTTTTGTTTTGTTTTTCGATCCTGAACTAGCTGACATTGAAAAATGAAAATAAATTAAACTGATTTTTTCCATTTTACGTACATTTTGCAGTTAATTGAATTGTGTTCTTCAGTTACTTTTTTTTAATAGTTTCACAACCTCCAAGGTAGTACAGCTCATTAGAATATTCAGAGCTCATTAGCATGTAAAAGTACGTGCGATATACGAATTCGCTCTGTAAGTTCGATGCACGGCTTGCACAAAATTCTTCATGCATTCTAATTAAATCTAGTCTTTGCAACTGGAGACTGTAAACATAAATTCACTATTTTACTCTTTCTGACAAAAGCCTTTTAACATGTTTGCTTGCGGATGCCTGACTTTCTGTCAGGATCCCATTTATGTCTCCTATTTATATTTGTAATGGAGACTGGAGTCTGGATGAATTTGCTAAATATAGATGTGGTCAGTGGATAGATAGATGACTGAGTGGGACTGATGCATGGAGGCCGAATAACTGGAGGCCGGGCGAATGTATAGATGGACTGTTGGAGATGAATTATGGAGTCATGACGGATATAATTAATATACTGCTTTCAGTCTCTCAATCAGTGATCTCCTTTTCAGTTCAGCACACAAGTGAATGCGTCTTTCAAAATGACTTTCAGTGTTGATCGTCCTAGCTAGTATTTATCGTATTTTGACTAATCGCTCTTATAGATTGCTTCAGTTGAAATGCAGCCGTTATTTTACTGTCGATAATCAGTTGATAGTTGATTCTGCCCTTTATTTTCAGCTAGATGAGAGATAACTTGAAGCAATTATGTCTGGCACAGCCTATCTACTTCTAATAAATCAGCTTACATTGTCACCTGTCAAAATGCTGTAATTAAATGTATTTCTTAAGAGCAATGCAGATGGATATTTAAGAGAGTGCGAATGCATTTTTTTTTGAATTTCGAAAAGACGAGTAGTTAAAAACTAGAGGAAAAAATGCAAGAATGCGTGTCATTCGATGAACTAAAAAATTAACAAACCTTTCTAGCTATCAGGAAAGTTGATCATTGCCTTCCTTTCAGTTTTACTTACAGTCTTTTGTAGATCATTATTCTCATCACCGAGCTCCGTGAGTCCCTTTCTGAAGCTTACTTCTGAAATAGCCATTTCCTTGTCAGATTCGTGCAGCCTGCATGTGTGCACAATTTTCTAATGTGGTCATAAATTAACTCTCTAATTAGTATATGCGATAGACAATAGTGCTGTCCAATTTGGACTGAAAAAAACTTTATAGGGCAGATATCATTTACGATTCGTCTTACGACTCGATTTACGACTTGTGAAGCAGCACATGATTCAATACGTATTTGAATGTAAAGGTTTCCTAATAAGAATAATAATACGAGTCCCTGCAAAGTCTATATATAGAAAAAAAATATGTATATTACTTACTACTATTGATTCATTCCTCAGGCTACACAAGTCAGTGATATCAGAGATATTTTTCAGGAAAATCATCAGGAAAATAAAAGTAAGTACCTGAAAAAAACAAACTTAACTTCGGTTCAAAAACACTTAGGGCGCATTCATTTGGCCCTTTTTTGATGGGAATACACGGAATAGTCGCTTCAAGTCGCTATATTGCAGCAAATTTTATGATTAAAAATAGCTTCTCAGTTATACTTTTATTGTGGTAAAACAAGGAGTGTTTTTATTTTACTTTGGAACTTAACACTCTGCAGCGAGCTACGTTATTCCGCGTTTCTCATTCTGCAATACGATCAATCGTACGTACGCAGCTCTTACTGAGTTTGGTTCTCAGTTGTTCTGAATAAATGCTGCTTGCAGATTGTTTTTCCCAGGGTTTTCATGAGCTAAAAACCAAGGCGTCCAAAGTAGTTCTCAAATTGGACAGTTATCATTTTTTCAAAGAAAACCCACATCTAAACCGTCCAAATTAATGCATAATTTAGACAGTTGTTAAAATTAAGAAACTACACAGGGGGTCATCTTTTTGGGTTAAACGAGTGGTCGGTTGTATGATTAAACCTTTAATTTTTAATTTGAATCTGCCTTTTAACAATTTTCTTCTGCGTAGTGTTTACTACTATTCACCAGTCTGATTTATCTGCACTTTTTTCAGAAAAAAAAAAACACCTCGGATGCGCTTTTTAGTATTTTCACCGGATTTCCATTAGTTTTTGAATCTATAGCTAAATGAGGAACAAGAGTTTAATCTAAAAGTGCATGTCACGTACGCTGAGTGACGGCTGGTATCACTATTCAACCAATCAGATCACGAGTTTGAGATCTCGTGCATGCGCTATGATGAGCTGATGAGCGCGTACTCGAAGTCATAAAAGGAGTATATGGGTTTAGCTCTAAGGTGAAATACTGCGTTAGTCATTACTACTATATATGCACTTCTATATCTAAAAGTACACCATTGTGAGGGCAGAAAGCTATAAAGGTAAACTGATTTTTCTTCACTATTCGTCTTAGTAAACTAGGTGCTCAAAAATGATTCATTTTTGACAATTGTGAACTTGATAGAATGATCCCGTCTCTTACTGAAAGATAGACATATAAAAAGCTTTTTAATATCTTTCAAGCATTTGGTTTATAAGAGCAGCAATTCAATGGCATTAAGCAGCCGTAGAATCAAGATCGCAGACTCCAGATCTGTGATGTTTAAAGCATCTGTTTGGATAGTTGCAGATGTAATTCCAAGCTCAATCCTCTCTAAAAGCCATTAAAATAATCAAACCCCTAATTTTTTCTGTCTGAGAAAGATATGTTAAAACTAATTTGACCTAAAAAAGAGAACAACTGCATGATGATTTTTGTTGATCAGATAATCACTGATCTTTAATTTGTTAATATGAACTACAGACGAGGTCAATCTCGTTTTTTTGTATAAAAACGAAAAATAACAAATCTAGAAACTAAAAGTTACATATTTTTGATACAAAGTTGAGAAAATAGTTAATTTTCGGCTTATTATAAAAGACGCCATACTGCATGTAAACCGATATGTAGCACATCACTAATTTTTAAACCAGAAGGAAACTTTTGTTGTTTATATTTTGAGAGCTGTCAAAAAATAAATAAATATTTAAAGTTTTTAATATAACATTCCCTTCTTGTCTTGTTTCATCAAAGTTCGTATTTTAGTTTTCCAAGAAGATCGATATCAATATCAAAAAAGAAGAAGGAAAAAAAATCAAAAAGTCTAATTGAATAAATTATCATCCTTAGCTTATCTTATTTTATTAGTTTACAATCAGCCACCTTAAATATAATTCTTCTAATAGAACCAGTATTGACATTTAATACATTCTTTACAATACAATTTATTGTCATGACAATCGATCGAGCGTCCGCAGGAAAGGTGCACTGCTCGATAGCGGATCAGTCAAATCTACTGAAACTGTAAAAGTAAAGTGCAAATACACTGCAAAGTAATTATCAAAGAAATCCTCAAGTCCTATCTCTCTATTGCATCTTAAAAATGTGCATTTAAAATGCTTAAAGATTACTCTGACCGGAATAAGATAAAACTGAGGTTTAAGAGAGGAAATGCACTTGTACACATTAATTGTCAGATTTCCATAGACGTTAGAGCATCAACGCACGAAAGAGAAATCACTTAGATTTAAGGTTAGTGAGTATCGCACCATATAAGATATAAATTACATAAATTAGCAACATAAGGCGCAAACAGGCATTCACAAAATGACAGGGTTTATTAGGAATCCGTCGCAGAACGTTGCATCACCTCGCCACCAGTCGCCTTTTGGTACATTATTAGGCTTACAAATGAAGTCTTACATAATTGAGAAATGTTGTAGATCAGGATTAGCATAATTTTTCTAATCACAAATATTTTGCTACAAGATTTGACACACTTCTTTCAAGAATTACGAATTGAAATATCGAAATCATTTTCTTAAATCAGTGGCGTAGCTACATGTGTATAGCTCAGAAACTAGCAGTTTAAAACAAAAAGCAGAACAAATTAAAACAAAACACAAACAGCGATGAGCAGAGAAAAAAATTTAGTCTGGAGAGCAGCACACAGGAGAACAGAAAAGAAAAAACTCAATTCAAACCCCATTTACACGAAAAAATGAACGGCAAGGCAAGGATGAATTTCGGCAAGAATGATTGATTCTATTTTTCGGCAAGGCAAGGATAGTTTACACGCATTTTTTTTTGTCCTTGCTTTTCTTGGAAACGGACAGGGGATATTTGTAAAAGAACACAACTGAGCAATGCGCAATCCAAACTAAAATGGCGGACGTGAGATATATGTACTCCTTGTTGCAACGAAAAGGGGAAAAAAACCCAAGCCAGTCAAAGAAAAAGGAGAGCAAGAGGCATCACGTAAAAGACGAGTGAGAAACATCGCTTGTACTTACGAAGAAATTTCGTAGAATCAGAATGTTTCAAACATATTAATGTGCATCTTCTTAGTCGTCAATCCTCCTCGTGAAATGTTTGGATGTTACCACGTAATGACAACTGGTTTGACGAGATTGTCGAACAAACAATATAATCATTTTTCATCACCATAATTGTTGTTTGTTTGTTTGTTGTTTTTGTTGTTGTTGTTTTCTTCATATTATTCTGCTAATTTACTGCATTTATAAATCAAAACGTGATTTGCCAGACATAAATTCTACCTAATTTACTTTCAGAATAGCATAAAATTCTGACAAAAAGAAGTGACATATATTTCGGCTTGTCATTTTGGATTTTCGCTTCATGCGAAATTTCAAAAATATATATCGCAAGGAAAAAGCACAGCACACTAAATGATGTGCACTTTTAAAAATGACAAATGACTTCTTAAAGGTCTCATGCAAACCTACTTTTATAGTTTTGTGGGATAACACAACGGTGAAAAATGGGTGTAAAAGTTTGAGATCAATATTTTAAATCTTTCGAAAGACATCAGCAAAAATAATGAAATCCACATAATGAATAACTTCATTAATATTCAAAAAAATTGCAAAACTTTCCAAAGACAGACCGCAGTATATGAGCGTTCTTGACAATACACAACACGTGAGTAAAAATGTGAGTTTCGATTATTTTTTTTATTTTTTATTTTTGTTATAACTTCCTAATCTAATAAACATCTAAGAAGGCACTTTACTTAGTTTCCAAGGAACAAAATTATTTTTGATAAGAAGGCGATAACAATGGTTCCATTTCAATGTCTGTAGACTTTTAGTACGTTCTATTAGTTTCTATCCAATGGTCGCTATGTACGTCACTACCTTGGTAATCAAACTTCTTTCTGTCACTTGGCGCTTTATGCATTGTAAACAAGGAAGAGCACATTAATTGAATCCTAGTAATCGACTAAATGCCTGAAAGCTCTATCAACAATTATTATTACCCATTAAATAAAGCCAGACGAGACTAATTAATTACTTAAGGTGTAATTCCTCTGTTTTGCACCGTACACGTCTACCGCGCATGGTTCAAAAACCGCAGAATTACGACTTTGTCAGCATTTTCAAATTACGACTAAAAATGCTTAAAAACACAAGATGATTTGAAACATTTGTGCAATTTTTGCTGCGATAAATATATATAGGGAGTTTTGCAAAACTGGCGTCCCAGTACCTTCTCGGAAAAGTGCCGATTTTACCCCAAATTTGGTGATGATTTTAAAAATATCTCTCTAACGAGTACGGTGACCCCCATTTTTATTTCAAAACTTGCTTTCCTGTAATGATTCACACAACATATTTGAAAATTTAAAAAGATATTGGTAGGAACATTGAAAAAATGACGTTTTTCGTGCGTATTTGAGCACTAAAATATCCAAAATCTAACGTTTCCGGGCGAAAGCTAGTGGCTTTTTTAAATTTGTAGAAAATGCGCTAAAATGCACTTTATCGAAGTTGAAATGGGCTTTCCTACGAGACAATTCACTATTTTATCTTCTTCTACTAAAATGCTGCTAACAATGAGTCTGTGGATTTATTTCTAAGGACCCGATAGACTTATTATCGAATTAGCTGGAATGCATCGAATGTTCGTGCGAAAATCGCTAAAATACCCTCGTCTATGATATACAATATTTCCAAAACAAGCACGGTGACCCACTCGTTTTTCTTAGCTACGAGACAAGTAACTCAAAATCTACAAAATATCCAATTTATAGCGATTTTTATTGGTAGGAGAATTCACCTTACTGTGCGACGGCCATCCAAATAATTTTTTTTACAAGATGTTCAACGAGGCATATTAGGCCAAAAAAGAGACTTAGGGGGTGTTTACATGGCACTAGGATCATCCTAGCAGGTGATATCATCCTACCTGCTATACATTTACTGCATTCTGTTTAGTAGGATGATCCTAGTACCCGAAGTGAAGACACAAATTTCCATGTAAACAGAATGCAGTAAATGTATAGCAGGTAGGATGATTCGCCTGCTAGGATGATCCTAGTGCTAGGATGATCCTAGTGCCATGTAAACACCCCCTCAGTGTTTACACCTTTTCGCTCATTAGCACAATTAGCTATAAACCGAATTTTAAGCTACAAACGAAAAAAACACAACAATTATAAATTAATACAGCAGGGTCATTAAATTTCAACGATCTTATCTTAGGCACATCTTAATCCGTAAAAATACACTACTTTTTCTCTTAAAACGCGAAAAAAAAAAAAACCAGAACATCACAGAACGCTGGATTTTGCTAATAAGTCGCGCCTTAGGACAAAAAGTTTCAGAATGCAGTCAAGGGTTACTATTTACATGGCACTAGGATCATCCTAGCTGCAGGCGAATCATCCTACCTGCTATACATTTACTGCATTCTGTTCAGTAGGATGATCCTAGTACCTGAAGTGAAGACACAAATTTCCATGTAAACAAAATGCAGTAAATGTATTGCAGGTAGGATGATTCACCTGCTAGGATGATCCTAGTGCCATGTAAACACTCCCTAAATGTATAGCAGGTAGGATGATTCGCTTGCCAGGATGATCCTAGTACAATGTAAACACTCCCTTAAGCAGCCAGTTAGAAGTTTAATATGTGACAAAAATAGACAAAATTCACAAGGAATCAGTGTATTCCTGGATATGGAAATAGAGTACAAACACTAAAAGCGTGCAGCATAAATAGTAGTTGTCAATTGATTTACAATTTGCGATGACCACCCGTTGTATGTGTTCTCTTATTCAGCACGATACTAGTTATGTCAAAAAAAAAACACGATAAAAACAAAGACCAATTCGTGCTTGCTGATTGGTTGATACAATGTAAACAAATTTTAATTGGCTAAAACACTACTTCAAACCGGCTTTTTCTAAGTAGGAAAATTTTGAACACTCGAACAGCTGTCTATCCTGTCATGAAATGGATATATAATCCAGCAAAAATATCAACTTTTCGACAATTAACAGTCGGAAAACAACTTTGAAGCGCATGAGTCTTTCGGTTTTGCGAGTTTGTGCAAACTTTTGACAATTTGGTGTTAATTGAGATTTTCCTCGTCATTTTGAAGAAGCAATTTTACGTCAAGTGGCTAATTTTTGATCAAGATCAACAGCAGAATAATTTTGGCTCAAGAACTGAAAGGATTCCTGGAGCGGAGATAACTTAGTGAAATTTATTTAATAGTTGGCAGTCAGTACCAGATGGTGAAGAAGGTAAGCAATGTTACTGGGGTTTTCAAAATTCTGCGAAATCTAACCTTCAAACAGTCCGTTAGAATTGGGTTATTCGCTACCTCCCATCAAAACAAAAAATAACAAAATTAATAATAACAGTACCTAAAATCATACGAAATGACCAAATACGATCTATAGACGATATATATCTTATACTGTCATTTTGGTATGAATTACAAAGCTATTTTAAATAAATTAAAAATGTTAAGTTCTCGTAAGCCATTAAAGCAGTTGCGCTCAAACGTTCGGGAATATCTCTTTCCATTTTAACAGCCTGTTTGTTCATAGCCTCAAATTCAAAGCCAAAAAATAGGTACGAGTGATGTTTTGAAAACCATTCCGTAATTGCATGAGCCTTTAGGCAACAATTTTCTCTTTTAGTTCTGAAACATCATGTTCATTGAAAACATCAACGCTCCTATCCGCCGTTTTTGTTTACACTCAAGTTTGCCGCCCTTTTCGGCTACCTACCTTTATAGTCCAGTTGCGAGACATGCTTTGCCTGCCACATACGAAGGACTCAGAACGAGACTACGTGCTAAAACTTTTGTCTTGTTACGAATGACTGAGCTTGATGCACGTGGCCTCGTCTTGATACCTTTGTGTGTGGCAAAAAAACTTGTGGCAAGTATGTGTATGTGGCAAATTTGGAATGAGATGCCTCATACACTAAAAGAGTTGCCTAAAAAGACATTCAAGCAAGAGCTTCGAAAATTACTTGAATTTGCTAATTCGTGAAGACGCCTATTACGATACAACTCAGATTTTATCTAAGATTAACACGATCCAATGAAATCACCTAGGCATGCCTATGGTTTGTTTCTTTCTCCTCAATCATTTAAATTCATTAGTGTACAGAATTCTTTAATTTTTTGTGTATGAATATATATTTTTTCATTTCTCAATTCAAATATTTGTTTACAGTTTTGATTACAAAATATTAGTCTGAAGTTATATCCGTGTAAATGTATTTGAAAAAAATCTTCAGTTAAAATTGAAATAATTGCCCAAGCCAGAATGCTCAATTGTTTCCCCACCGGGTAATGCTAACAAGTTGTGCAAGTTCACTTCACGCTGATTTGTTAGTTCCCGCTAAAGGATTCACAACAAGTATAAGTAACTTAATTACCGAGAACCGAGGCTTTTAGCCATATACATCCCGAGGGCCGTAGGCCCGAGGGATGTATATGGATAAAAGCCGAGGTTCGAGGTAATTAACTGGCTTATTATATGATTGAGGAGGTTTTCACACTAAAACAATCCCAAATGACATTAACTATCTGATCATTGTTACTGAATTCCCAAAAGGAAATCTTAAACAATTGCTTTTCAATTCTATTCACGGTGAAGTTAACGAACACTATTATAACAGACAAAACGATTTTTTGTTGATAAGTTTCCATCAGTTAGCTCAGTAGTATAGAGGTTAAAGGCGGGTATAGGTGTGTAGAAGGTCTCGGGTTCGAATCCTAAAGCGGTTATTTCTCAAGAGAATTTTTTTCACCAAAATTGACTTCTTAGTGTATGATTTCGGGGCTCAGTACAAAATTTCTAAGTCTAACATCCAAATTAAGATGACCTAGGGAAGTATGGGGCGAGGGCAATATCTGTATATTGCCCTCATACGAGGGCAATATCTGTATAATGCCCTCGTACGAGGGCAATATCTGTATAATGCCCTTGAATTCATAATGACTAGGGAAATACGCGATATAAAGCCCTACAAATAACAAAGAAAACCGACTCAATCATATAATAACAACAGAAAAGCCGATCAAAAATTAAGAATTTTTCTATAGCTTGAGAGTCCGCTTTCAAGTTTTCCAAGTAAAATTGGTCTAGACAAAGTCTAACAAAATAAACAAATCGTTTAAAGCAATTAGATCTGCTCAATTTTGAACGATATCGATTTGAAAGCTTGTGGTAGTTTCTAGAGTTAATCTTTTTTTAACTGGGAACTTTGTGGGGTATCTCGTCAATATGTCGGCTTTTATACTTTAGCGATTTCTGTTGAGCCAAGCTTCTATCTTTCTGACAGCCTCATCGCAAAATTTTATCGATCTGAACGGTTTTTTAGTAAGAACGTGTCTAGAGTTAATCTCATGATCATTATTTGAACTGGAGTGCAACTTTGTGGGATGTCCCCTTTCGATATGTCGGCATTTATCAATTAATCTTAATCTAAAGCATTAAAAAATAAAATCGAACATTTTAAGAGAAGAAACAAACAATGATACCATTTTCTTGATTTAATTTGATAAAGAAACTCCAGTTTAATGTCAAAGACGTACACATCACCACTATCATGATCATGATCATATCGTCCTTTTTTCAAACCTCAAAGTGCACGTCCTCAAGCAATTGTTTTTTTCCTTTGATCAAAATCAGACAAGTCATTTATTTTTCTAGGTATGACACGTTTGTTTCCCAAGAGATAGTGTTTATAAAATCAAAAATTAATGATGCCCCGGTCAGCTAAACTACTAGCTAAATTTTGTCAAAATTAAACATTATGATCCAATTTTGATCCAGTCTATTTAATTTGCTTTTCCTGTATTTCCAAGTAGTACTAACAAAATGGTGAATTTATTGAAGTCTAATCATCCTTTTCGAACATCCATGGCAACAGGACCCAACAGCAGTAACGATTTCTGGGAAAAATGTTCTTAATAGACTTGGAGTAAACAACTTGAGTCAGCAGACATTACGGCATTACGGGGGGGGGGGGGGGGGGGACCTTACAAAAGTGGTAGGGGTGCTCGACGGAGGGTTTTGAAAATGACCCTAAAATTTGCTAAAAGGTACGCATAAATTATTGAAGATGCCGATTTTATACCCTAAAAAGGTACGACCACATTGTTAATAAAGAATATTCGTATGTAAGATCCTTTCAATCTTTATGTGAGTTTTGTTATCCTGACCCTAAAAGGTATGCTATGAACCGGAAACTCTAAAAGGTACAAGTGGGTCATATTTTCGACCCTAAAAGGTTCGTCGAGCACCCCTACCACTTTTGTACGGGAGTACCCCCCTCTCCCCCCCGGGCAGACATTACAGTCACGTCTATCGGTCTTTTCCCAAGAAAGATACAATATCAATTATATACAATATCAATATCAATATATTCCACAGCCGGCAAACTCTGTTAAAAGTTGTTTGGGTTTTTGTTTCGTTAGCCAAACTAAAGTGATCAAAATATAATTTCAAAAATCGTGTCGGCAAGATTAATCCTTACGAAATTCTTTTAAATAATCATGATGATGAGAGCTATCATGTCATTCGAACTTTATCTGTTTTAGAAATAAGCGAAAACTAATGTTTACCTAAAAATAAAAACAACTGAACAAATTTTGTTGATAATGCATCTTTTGTTGATAAGACCTAATTAAAAAGAGGTCAAATATTGGTTTTTTTATCGTACAAATCAATCACAGTAATTACAAGTAAAAAACAACAATAGCCAATCTAGAAAACTACGAGTTATAAATTTTAATTAAAAGTTGAGAAAATGTTCATTTTCTACTCATTTTGTAAGAAGCAATACTCGGTGAACCAATACGAACCAGGAAATTTATTTATTTATTTTTTTTATTTTTTTTATTTAAACACGTATCGTCCAGGAGCTAGAAACTCGTTCAAAATACGAACGTGTGTGAACAACATAAATTAATTATAACTTGGAAACATAATATAGAAAAAAATGGTATGAAATTATCAATAGTTATAGAAAATAAATTGAACTGAAGAATCTAAAGAATGGCTTTCTTAAGGTTGCTTTTGAATTCAGTTAGACTCGCTGCATTATGAACTTTGTTGGGAAGACTATTCCAAACGTTAGCAGCCATATAGCTAAATGAAAAAGGAAATGTGTTATATTTGATTACAAAGAAAAAAAAATAAGTTAAAACTTTTTATTGATATTCCTTCATCGCTTTCGTCATCAAAATCTGTATTATAGCTTAATTCCGAGGAGATCAATGTCAATATCAAGGGCAAAAAAATTGAAATCTGTCACCTTACCAGTTTAGATTTATAACACTAACAATTAAAACTCTTATCAGATGAAATACCTCCTAATCAATTGTTGACTCTTAGTTTTAATGCAATTTGTCTAATAGAATTTGTATTCACAATAATCAGATAATTGCATTATTTATGACACTGAGAATTCTGACGTGTCATTCTGACGTACTATCTGTGGTTCCATCTTAAAGACGTGCGTTTAAAAACCTTAAAGGTGACACGCACAGGACAAACTCACCATTTCCCAAACTCTTGAGCGAATTTGAAGTGGAGGTTTAAGTGGGTAAATGCACTCGTACACTTAGATTTAACATTAAATTGTGAGATTTCTAGACTTTAGAGCATCTACCAACGAAAGAGATCTCATCTCACTTTGATTGTTAAGGTAAGCAAAAAACTTTCACCACATATAGCTTCACTAGAGGAGAAAATAGAGAAATTCAATGGCAGGTTTTTTCCTTTCGCATGTATCAACTTTTAAGGGCCTGTTCACATGAAGCGATTTGTCCTTGGTAGCAGGGATAACTCGTTTGTTTTGTGTCCCCCAGAGAAAAGAAAACAAACAAACAATATCCCTGCTACCAGCGACAGCCCGCCTTCATGTGAACAGGTCCTTAGAAACAGTGTTTACACACTTGCGAAATCATGCCGATTTTCAAATTACCAATTTAAATTTTCCAATCACACATACTTTGTCAAAAGGAAAAAACCCATAGCTTCAGAAAGTAGAAAGATAGGAAATTATAAGACAAAACAAAGAAAAACACCTGCCTTCATGTGAACAGGTCCTTAGAAACAGTGTTTACACACTTGCGAAATCATGCCGATTTTCAAATTACCAATTTAAATTTTCCAATCACACATACTTTGTCAAAAGGAAAAAATCCATAGCTTCAGAAAGTAGAAAGATAGGAAATTATAAGACAAAACAAAGAAAAACACCTGCCTTCATGTGAACAGGTCCTTAGAAACAGTGTTTACACATTTGCGAAATCATGCCGATTTTCGAATTACCAATTTAAATTTTCCAATCACACATACTTTGTCAAAAGTAAAAAACCCATAGCTTTAGAAAGTAGAAAGATAGGAAATTATAAGACAAAACAAAGAAAAACACCCGCCTTTATGTGAACAGGTCCTTAGAAACAGTGTTTACACATTTGCGAAATCATGCCCGGATTTCCAAATTACCAATTTAAATTTTCCAATCACTCATACTTTGTCAAAAGTAAAAAAACATAGCTTCAGAAAGTAGAAAGATAGGAAATTATATCACAAAACAAAGCAAACAAGCGCAGGGTAAAACTGTGTAAAGTAGCACGTCTCACTGAAAATCAGTTTACTGCATGATCCGTCTAACTGACTAAATAAAGTTTTAAAATTGATTGATTGATTGAGTAGAACAGAAGAGAGGAGATAAGAGCTGACCAGAGCAGAATGGGCAGAGAAGAATAGAATAAATTCAGTCGATGTCATTATCTAATATTTTTCATCTCTACCATAAACTCTGAAAGTTTGTTTTCAGTTTTTTCTTTCCTTTTTTTTTTCCTTCTTCAGTCTTCTCCCATCAATAATTAAATTTCTTAATACTATTTCTTACATTGTCTTCATCAACACACAACCAGTGGGTGATCCAGTAGATAGCTAGCGTTATCCAACCTTCGTGGCAACTGGGACCAGAATATCATAAAATTGCGACTGATCAGCCCTGGACTTATTTGCTAGTAATTTTGAATACATGCTTTATTCAACTGATGTGAATTGAAAAATATATCGCACGCAAGACCATACTGAGTAGAGAACATGCATTAAGAGGATATTTTTTTCACGTTCAAGCATTGGGCAACAAAAAGTATTCAGCTAAAGAATAGCTGTTGTACAAAGCTAAAGTTATTACTTTCAGAAAGTTTAGGTTGTTTGTAAGTGGTTTTGATTAATAAAAGTTGGATAAAAGTGTTAATCCATAGTGAAAGTTTGAATCGAAAATTGTTTTTTTAAAAGCCTTCTTTCGCTCAATTATATTGCCATATAATTCTTTACATTCAGCTTGAAAGTTGCTAAATTTTAATAAAAATACAGGGCAACAACCTTGTACAACTCAAAAGACTGTATTAAACAGGCAATGAATCTTAGTAGATCTAACTGATAAAAATAGAATTTGAGTGTTAATACAAAACGAAGATTTTAATTAAAACTTGCAAGAGGGGTTAGTTTTTGTCACTTTTAGCCATTATTACTCGATATTGAAAAAAAATATCCTCTTAAATCCAACGGTTCACATCACAAAAACATTATCGACTTCTAAAAATGATCAAATGTTTTAAAATTATAAACTTCTGACTAAGTACGTCATTTCTTAAAATTAAAGGTAATGCTACATTACAAAGACGATATAGAGCATATGAGCTCCATGAGTAAATATTTTTACAATTAGTTTTATAATTTTATTTAAAATTATATTTATTTTTATATTTATATTTTTATTTATGCACTTATATTAATGTGGAGCCTAGCTTTGTTGTGCTGTCCCACACCTTCCATATTCTTTTCTTTTCTTTTACAATTTTTCTATACTTCTATACTATATAGTTTTATATATAGTGTAAACATTGTGTAAACATGAAACTCTGAGTCGCTAAAAGCTACTGTGTCTCTTGCCTGTGTAACTATATAGTTTATATATATATATATATATATTTCAGTATAGTAGTATAATTTTTTTTAATGTGAAGGTGAAAGTTTTGTAAATAAATAAAAAAATAAATAAATATTCTTCATTGCCGACTTTTCAAGACATTTTGAAATGTTCAATTCATAAAACTATGAATTTGCGACTGAGTTATAAAAATAAAAAACAAATACTGCATGTTTTTCTAAGCGATAGCCTTTTTTATTACGCCTCCCTAATGTTGGACTGATTCGATAAGTCGGTCTGTTCGCTTATTGGGCTTCCTGTGGTGATCGAGCGACACATGGAACCAGTCTATTTTTATCTAACAAACAAACAATTTTTAAATGTAATAACTATCATAATCGTGAGAGAGCCCATTAGTCGTCTGAGATACGCGCAATTAATATTTTCAAAGATTAAATCAAGATGAGTGGCTCTCGTCCAATCATATTTAGTTTGATACTTGCGAAGGATAACAATAATTTCAGTTCGCGTGTCTAGCCCATATCAGTATCAATTATCTCTAGCCGTTTCTGAAAATGGTGCGAGGCTATAAATGCAACGAAAAAGCTTGTCAACAACTGGATCGGCATAAAACTCATCTAATCTGAGTTTGAGAAATGCGCGCGGTCACTCAATCGTTCGTGAGTTTGGTGAGTATTTCTGGCATAAAGTTATGACATGGGGCACAAAATCATTACTTCGATTTATCACTACTGGATGGGCTTGAGCATATTGAATTTCCTCTAATATACGAGCTTATACGTTTGACATTGCATATCTAGAGTAAGTTATTGCTGCGAGCGAAGCGAACAGCGACACTATTTGTAACAGGCGTTCTTACATACGGCCGAGCGGCCTGGGCTTCATTTATCATGAGCTGCAACCTCGTTCCCAGCGCCTTCCCTTCTCGCTTTTTTTCAAAATGGCTGAACGAGGTTGCATGAGCTGTATCGAATGTATGAAGAGCGAACGATGATTTATGACGTCATTAAAATGAGCACGTAGAATGCATAATTCAGAATTATACAGTTTGTGATTGTTTGAAAAAGTACCGCTGCTCGCTTTTCTCGCAGCAATAAAGACGCTTGTGTAATAAATCTTGTTCTGTGTGCGCTTGTTTGCTTACATGGTCGCATTTACAGAATCCCGGTGATTAGCTAGTAGGCTGAAAGTTCGGGCAGTTGACCTTGACTTAAGGACGGTGCCTACTATTGTCAGCGCGCGCTGCGTTCTGCGCATGGCCCTTCGTAGTAAAAACATCGTAAAAACAAAGCAGTTTTGCGATATTTGGATAAATAAAACTTACTTGCTGGTAGAAAAAACATTTGACTGTTCCTGTAGTAGAATTAAATTCAGTGTTGATGAAAAAAAACAATGATCACAAGGACTTGATTTGCCTTTTGGCCGCCATCTCGGAAATGTCCCATAATGCTTTGTAAAATCTGTCTATACACTGTATGGTAGGCTAGGGATTTCATCGTATTTCGTGCGTTTATCGGTAAAGAACTTCTTAAATCGCCTGGATACCCCTCTTTTTTCCTTTTGTAAATTATAAACCAAAGAAAAATCTAGTTTTTTATAAAAAATTTATAATTGAAGCATGATAGAAAATATCACATATTATATTTAGCAATCATAGACTAGAACAACCTAAAACTGACCAGGTAAATATTTTTTAAAAAGCATGATTTTCTTTGTTTTTGCGGTTTTTATGGTATTGGCCTACCAGAGAATTATGCTTAGAGTGTTTTAGGAAAAAAACTTTGAAACTTATTGGAAGTATAGAGGATTTATAATTTTCTTTCTTTGGGTCGTCAAAAATGCATTTTCCACAACATTTGATGACGTATAACTCATTAAAATGCGTGGTGACCCCCAGTTTTTTTCTTGGATTCTAACAGCGCCTACAATGGGTTCTTTCATAAGTATATAGATTTTAGAGAAAATAACTACTTTCACATTAGTAGGCACCGTCCTTAACTGATATATCAGGACTATTAGACCTATACTAGCCGTTTCTAATGTAGAAAGTAAAATACTGCGAAGCTATAAACAACGTTATTAATACAACGAAAAAGTTCATCAACAACTGAATGAGCTTGAGCATAAGAAAAAACTGACCTAAACTGAATAGTGTATTCCCTGGGAAAATGTCACTAAATTGTTCGTGGGTTTAATGAACATTCTAACACGAATTACGAAGATATGACATAATGGTTCAACATTCAACTGAATTGTCAAAACAAATGCGCTCCAAAGAAATGAAATTCCAGAGGCAGAAGCAAATATCGCCTTCAATTAACATCATTAGATGGGCTTGAGCATATACCTTAATAAAAGCGCAGAAAAAGTTTGACATCTACTGATATATAACCAGTACAACAGCAGTTCGCAAGTTGAATAGTTTACCTCTGCAACGTACGGTGTCAGTACAACAAAACAATATGTACAATAAAGCTCTCCAGTAGAACTCAATTACTGGGTTGCACGTGACGTCACGGTAGCCATCTTGGATGAACTTCAACAAAAGATTTCTCGTTAGCGTCTGTTGTTCAGTCATCCAACATGCCTACCGTTTCATTGTCTTTTGAATTCCCGAAGGAATGGATGAAACCCAGCAATTTTTCGGTTGCATGTGACGTCACGGCAGCCATCTTGGATAAACTTCAACAAAAGAATTTCTCATTAGCGTTTCTTGTTTGTTCACCCAACATGGCTACCGGTTCTTTGTCTTTTGATTCCCAAAGGAATGGATGAAACCCAGCAATAACCGTGATCATGCAGCATAATAAAGACTGTAAATTAAGGTGTCTCGATCGAGTTTTTAAGTAGCTCCACCTTTCGTGTTTGAATGCAAATTATATGTTCATTAGCAGTCTGATGCTAAATTAAGTAGTACAACCTTAGTACAACTTGGACAAAGATCAAAATTTATGATGATGTTGTTATATGGAGACGTTATTATGGTAACATGGAGAAAGAATTCCCCTTTTAACATATACTCAATTTTTATAAGTTCTAGGCTTATTCTTAAAAAACGCTCTCGTGATCTTATAGTTGACAACATTGTCTATAACTCTAGCGAATTAACTATCAAATTCTGAGCCAGAGAGCGTTTTCGAGATATCACCGATAAAAGATTTTAACTGTCGGAGTTAAGCGTAAACAAAACAATTCCGTTTCAATTTCCTACAGTTAAAAGGAAAATAGCGCATCTAAGCTAAGTTTTGATCTCAACATTATGACAAGGATATCAAACTTCTCTACTGAGAAAAAGTGAGCCGAACGTATGTATATTGACGTGCTGACTTTGCTTCTGTTCTCCAAAATTCGCCGCTCTACTTTTACATAAACATCATTATTATATTTTGAAAATAATTCAAGATTTTTGATTGGCTAAGAGCCACCGGATAAATTACCATAGTCGCCGGCTAGCTGCCCAAATTTGGAGTTATGAAAATGTTGAAAACCATTATTCGAAGTTATGACGTAATTTTCTCGAATATGGAAAATTAGCTTGCGGTATGACGTCACGCTAATTTATGCGATTCATGCCAAAAGCGGAAAACCAACAACAACATGTATTCTTGTCAACAAAGCACAACCGAGAAAGAATTATTTTCAAAAAATAATAAAACAATTATTGAATTCGTTTCTCGTAGGATATGGGGAATTATTTGGGCCTCGGTTCGGTGTTATCTGCCTCAGCCTTCGGCTTCGGCAGATAACACAAACCTCGGCCTTAATAATTCCCCATATCCTACTCGACCTCATCCAATAATTGCTTAATATTTAAAAATCCGTTCGATAAATATTGTTTGAAATTTTGTATGGTTTAGTTTAGGTAGTAGGTGATATAATATAGCGTTTTCAAGTTCATCAGTGAATCATTTAAGAATGTCAAATATTATCCTCAAATCAATATATTTTGCAGCCGAATTCTGCGGTGGCGATGACTAGTTAATGCATGATGTATGAGGTCTTTGTTTGCCACTTTTTCGTGCATTCCAGCCCCGCATCTGATGCAAATCATAAAACGCTTCATTACCTTCAGAGCAGTTTTCCGAAATAAACAAATCAAGAAAACCAGAACTACGGCTGGAATTTCAGTGGCCTGGACGTACGTGAACCATGCAGAAAACAGCTAATATCAAAAAGCGGAAAGCTATGCCTCAAGGCAATATTTAGTCTAGAGATTACCATATCTGTGATCCAGTAGATGAAATTGGCTTTTAAGCTAATTGGCTTTGCCCCCAAAGCTTTCAAGGACTAAATCCCTTCCTGGATCCGGCCAAAGAGGATAAAAAAGAGATGACGTCTTGTACACTCTACGACGTGTCTTTAGTCCTTCTTTCTTTGTTTCCCCGCGATTAAAAGATCTTAATCTATGCCATGATGACGTCATAACATAATAGGTTTGAAATTCCTGAATGAAACTTGATACCTTATCATCATGATATTAATCAAGTCTATTCTTGACTTTCACTTACGTCATCGAAAAATTTCCAGGATCCTGAGTGAAATCAAATGTCATTCACTCAAAAGAGCACATAAAACTATGTAACTCTGCAAAATTTTGAATTGAAGCGAGTTTTTGTTGCGAAGATATTGCCATTTTGACTGCTCATTCTTTAGTAAGAAATGTATTGGCACTTCGTGATTGGTGTCACTCTACGGGTCACCAAAATATCAGCGGATTTCACATCCCTGAGTAAATTCAATGTATATCTTTGTAAAGAGCAAGTAAAGCTCCATATGTCCAAGAATTTTTCAGTCCGAAAGACAATTTTTTGCAAAGATATTAATTTACTGAATGCACTATAACATACGCAGACTCCGTCGGTGTTGCATCTCTAACATAGCTGTGAGAAACGAAAATCAGAAGTGCATAACTGGGCCTGTGCGCATGCGTTACTTCTGCTTATGTTTCGGTCGATCGTGAAAACCTACCAGACCTAAAGAAATCTGCATTACTTAAAAGGACAAAGACTTATAACCAGAGAACTGGCACCGGTCCGCGAACTTTATGTCGGGCACGTAACATTGAAAACGGTGGTACTGCTGAATTTGAACCAATCAAGGATGTGACTGTTAACGAGGTTTGCAATTGCATTTTAATGGTTGCCTATTGTGCTAGGATTCTAGCTTTCAAACAGGTTTATATCGAACATGTTAGTACCAGAGAGCTTTTAGAAGAACGTCTTTGGAGTTAATCATATATCTCTTTTAAATTGGAGTGGCAACTTTGTGGGGTATCCTATAACAATATGTTGGTTCGATTTCTCTGCTTTAATATTTTTGGCGTTATTTTTTTATATACTTCTTAGTTAATCTAAAACAAAATAAGAAAATAAAATTATGGGGTATTGATGCGATTTAAAAAGTTATTCGCTGATAAACGCACGAAATCTGTTTAAAATTTGCGTGAATGACTATAAAATCATATATACTATAAAAACATTTTATCCAAAAAACAATTTGGATTTCGCTCAAAACACTCAACCTATCCAGGCTGTCTTATCTATTACAGATAAAATTCAGTGTGCTATCGAGGAGGGTGCATACTCTTGTGGCATTTTCCTCGATTTAAGTACACCTTTTGCTGTTCATTAACCGCAAAGAAACATTCATTCAAGCGAAAAAGCATTGTCATTAGAGCGAACAGACATACAATAACGCCAACGGAGTCTCAAAAGAGCGATGGAACTTTCATTAAGAAATTTAGCATGAAATTTGACAATCATGAAGATGCTTGCGTGGGTTCGTTAACGTTTTCAAACTTTCATTAGCGTTTTTGAGCAATCATTAAACAAAAGCAGGCATTCAAGACAGTGTTTTGGACATTTATTTGCGCGGTACAAATGTATCAACAGAATTAATTTATCCTTCAATGTCTTCTCTATTTAAACATCTTGGTAAATATGTTTGTATATGATTGTACCATTGCAATTGTATGCATTTGTGGGGAGTAATAGCATTCATATTTCTTGTAGTTGCCCTAAGGAGCAGTCGTTTTCTAAACTCTCCAAGGGGAAGGCCTTGTCTTCTTGCTTCTGCTCGGTCTCCCATTAAACGTTGCTGTTCTGGACGGGACAAGTAAGCTTTTATAGCTGCCTTTAAGCAGCCAATGGCCTGCTCCACTATGTTAAGAAATGGGCTGTAAGCTGGAAGAGGCTTGAGCTCGCTATTGGCCCCAGGATTATTGGCATTGCGATGAGCAGGAGCATTGTCATAAATAAAGAAAATCTGATCATTTGGGGGAAGACGCCGGTTGGTGAGTCTGGACCAAGAACTCCCGAAATCTCTGAGCGTTCATGCCTCCTATCTCGGCGGAATGGTGAACCAAACCAGCTCTCGGAGATATATATTGCAAGGACAATGGTAACATTTCTCCCTCGTTGTCCGCATACCTGCCTGTAGGCTCTCTCTCCTATTGCTGCTCGGCCATAGCTTCTCGAGGTCCAAATGTTATACCCGCATTCATCTATAAATATGCAATGACCAATTACGCCTGTGTTGAGAAACCAATTGGCGTATTCAAAACGACTTTGAATCACATCTGGCCGATTTCTGTCAACTGGTTGACGTCGGACCAATTTAAGACTAATAAGCATGCCATCAAGTGCTCTTCCTATCGTGCGGTCATGGACTCGAGGTTTCCTTGGAAGCCTTCTTCTCAGTTCACTGTTAATTGCACTTAACACTAGCGTACAATCTTCATCTACTATGTCGGCTAGGCATTGCTTCATCTCGTCGTCTATTTTTACGCCCACCTCGTGGTAGCTCTTCAATTCTGCCCTCGCGAATATACCGTGTTGCAATGCCTCTGGCAGTTGAACGATTTACGCCTAAAGTACTAGCCACAATCAAGTAATCCTCTGCAGGGTCTTCGTAGGCCCTCAAGACTCCGTTGGCGTTGTTGTATGTCTGTTCGCTCTAATGACAAGGCTTTTTCGCTTGAATGAATGTTTCTTTGCGGTTAATGAACAGCAAAAGGTGTATAAAGCATTTGACTCAGTGAACCACAATACTTTCATAGAAAAATTGCAGCATTATGGAGTTCGTGACTTAGTTAGAAATAGAATGGTTCTTGTCTTATATCTAGAAAACAGTAAGCAATATGTTTCTTTTGGATGTTCTAACTCAGACCTACTCCCTATCTCTTGTGGTGTTCCACAAGATTCCCTACTTGGACCCTTATTATTTTTATTATTCATAAATGACTTCCAAAATTCTTCTGGTACATTTGACTTTCACCTCTTCGCAGATGATTCAAATCTTTTTTATAAAAGCAAAAATTTGAATTCATTAGAGACAATTGTAAATGAACAGCTTATTCTTGGCTTCGTGCCAATAAGCTCCTATTGAATATAGACAAGTCTAACTCTGTAATATTTCATCCACCTCAAAAAAAGGTACCTTATACCCTACAACTATACATTGACAACAAAGCTCTTAGACAAGATATTAAGATAAAATATCTCGGTATAATAATTGATAATCATCTTAGCTGGAAGTCCAATGTAGCTCATATTTGTAGCAAAATCAAACGAAGTATTTCTGTCATCTGTAAGGCTCGTCACTATGTCAATAGGCCATTTGCACGATGGCGTCATTTTACTACAACTACCAGAATGCTCTACGAATTTTCTTTCTTATTCAGATTTTTATCCCTATCTTATCTACGGAATTGTAGTTTGGGGACAGACGTACGAATCTACGATTACAGTAAGCCCCTTTTCATTTTACAAAAGCGACTTGTACGCTTAATGACATTCAGCAATTTTAATACATACTCTAAATCCTATTTTTTCTAAGTTAAAAATTTTGAAACTTCCAGATCTTGTTTTTCTTCAAACTGCTTTATTTATGTATGATTTCCACTCGAGTAATCTACCAGTATCCTTTTCATCATATTTCACTCAGGTTAATCAGAAGCATAACTACAACACAAGGTTGTCTTCCAAATCGTCTTATTGCCTTCCTAGGATAAGAACGAAATTAACGAATAAGAATGTTTTTAAAGAGCAGCTGAGTGATGATTCACTAAAAACGTATCAATACGTGACTTGCTTTAATTTTTTTTTATTCTTGTATTTTCGTTATCTAGCTTCAAAATAACTTGTTAAATGTACATTGTCAATTTATTTAATTGATCCAACTTTATTTATTTCTCTAAAATTCTTGATTTATCACTTATCATTTTCGTGTTGATATTTTCTTAGGTACTATATGTATATATATTTTCAATTGACCCAAATATTTCAATTTTAATATTATTAGTGTGGCTACCTATCTAGTCTAACCCAATGGTTATTATAGGTAGCATGTACCATTGAGTCTATTAATTTTTTTCAATTTTATTTATCTTTTCTATGTAATTTACTGGTACTAAATAAACACGAATCTGAAACTGAATCTAAAATCCCTAGCCCTCCCTAGAGAGTAGAAAGAATTACGATGCATTATGGGAAATGTTCAAGATGGCGCCAAAACATTCATTTTGTATGCAGTTTTATCCATCAAAAGAGAATTTCATTTTAGTACAAAGAAAGCCATGTGTTTTTCTCCAAACCAGAAAGTTTATTTTTTTCCAAAAACTCGTTAAGCAAATTTTTCACGATGGTTTTTGCACGAAAGAAACGATATCCGAAAAACCATCATGTTATTCATGTGTTGCGTCGCGCGCGCGCGTTGAGCAAAATGCGCCGACAGAACACAATTTGCGCTGGAGTTGGTGGCCACCGTCATTAATGTCTTTGTACGTATCATCATCATCCTTTGTTCCGAACCTCAAAGTGCGCATTCTTTTCTTTTTCGAATCTCAAAGTGCGCGTCTTCCACCGATTTCCATCGATTTTTACTTCCTATTTTTTTCCCTACAGGCTCAAAATCACACATGCAAATAATTTATTTTTCTAGGTATGGCACGTTTTCCCCAAGAGACATGCAGTGGTGTCACGGTCAGGCTAAACTGTGTCAAAACATTACGATTCAATATTTAATTGTTTTTCCTGTGTTCCTAAGTAGTACTAACAAAATGGTGAATTTATTGAAGTCTAATTTCCTTTTTGAAACGGAAGGCATTATATTACAGAACATCCATGGCAACAGCAGTAACATTTCAGGGCAAAATTTGCTTAATAAACTTGGAGTAAACAAGTTGAACCTGCAGCCAGTGTATCGGTCTTGTAAAGATCTTGTTTGGACTTTAAGACATATATGTATTCCGCATCCGTAAACTCTATTAAACATTTGTTTGGATTTTGTTTTCTTAAGCCGAACTGTTTTGATTGAAATATTGCAAAAATCTCAAATCTGTTCCGTCATTTGATCAGTTCTATCCGGCATCTTTAAATGTTTCTATAATATCTCATTTTCCGATTTGAGAACTTATGAGCGGAAAAGATCTAGGCATAATACAGAAGTTGGGGAGAATAGGTCTTTGAGCGAAACGCGAAATTATTGAGAAGTGAACAAGTTAAAGCAGCCGATAAAAGTTGTTGGGATTAAGGCGGCTTTCTTACTTTTCATTGAGAGCATTAGTTCTCCACCAGTTGATATACGCGATAATCTTTTGATTATAATGATATGAAATTCTACACTAAACTGATAAATACAACTGACAGCTCTCAGATTTAAAAAATTATATTTTTGAATGAATAAAATTAGGATATCAAACAGTTTCGTCATGTGGTTTTAGCGGCCAGAATACTAGGGTTTTTGTTAGTTTTGCGATACAAATTTAATCCTCATTGGCTTTTAGAGGTCTGAATACTTGGATTTTGTTGGTTTTGCGATATAAATATTTTAATACAAATATAGTAATTTGACAACTCTCCATTATATATATAAATATTTTAATACAAATATAGTAATTCGACAACTTTCTCCATTATAAATTGATATTTTGTTAGAATTGCCTCGAAGTTCATTTCATTTCGTTTAATTTCTACTCTCTTGTTGGGGAATAATTGTGTCTATGTCGAGAAAAAGAAAACAAGAACAAATTTAGAACAGAAGACACGAGAAAACTAAAAAAGAAAGCAAAGAGAGGACGAGAGAGAGAAATAGCGAGCTTCAACCTTTCATTGTCAAAGATGAGTAACTGCTCTGAAATGGATTCCAAGATGTTTAGGAACCTACGATAATATCATTAATCTATCGCGTGAGAGATTTCCTTGGTTGTTAGGAAATGCGGTATTTTGTATTTGACAGCTCAAGATCCTAAGTGATCTTTGGGGTTAATGAATTCATGAAACATTTCTATATATCTGATTGGCTCATTCGTATCTCTCATTTTTTTAAAGGATCAATATATGATATGCAGTCAGTTATCAAACACACTTAAGAACAGTAGGGTTTGTAGAGGTCTTCTTGTCTCAACTAAAAGGTAAGCGTTACTTTACGAAAGTTAATCTAATTTAAAAGTTGTGATGAGAGTGCAATAGGAATATAGTTGAATGGATGTGAACGCCTGTTCCTTACATATACTTTAGAGACGATATAATAATGAACTAGTTTCAAAAACACACGACACTGTTGAAATTTTTGAATATGTTGAAACTGATTTTATTTTCATTAACCTATGTGCATCTTTTTTATTATGTCTTAGTATGCGAGATAGAAATAATTTTTAGAGGAAAAAAACGACAAAAAATAAAAAGAACGTTAAAGGGTTACTTTGAAGAAAATAAGTGAACAATCAAAACAAAATGAAATTTGGCTAAAGGTATCTATAGGAACCCAATTATCATTTACTCAGCCCTAATTGTTTTTCTTGCTTTTATATCAAAATTTCTAGGATACTGACAACTTATATAAACATGCAAAATTTTAGAGAGAGTAGTTCTTTATATTCATCGTTATAGGCGACCTACAGTAAGGAATTAGAATATTGAATTCAGTTTCATTAGATTCTTTACGAATATAATGTATTTGAAAGCTTGATTAGATTAAATCATAAAATTAAATTAAATAATTTCCACTGGAAATATTAGTTTCCACAAGCAGCGCTTTAAAGCTATCGAAAAACTATGACGTTTCGATCCAGCGATGTCATTTTGACGCCCTTATCAATTAGTATGTCTCTGATGCTCTAATTTTTGCCATACGGAATTTTTCATGGATAAAAAGTACTCTAAACATGACAACGCTATACTCTACTGATTTTGGTTCGGTTTTTTAATTTTATTATTTATTATATATTTTTCTTCGAATGTGGCAGTAAATCTTATCACAATAATGCCTAAATATACCAAAATCTTACTCCTTTCGAACGTCACAGCAGTGTAATCTATGCATCAGTGATGTTATCTGATGTTTCAAGTTTTTCACACTACAGGTCTTTATCAAGTGATGTACGGATATTATGATTTTTTCTTTCCTGTTTCCCGACGGAAGGCCACTAAGAACTTTAAGAAAGCCTTGTATGGATTTTTCCTCACTGAAAAAATCCCTTGGGTAATGGACTCTTTGTTACATGGTCTTGAATGGCAGCACAACTAACGATATATGTAACGATTACCTGATTCGAAATGAAAAAATGCGTCGGTACTGTAACTGATCGAAAATTGATGATAGGTCGAAGTATCATTTGCCCAACCTTTCTTCGGGGGCCTGTTTTTAAGTTCTTTAATTTTTTCCTTCTCTTCTCTTCTCTTCCTTCCTTCCTTCCTTCCTTCTCTTCCTCTTCTCTTCTCTTCCTTCTCTTCCTTCTCTTCCTCTTCTCTTCTCTTCTCTTCTCTTCTCTTCTCTTCTCTTCTCTTCTCTTCTCTTCTCTTCTCTTCTCTTCTCTTCTCTTCTCTTCTCTTCTCTTCTCTTCTCTTCTCTTCTCTTCTCTTCTCTTCTCTTCTCTTCTCTTCTCTTCTCTTCTCTTCTCTTCTCTTCTCTTCTCTTCTCTTCTCTTCTCTTCTCTTCTCTTCTCTTCTCTTCTCTTCTCTTCTCTTCTCTTCTCTTCTCTTCTCTTCTCTTCTCTTCTCTTCTCTTCTCTTCTCTTCTCTTCTCTTCTCTTCTCTTCTCTTCTCTTCTCTTCTCTTTATCTTTCTTTTTTTCTTCTCTTCTCTTTTTCTTTCTGTCTTTTTTTTCCCTTCTTTTATTTAATATTAATTCTTTGATGGTATCTTTAACGTTTGCAAGTATTTTGTTTTCCTTTTTTGTATTACAGATTTTAAGTACAAGTCGTATAGCTGATGCCATGAACAAAACAAATTAATTGCTACTTTGAAATAAAATAACTCCAGAAACATTAGTAAAGGAACGTCAAGAAATGAAGTGAATATGCATTAAATAGAGGGTGTTAAAGTCCCTATGACGCATATTTTTTTCTTTTCAAACTCATTTCTTTTCTGGGAATATAGTTGAGGTCTTTTTGTCTTGCTTTTGAACACTCCATATTTTTCGAGATATAAAGGTTTCAAATTTCAAAATGCAAATTTGATGACGTCAGGGGAGTCATCATTTATTATACAAAACCAAGATGACTTGAAATACTCTTATTTTTTCATTTGGAATTTATTTCCGTTGGTAAAGCCTGTGTTTGAGTAAAAAATCTGGTTGTGGAACTTAAGACCTCTTTTAGTAAAATCCATGAGAAGCTAGTGATGATGACTCCCCTGACGTCATCACATTTGCATTTTGAAATTTGAAACTTTTATATCTCCGAAAATATAGAGTATTCCAAAATGGGATAAAAAGATCTTAACTATATTCCCAGAAAAGAAATGAGTTTGAAAATATAAAAATATGCGTCATAGGGACTTTAAGATGACTGACTACGCTGAAGCGGCGCCATCTTGGAAATTAAAGACTGCATGGCATTATGGTCTGCACCATAATGCCAAGCGGTCTTCATTTTCCAAGATGGCTTGCTTGCTGTTAAGACTATTTTGGTCGTTCAGTTCACACCTTTGACAGCTAAAAACCTTTGATATTTTTGCACGGGGCCCTATACCCTCTGTGTACTTATTTAAAAAAGTAACTTGATCTCAACTATATCAAATTTGTAAAAAAAGTTAAATACTCTAATCTAACAGCAAGTGAAAACATGACGAGTATGCGCGAACCGCTGGACGGAAGTGGCCTCAAATGCGGTTTAACCTGGTTTAGTGCTACCTCTCTCATAAAGAGAGTCATATATAGTCTCCCCAAAGTTTTTCGGAGCATTACATTCGAGTGCATAAGTAGGAACAGCTAGAAATTATCCATTCAAAATTATCCATTTGTCCAAGACAATAGAAGTTGGAGACATGCGTAGATGTTATCACTTGCTGCTCTCTAATCTACGAAAAAATAGATTTTTGTAGCAAATTGTGTTCGACTTAATTCAGGATGCTTTTTGATAGAAGTCACGGTACAAAAGTCAAGAAATGAAGGTACATTATAGTCATTTCATAAAAAAATGTTTACGTCATTATGTAGAATATACCTTTAGCTAATATTTGTGTAATAAGCCACTTGACGCTTTCGTCCGCCATTTTGAATTGGGGCAAACGCGCCAAAATTCATTTAGAAATCTGGATCACTTTGGCTTACCATAACTCGGCTAATTTTTATCGTATTAAAATTTAATTTTTTTGAAACGATATTGGCTTTGTTATTTATGACTCTTTACATGATAAATATTGGAAGACTTAAAGACGAGAAAAATTAAGAGGATTTCTGTTTTCTAAATAAAACGTTTGGTACGTAAATATTAAGATCATTCGCGAAAAAAAAGATTGACTTGAAAAACGTTGTTGTAAAATACTTGTGTTGGTCTTATTTTCAGTCCGACATATGGCATGCATGTCTGCAAACCATTGAAGTCTAAATTTTGAAAATCCGACAAATTCGAGCCGAGTTATGGTAAGTCAAAGTGATCCAAATTTCTAATAATTTTGGCGCGTTTGCCCCAATTCAAAATGGCGGACGAAAGCGTGAAGTGGCTTACCGTGGTCCTCTATAAACTATTATCTTGCGATTTGCATTTTTTTTTCTTAAGACATTAAAATAAAAAATATCAAAAGTAAAATATCAGTTAGCTATAAAAGTTTTTTTAACATGAAGAGTAAAATACTTGCCAAGGATGATGATGATCATATTTGTATCCATGTTTTGGTCAATCGATCGCACGATACTCGTTTCAATTTGAAGCGCAAACTTTTGCAAGAGAATTACGCCACCGATCCCTCCAACATTTATTTACTTCAACATGAAAACGTAATATAGGTGTTTTACAATATAATGATTCAAAATATCGTTAACTATGTCAAAACTTTTAAATCCGGTGGTTAAGGAAACAAAAAGCGCCGACAGGTTATTATATACATTATATGACCATATATACTATATACATTATTATATCATAAACAACACGAATGCAAAAGGACCATTTAAGCGATAAGAAGGGGGGGGGGGGAGAGCTAGGGGGGACGGCAGGATAAATCAGCGTCTGTTCGGAAAAAAGCACTATTTTAAAAGCATATATGGCACTTTACAGCGAAATTCGTTGCATCGTGACCTCTAACTTCGGCAGTTTTTTTGTCTTTTATGATCCGTCCATCATTCTTGGGGGCGGTGCTTTCAGGAACTCGTTCAGTGATTGGTTGATTTGTAATAAGCTCCGCCCCCAAACTGATTGACGGCTCAGAAAAACCCAAAATCAAACCAGAATTTGTAATTTGCTGGTCGCGATGTAATGATTTTGCCTGTAAATACCTCAATGGCTTTTTTACCTGCTCTTTACTACGCTTCACATTTTCTGTGCACCCCCTAGTCCTTTTCAGAAATGAGGAGAAATGACCGAGAGCCATATTACCCAGTCTTTCTGGTAATGAACATCACAATGTTAATGGTACAGAGTAACCCCTTCGGGTTATAGACGTAAGCGAGGTGTTAAAGGAAAGCTATACGCTAAATCCCAAAAGAACCGTTTTTATGTGATTGTTTAGACTTTTGTTGTAACTGTCGAAACTATCTTTAAGAAGGCAATTCTATTTTTGGAAAAATATTCTTGAAGATTTTGATGACGTATAAATGAGCTTTCATCAGGTATTTTTAAATTCGTAAAACAGAAAAAGAATTACCATAGCTGGAAAGAGCATGTTAAAATTAGTAAGACAGTGAAGTTTGAAGGAATTAAATCCAAGAATATGAATTTTTGAAAAGTGTGAATTTGTAAGAAAACCTTTCCTGGTAGGCATCATCATCTTTGCCTACCAGTGAATGTTTTCATACAAAATTTCGATTTCGGAAAATTCATATCTTCGTGAGTTTGAAAGTTACTTCATTCAAACTTAACAGTTTTTCTAATTTTGACGTGCTTTTTCCAGCTATGGTAATTATATTTCTCTACTGTGACTTTTGGAATTACATGATAAAAGCTCATTACAAATGGATAATACAAGACTACTGCTCTTTACTTGAAGGAAAGGGTTCCCAAAGCGGTAGCATGATATCTTTGTTGGCAGCAACTATAGTAAAATATTTCTTATTTTATCCCATACACGCTCGTGTAGAACAAGGCTTTCCTTTGAGATACCTCATTAACATTCCCCAATTTATAGAAATTTTTTTGTAAAAATATTGTCGTATTCATCGAAAAAAAAACCTCCCGAAATCATGCTTCAAGACTAAATAATCATACAAAATTCTGTTGCTTTTAGGGTCAGTTCAGCCTTCCTTTTAGACGATTCTTCTTATTAAATTAATTGTTCATACAATTTTTTAGAGTGATAAAACGGCACATTTCAAATGTATAAATGGACTTGATTAAAATTAATGGGCATGTAGCACGAAAGCTCGAATTTAAAAAAAATCCATAAGTTACAATACAATACAACTTTATTATTATTTCTCCCTTAGGGTTTTTCAGAATAATATTACAAATTTAAAAATGAAATCTAGTTATAATAATACTTGTTACATGCAATTCGAAAAATTAGAAACAATGAAAAACTTTTAAAAACGAGAAGAGATTTGAACAAACTATTTATAAAATAAGTTGATGGGTCCATTGGTCTGGATTAAATCTTTTCATTTTCTGTCGATATAGACATGGATGAAAACGTGTCTGGATTTGTAAAAAGACTTTGAATGAATTAATTGAATAATGTATATCATTCAAATCTGTACAATGGCTAACTGAATGTATTTTTAATCGTTTTAAAACCAAAAAGTACATGAATCTATCTGATAGGCAAAATGTTAAAGCCACCAATAGATCACGACTTCACTAAAAGCATTACAATCTCACTACCTCGTCTTCCGTCCATACTAGAGTAGATTCCCGGTAAAGTGGATCTATGACTGGGAAAACGACACGGTCACTGCACGGTACGGTTACGACCGGAATTTCGAATGTTTTTATAGGAGTTACCAGGGCCGTAGCCACCGGTACGGTTAGTCAGGTTTCAACCGGACCAACTTTTACCGTTAGAACCATTGTCATTGCAGTTTTGAAGCATGAATTCGTGTAGGAAAATGAAAAAACCGGACCAAATTTTAAAAACCGTACCAATGGGTTTAAATGGTGGCTACGGCTATGGTTACGGCACGGCGCGGTAAGTTTCCCACTCATACGAAAACCGCTCTAAAACGTTTTTTCTTTTGTCTACGGAGCGAAATAAGATGAATAAAAATGATTTACTTTCAGACAAGTTATTCCGTACTAAAATAATCGACTCCTGGTGGGAAGATAAAGAAAGAAATCGGATGACCCCTAATCGTCTGAAATGAGACTACAATTTGTCTGTTGATAACATGTTTTGGTAAGAAAAGGCAATTATTTCGGTACATTATCTCGGTACGTAATTATTAAATATGTTTGTTTTTGTCATCAGTGAAGAGTTAACACTAAGTCTTTCACTAAAGATCAATAAATTTGATGCATTCAAATTTCTTGTAGTGTACTGTCTGTTGAAACATGCTTTGGTCGGCAAATCAAAGTGTCGGCGGTTTCCTTAAACAACCCTTCCTGTTACTAAACACACATTTCTTTAGAAATATCAACCATTGGAGGGTCTCAGTGGAGCCAGCTGGGACCCAGATTTTGCAGTCTGCCAAATAATATTTAGCTTTTCTAGAAGTCAAGTCGCATGACAATTCTTTCAGTATTAGAATATATGTTGATGGAAAACGTGAATGAGAAGACTGTAAGGTAAACAAAATATATATGTTTATAAGCGAGTTTGTGAATTATTTGTTGAGCATTTTAACTAAGGCCGGCGTTTGCAGTCGACAAATTGATTGAGGAAATTCTCATCAGTTTGCTTTGTTTTATAAGATTACAAACACAAAACAGTTGAAAATGTGACTTCAAAGCTTGATGTGAAAACAATCGTCATAGCTAGCCCGTTAGCACTATACTCAATCACTATGCATAAATGGCTGGCTGATTTTTATATATTCGAAATTAGACTCTGCCCTAAAGTTATTTTCACCTGCAATGTAAAAAAAAAAAAAAACAGAAAACACATCAAAACCACGTTAGTCAGGGCAAATTGCGGTCTACTCTAGCTCATAAAACATCTTATCGCAAATAACTGGTTGTCGGGCAAAAGGCTTTAATCCTACGCGTCTAATCAGAAAGGGAGTATCCCACGTATAAGTAGAAGATACTACAGCTATAAAACCACACGACCATAAACACACTTTCCTTGTCCTTATAAACCAAAGCTCTTCATTGTAGTTATCAGAAATCAAGCCCAAAGCAAAAAGTGAGTGAGGATTTGCATTTACCGATAAACCTTTTCAGTCTAGTCGAGAATTAAATACAAGTATATCTATTTTAGAGCATTGTTTTCTTCTTTAATCCACTTGCTTTTAGCTAGTTTAAATCATTAAAACCTAAATACAAAATTTACAGCTAAAATCGTTGGATCGCGGCGACCGCCAACGTCGGTAAGGTTTTGTCTTTTCTGATTCGTCCATCATTCTTGGGGGCGGAGCTTACACGAACTCACTCAGTGCATGATTGGTTGATTTGAAATAAGCTCCGCCCCAAACTGCATGATTGGCGGATCAGAAAAACCCAAATTCAAACAAATTTCGTAATTTGCTGGTCGCGATGCAACGATTTTGGCTATAACTAATATAAATCCTAACCTTAGAGACAAGTGCATGGTAAAAATGAAACATAAAGAACTCTATATATAATTTCCATATTTGATATGTATTTCAGAGAGCACAGACAAAATAAATTCTAAAAACGTTGCATTCTTACGGCAAATAATAAAGTTATTTTCGTGGTACTGAACTTTAATATACAAATAGCCATTTTTATATATAAAGACAAAGATCTATCTTGCCTTGCAATAATCTGATGCACTGTATAAAATATTTAATTCCTCTTCTCTCTCTCTCTCTCTCTCTCTCTCTCTCTCTCTCTCTCTCTCTCTCTCTCTCTCTCTCTCTCTCTCTCTCTCTAGTAATGAACCCGGACAAGGCGAATCTGACATTTACTCATCTCCGTATACTAGAAAAGTGAAAAACTAATTTTCCCCTAGAGCATCCCCTTAGCTAAAAAAGTTATATAAATTGTTAAATGGATATCTGAATGCTTCCTATATTTTTAATAATTGCGTACGCTCAGCAGCACAAAATCGCCTTCAGCATGTTTTTCTTCGCAGTAATTTCCTCTATGATAAATAAGCCCAAACATCAAAATTCTTTTGATGCTTCCTTTTATCGGCTTATGGCTATCTAAAAGCGTTTTCAAAAGCTTAGGTTACAGTATCTATTCTAAACAGGAGGTCTAGTTACGTACAATAAACCAGTCTTAGAAACTACTTTTAAAATCAGCGGCTTAAGATTAAGCTTTTAAAACACCGAATTGAATGTACATGTGTTTCTTGATGTTTTTTCTGATAGCTCGAGTTAAGAATATAATCCGCTCTTGATCAATTCTTAGTCTTGCGAACTGCAGATGCAACTTCGTCAGTTATCTCTTAGGAATTTTCCGCACAAGTTCAAATGTATATAGACATGTGTCTCTGATGTGTTTCTCATAGCTTAGATAAGACTTTAATCTGGTACTGCCGGTTTAGTCGCTAGTCTTGTGAGTTGCGGACATCACTGTGTTCTCGTGAGAAGTCTCTAGGAGCCTTTGCATCAAATTCAGTTATTTGGCTAAGCAAAAAATAATCTCAATACTCGCGCGACGATAAAACAATATAAATTATAATAAATGTTTTATTTTCTTTCGTCGCGCTTTTCATTAACAAAACGGATGGTGATCTTTCTTTGCCAGAAGCAAAATAAGGCTAATCTAGGCCTTTCCATCTATCAAACAAACTTTATGGAAAACACGTTCTTTAGGCAAATAAGTATCTAATTGACAAAGGTCCTACGTAAGCGAGGGTTTTATATTGGTTGGCAAACTGACGACAAACTTTGGCAGATAGATAAAAAAATATCATTTTCGTCGTCACATAATCGTCCACAACATAAACATCTCTAAAGCATCAGGTCTGATTCCATTTCAGGAAGAAATTGTCCGCTACGATTGAAAAAGAGGCCGAACTACCCAAAAAATCAAGATGTTCAACAACACATCGGGGGCGACTGTACGTCCCTGCTCTGCACATGCAGTTGATTCGATGGCAATAAAATCCATCAAGTACGTTGTTTATTCAAGTATCATGGTCACAGCTTTTCTTGGCAACGCGTTTATTGTAGCTGTAGTTTACAAGAAGAAACGTATGCAAAAAACTACGAATATTTTCATCGCTAACATGGCTGCGTCAGATATCTTCATCGCCGTTGTCACAATTCCCAGAATGATCGTAGAACTCCACCTTGGACCTCGTCTTTGGCTGATAGATGGCATATTGGGTACTATCACTTGCAAGTTTTGCAATTTCTTTGCCGACTTTTCGCTTTGCATTACTATTACAAGCCACACTTTTATTGCAGTTGACCGATTCTGGGCCATTGTGTACTCCCTCAGGCCCTCACCCATAACTCCAGTACGACGCAAATACATCATCGCTGGAATATGGCTGTATAGCTTCATTCTTCACTTGCCAAATCTCTTCATTTACAGATTAAGTCAAAGAAACGGTCAAACGTATTGCTCATTGAATTGGTATCCACTGGATAACCTTACTTCGTTCAAGACGTTTTTCATGGTGATCCTCATCTTTGTGATTTGCATCCCAGTTGTCTTAATGACAGTTTTGTACACCTGGCTCATTATATCACTCAAAAGCAAAAGCATTTTGAATAACCAGGACTCACAATCCCGTCAGCAACGACAGAAAGAAGATGTCATGGTCTTGCGCAAAGTTATGATTCTTTTAACTGTCTTCTTGATAAGTTTCCTACCAATCACTATCTCGGGAATTTTGCAGTTATATGTTTGGGAATTCCAAATACCCTGTTCAGCCTGGAGCTTCACGTTTGTGGCGATGACATTACTACTTTCTAACAGTGCAGTAAACCCATGGTTATGTATAGCCCTACATGAAAGCTACCGAATACAGATACGAAAGATGATGATGTGTAGCCCCGTGCAGTATTTTTTGTCCATCAATAAGTGTGGCGGTGGGTTTACCGAGGGATACGACCTGGACACTCCCCTAAGTCATGGTACGATGTCACGCAAAGAAACAATTGATTCCAATGTATGCCTAACAAGCATTAACAGTTTGGATCCAATGCAAAACCGGGAGCAAAACAAAAACACATAATTATGTTATTAAAACGAAGATAGTCACTAAAAATGGTTATTCAAACGATATTTAATACCAATGCCAATGTTTTCCCACTGTTTTTTAGATGATGGATAGTACTGAAGCTTCTTAAAACAATGTCTGTGGTCATTAGAATATTTAACTATAGCAAACACACTTTTAAAAATGGTTACCATGTTGGCATGGTTACCGTAGTTGCCATGGTTAACATGTTGGCATGGTTACCATGGTTATTATGGTTGCCATAGTTACCATTTGGCAAAACATTGTTAAGGGTGCGTTTGCTTCCCGGCTGAGTTCTTCACTGGAGGACTTTTAGACCTGGATAAAAAGATAGATCTTCATGTAGTCCTGTCCGTCGTAATTCTTGTCCCGGTCTCCATGTAAACGTCTCACCCGAAAATCATTAAAAGCCCGTCCCGTGGCGAACTCATCCCGGGACAAAATCGCCCGTGTAAATGAACGCTATTGAGATAATAGAGGGATTTCACGGCAGCCATGTTTGTGGTCAAAATAATAGAGCTTTTTTCCCAAGAGAAGTGAAATCTTTTGTCATTCAAAAACTTTCTATTGTACTTGCCCACAAACATGGCTGCCATGAACATGATACCGATATTGAAATAACTACCGTTTAAATGCTCTAATGAGACCGTGGCCATGCTTAATGGGTAGCCTTGGTTACTAGTAACGGTGAAGACTGGACATCATAGAGCAACGCTACCTTGGTTCCTGAGGCATTTCTCGTTTGTTTGTTTTTTTTTTCTTCTTCTTTTTTGTCTATTTTATTATCAGTTTTATTTATCGAGCCGCGAATCGGTGAGAAGTCTACGTGTGTTGGAGTCGCAAACGTCTTGCCGCTTAGCGTCTCGGTAAACAAAGATAAAAAGACGAAAAAAAACCCCGGGAAATGCCTTTGGGACAGTGGCAGAGAAACGCCTTTTTCCAATTAAGCTTTGCCTTGGTGCTTTCAGTCTATGGTAAACGTTTCAACCTTAAATGTATTTATTTCATTTACATATGTATATTGTATATGGTAGGAAGCCTGAAATGAAAGCTTCAGACATTAAATCCCGAGTTCTGTTGTGTAACTTTAGTTCAGCTAGGATATCAACAAGCCTTTGTAGAATAGAAATTTTGAACATGAAAATCTTAAACTGTAATGATGTAGTGAGTTAGCTATCTGCTTGTTGATTCTACTTTCATAGTCGTGTTGTAAAAGCTTTGGATGCTATTCAATTGTTATAAAATAAACATACATCTACATTAAAAACACTGCGAAGTGCGCATGTGCTGTCGTACAACACTTCAAATTAAACGTTTGCAAATTAAGCGTTTGAGCATGCGCGAGTTTTCGCGGGCTTTCGCGCGCCCGCGTCTTGACCACAGGAAACCCATGAAATAATTGTTAGAACAAACTTAATATTTCTTCGGTTTCTTCTCGTTTATAGTTACTAAGGAAATTTGTATCTTAATTCATAGATTAAATAAACAATACACAATAGTTAAAGCATTTTTTCACCATTTTTTAATTCGAATTTATTGTACAAATTTCGCTTGAGTGGTGCGCCATAGCCGCCATTTAAAAAAGACCGGACCTCGCAGTCGATAGAAAAGCAATAAAATAATCCTTAACCTGTTTCAGCTTTTAGAGCTCAGCTTTTTCATAGTATTTAGGTTTTCGTATCTGGACCGTTCCTCGGAATGATATGATGTGCACCATTTGACCGGCGTGTCAAAAGTTGTGTTTTCAAATTTATTCAGAATAATATAAAGGCTGTAAAACGTCCTTCGCTATTAAAAAAGTGAACAGAGATAGGAAATTAAAAAATATGAACATCTATTCTAATAAAATCCAATTTACAAATTCTACCTAACAGTATAAAACTTTAACTTTAACTTAACTTAATTTATTCCCTTACTACTGTACAATTTAGACGACAAAACAATGAAATTGGTTTGCTAAAACGTTCTTAATTCTCAGGAGAAAACCGTTTCCTCCTCTAAATTGAAAAAATGGAAAGGTATATACAAAGTTAAATTTAGATGTAAAATGCTGTTACATGGCGCAGTGTTTTCTGCAACTTGTCTGGCAATGGCGTTGCAAAACAAGCTACACGAACCATTGCAGCGGTGTTACACGGCTCAACGCCGAAAAACGTTGCTGCAATCGTTTTCTCACAATGACTTTACACTATGAAGACAAGGTATATTACAGAAAATATTGCATCATGTAACAGCGCCTTTAGCTCAGCGTGACTTTAGTCATGAACATTTTTTACAAAGAGCAACTTGTTGTGGTTTGAAATCACGGCAAGGACACAACCTAGTGTAAATAGGTGATGAACTAGAGCAGCTGTACAGGAGTGAGGTCTTTTGTAGAAGACAGGATGTATCGACTGATGAGCTTGAAGGGGCGTGAAAGGAATCCTTTACAGAGGACGATGTACAGGCTATACCAGCTCTACATAAAACAACAAAATTAGATATTGAACCTTGACCTTTTTGTACAATGGAAAATGAAAAACGAATAGATGTAAAATACCTCTTAAATGTCTCCAAGTTATTGATGTCATGAAAAAATGAAGATTCGCATAATAATCCTTTAGAAGAAGAAAAACATTTCATAATATGATGAAAACAATAAATGGTGGTAAAGAAAATATTGCCGGATTCAGCTGGTGAGGTTTTGTTGTCTATGCTCGGATTTATTGTTGCTGGTGGCGGTGGTGGTAAAACTAATGTCCATTGGCTTCCATGCGATTTACCGGACTAATTCATGCTACTGATAAACAAATGAGCCAAAGGAGTAGCTCCAGCTTTTTAGATCATTGGTCTAGAGGATAGCAGTTGAGAGTGACCAATCTAGTTACTACGCCCTTTATAAGCTGAACCATGCAATCAAAGTTGAGATTACCATCATTTATGGTCCTGGATAATTCTAGAGACAAACTTACATCATTATGAATCACGCACAAACGAAACTCTAACTTGCGTCCCATTCCTTCCGTTCACAGGAAATCATAAATATAAGCCCATCCTCACGTCCCAAAAAACGAGTTATCTCACCATAATCTTCACAAGTTTTTGAGCACGATTCGTCCTCCTTACTGACATACAAATGAAGCTCATCAAGTGAAGGCCATTTAATACTTTTATCACAAAAGTTCTACAAAATAGCAAATATAATGCGCAAGTTAAACTCAGTCTGAGGTGGATTCACGATCGTCGTTTCGGTAAAACTTGTTTGCCGCAATTGCGTTTAAGTAAATTTCCTGCTCAACGACCACTCAAATTTGGCACACTTCTATTTGCGGTTCAGTCGGGGAATTCATGAACCGAAATTGCGTCTCTATAAGGGATGACTACATGGAGTCTGCAGCCCTTAGAAAACACGCAGAGAGGGGAAAACTCTTGTCTTGATGAGATCCATAGACTGATTCCATAAGTCAGTTTATTCGCTTTTTGGGCTACCTGTGGTGGTCACGAGCTACCGATGCAACGGAGCAAAACCAACTACCTATGGGATTGACTCTTACAACCAAATTTCATAAATGTATGGCAGAAACAGGCCGCAGGTCTAAGACAAAAACATAATCATCATATATTGGTAACCGACCTGATTGTTGACCAGTGCATTCACTCGTTCCAACATCCCTGCTGGTGTCCATTCAAAAGGTATATAGGGTTGGTTCTAAAATCACCAATATCATATTATTTACATCAAAGTGACATGAGTAAGTCTATATGCATTGCCCGTTTAAACGTTATGTATATTGCAAAATGAAACCAAAAACCTTTGAACAATGATTGTTTTGTATATAGACAAAACTGAGACATCTCATTAACGACTTATATTAACTACAATCGTTGCCAAATGTTTAGTTTTTTAATTTTATTTTGGAGACTATCTTATAGGTGGCCACCACCTGTCTAGGTCTCCTTAACATTTTGTTGAAAGCTTAATAAATAAAATTGTTGGCACCATTGTTTCTATGATGCGCGCGCAATGCATTTTACTGAGACTGGTTCCCACCACACATCCTTTACAATGCTGCTGTGGAAATTCCGGTACCTACTACCTTGAAATCAGTCGGACTGTTTTGTCTCCCAGCAACATTGTTGAATGTCACATCGTGCCAACAAATAATGGCAATGACTGCCAGCAAAGATGAGAAAAAGGACTATTATAAAAACGTTTAAACTTAGCAAATGAGGAAAAAAAATATTTTTACCCTCTGTAAAATAGCTAAGATCTTTCTCGCAAATATCGAACAGAATAAAACATTTTTTGTGATTTTGTTTGTTTGTAAGCCTGTCTGTTATTTCCATGCTTATTTGTTCGTTTATTTGATTTGTTTATCTGTTTGTTCGTTTGTTTGTTATTTAGGTCTGCACGAAGATTGCAAGAAGCAATCAGCACTTGATAGTTACCTCCATTTGTAAAATCTCTTTCACAGCTTCCTCTACTTCTTCATTGTTATTTATATCCACAGTGTAAACGTAAGGTTTACCAATGAATTTTTCAGCGTATGGATGTTGTGATGCCAGCTGAAAAAGATCTCATTTCTATTGGTACAACGACGATTTATAATTCTGTATAGTAAGACTCTCATTAGAGTACAAACACTAATTATAAAAGTGTGCAACATAAATAGTACTAAATATTGCTAAATTATGCTAATTCTTTTGTTTTCTATTGTTTAATTAGTGCTAATTAGTACTAAATAGTGCAAAGTATTGCACACTTTTAGTGTTTGTACTCTAACACGATCACCCAGAGTTAAGAGACTTAGGCCCGTTCACACTAGCTAATCCCGATAAATTTAAAATTGGTCTCTTTGTTCCTTCCACACAGAAACGGAGTTTTGCTTTTGCCTAAAAGATGCCATTTCAGCCATAGACAGCGAAAACAGAAAAAAATATGCTTTAATCATATTATGAGCCAAAAGTCAATATTAGTTATATGACAAAAACGAAATAAAAATTATTTTAAAGGACATAAGATATCAAGTTGATTACCTTTCTAGATGTTGGCTTTTCTTTAAAGAATTCAGTATTTTCTCTACTATGAGGTGGATCCAACTATAAAAACAACACATAAGATTCAAATTGATTACATATACAAGAATTAAAGTCCCGGGCCCGTTTTCACATAAATAGTTATCCAATCTTCGTGTAAACTGAGTCCAAACGTGCATTTGGTTATTTTCTTTTAATTCTATTGCGCACCATCAAGATAAACACGTGCATATTCCCACATTTATGAATATAAAGATTGAGACGACACAGTCAAATGCAAAGGAAATTTAGTATAGGCGGCACTTCAGATATTGGTAAGGAGGTCGAACTCCCTATACGAAAGGTGAAATAACAACAGCCTAGATCTGTACTAACTGAAACCGTTTTATGGGTTGTGTCGATAGTCAGTTTGTTCGTTCGTTCTTTTTGCTTTATATAGTTTTCGTACCTTTGCATTTAGGAATATAGCACCATGAGCAATGGCTTCTAGTGGAGCAGGACCATCGTATGGAAATCCAAGCCCAATATATACCTTATGAAGTGACAAATGAATAAAACTTTAAACACAGCATAAACTATACCATAACTGAAAGGGTTTGTACATGTAAGGATGTGTTTACATGGGCGATTTCGTCCCAGGATGAAGTCACTACGGGACGGTTTTTATCCCGACATGAAAAGACCTTCATGTCGCCTGGGCTGAAGACGCTACGGGACGTGTTTCATCCCGCGGGACGAAAAGACCTTTATGTCGCCCGGGGTAGAACTGAAACACTCATGAAAACGTACTAAACGAATTCTTGTTCCGGTCTCCATGTAAACGTCTCACCCGAAAATCTTGTGAAACCCGTCCCGTGACGAACTCATCCCGCGGGACGAACTCGCACATGTGAATACATCCTTAGTTGGTATTCCGTGGGGATGTTACACGAGATGATTTTTAACGCAATATTGTTGCATTACAAGATAGTGTTGTGTATTAACATGGCATGCGCGGCTGCATGAATAGATGGCAACAATGTTGTGTGATGTTGGAAACCATTCAAAAAGTTGCAACACGTTGCTTCAGCAAAAATCGTAGCCGCACTACATGTTACTTTTAACGCAACAAAAGTCCGCTTGGAGAGTAGATTTCGTATGGCAGTGAAAACGGCACCGCATGATCACGGCACGGTTACGGGAGGAATTTCGAATGTTTTTATAGACATCACGGCACTAACACGACCACGGCACGTCGGGGTCCGTTTCACACTCACACAAGCTGAACTGTCGTCTAGTGAAGTCAACAAAGGTTACAGGAAGCCCGAGCAATAACAGTGCTTCAAATCAAAGGAAAGTACCTATACGGGTAATATGATATGATGGTCTGGTATTTAATAAATTAGGGACCTGTGTACAGTACCTCTTAACATTGATAAAGACTTTATTCGCCCCTTTTCAACACATACCTTTGTTTTACCAAGAAGTTCTTGATAATCTTTTCCATTCAGTATGCCATGATTTACGACATACGATGGTACGAAGGTTTTCACTCTCTGTGACATAAAAAATAAATGAATAAAAAAGATTTGGCATGAATTGAACGGTATGTTATGTGGCTACGGTATCGTAAATACAGAAAATACCATGAAATCTTTGTTTAGAAATTAAATTTCCGGCCAAATTTTTTAGTTCCAAGCTTTATGGCAAACGTTAGCCCCAAAACCACATTACTTTTTAGACATTTTCGATCGTTTTACGTCGGTTTTACAAAGATTTTATAACCTTTACTGCGCGGTCAGGAGAACCAGACCTTCTAGGAAGAAATTTCGGACGTATCTGTCTAATCATGAGTGTCAATAAAAAGGAACAATTTTCTGTAAAAACTCTTTTAAACAAATTCTTAATGTCCTGCTTTTTCAATGCACTATTTGAACAATTTACTGTACCATTTCAAGAAAATTCCGCACCTTTATTCAGCACTCTATCAAAACGTTCTTTCAGCACTCTATCAAAAGCGATATGTCAGCTTTCAAGAGTGTAAATGGCACATCCACACTCGCTCTTCTCCCGTCACACATATTTAAATATGTGGGATTATATTAGATTATGTATCATTTCGCTAAAGGCTTACCACAAGAGCGAAATGGTACATAATCTAAAACATTCAAATTACATAAGTTCTTAAAACACTTAAAGAAAAACACTTAATGATTTAGGGTTTTTCTCTAAGTGTTTTAAGAACTTATGTAATTTAAATGTTTTAGATTATATATCATTTCGCTCTCATGTGATAAGCCTTTACGTAATGTAGACCATTTGACACTTAGTGCTCCACATAGTAGGACAGAAGCATTTAAGAACACGTACTTATAATATATTTTAATGGATTAGTTCTTATATATTTATATATTTATTATTTATTTAAGCAGTAAAATATTTGAGATATAACGCGCGCGCTGATTGGCTGGCTACCATGTTTATATCAGAGGACAGAGACATGGCTCACTCAGAAAACGTCGAAAATATTTTATAAAAGCAATATAAAATGAATTTGAAATTTGATTAAATAAATAAATAAATAAATAAATAAATAATAAACAAATAAATAAATAAATAAATAAATAAATAAATAAATAAATAAATAAATAAATAAATAAATAAATAAATAAATAAATAAATAAATAAATAAATAAATAAATAAATAAATAAAACTACGCTATATATGTTATTAAGGCGAAATCAATTTGAGTCATGACTAGAGTTCTCGACTCATTTCAATACATAAGATAAATAATAATATTAAATAACCTCTTACCGATCCAGTGACAGTCCCGTGTATTTCAAAGTACTTCGATAATAACTCCAAATATTTATCTTTATTCTGAAAAACAAAAAAAGTTGCGCGCAACAGTTGAAGAGACAGCAACATGGTACAATTCTGCTGTTATACTCAAAGTACAACATTAACTGACCCTGCCTTTAATTCAACTCTTTGGCTGTAAGAGGTGTGAATAAACAAATTATTTATCTATTTATCTCAAGTTGCAAGAAACGTTGTAACGTATTCGGGGTTGTTTTAATAATGACACAACCATATTCCCCACAATGTTGCTGCTACTTACTATCCAAAATTTCGAGCTTTTTCCATACACCAAACCAATTGGTTTTTTCCCCGTTTCTCTCTGAGGACGTTCTCCAGCTTTCACATCAGCATCCACAACAAAGCCAAGAAATGTATTATCAGGAGTGTGAGCTAAGAAAGAGAAAGCAAAGGAAAATCGATTAAACTAGTGACTAGTGCTAATTTAAGGAATAAAATCAGTAACCATTTAATCGTTTGTTTGATGTGTTGTTCTCTACCATGCCACGAGGGTGTTTTCTCCGGGTTCTCCAGTTTTCCTCCCTCAGCAAAAATCAACATGTGAGTTGAGCGTTGTATGCAAACTATTTAATGTAGAGGTAGTTAGTGTGAGATGAAAGACGGCCCAATGGAAGATTAGCGAAAGCTAAATTGGCTTCCGTCTATAAATAAAGACTGTTTTTTTAAGGCTGAAGGTTTCCGTAAAAACACAGAAATTACAAAGCAAATTGCTGTATTTCAACAAAAATTCTCGACTTCACTATCAAGAATAAGAACAAACAAAACCAAACTTACGGAACATGGTCATAAACTGCCTTAGATTTAGATTTTCACCTCCCCAAGATGACCTTTTCCTGGTCAATGCTGGCTTCTTGGGATTGATATAATTGAATTCTACTTCGGTCCCAAAGGAATCTAAGATTCGGAGTCGACACCTATGAGATCATGAGTAATAAAGAAGCAGTTAAAATGTTGATCAAGATGGTCTATGATGACGATGATTGTTAGGAAGCATTCTTAACTGAAGAGAAGAGGCAAAGTTAGGGGCGGATTTAGGGGAGGGATGCATGGGGTGGGCACCCCCCCTCCTGAGATGACTTTGAGTCCTTTTTTGTCAATATTTTTCAAAATATCCTCTTGGCAGTTTCCAATTTATATGATGGTGCACCCCCTCCTGAAGATAATCCTGGATCCGCCCCTGAAAGTAATTCCTTAAGTGTCTTGCTGTCAATTGTTGTTGTCATCGTTGTGGTGTTGTTGCAGAAACGGTGGCAGAAACGCCCCAAATAGTAAAAAAGTAACCTTCTTTACACTGTGAAAATTTTGTCCACCCCCTCCCCTCCCCAATGTACCTCTGGTCCTCCCTTCACCATTTTAAAAATGAATATCCTCCCAGACGACACAAAGCAGAAATGTCACCTGTACTGTGAGAAGTTTGGACCAAGTTCTTTCTTTAGAAAAGTAATTCCAACATAATCAGTAAATAAGTCGTAATCATCAGGACGAGCTTTGCTTGCACAGCTACGAGACATTGGCATATTGAGATGACTGAAAAACAAAAGAGAAATGAGTGAAGGTAGCGAATTGAAGGCAAAAGTCGTGGATACAAAAAAAGTCATGCAAGTGCAAAAAAGTCGCGAGCAAGAGACTTGTGGATAAGCGAAAAAAGCTTGATCTCTACTACAGACCACCATAAGAAAGTAAACTAACGCTAGACGATTTTTAGCGCAACACCTGCAACATGCCTCAACAAGATATTAGTACCATGTTACCCTGACAATATTTAACCTGACGCTACAATCTTGCACTAGAAATAGTTGCCCAGTGCAAATCACCTGTAACTAAGCCAAACAGGTTATATTTTGTAACAAGCACCTTTCATCACAAAGGCCCATATGTCACTAGTGTCACAGTTGTAACTTTGTATAATTAAATATTATTTATATCACTGATCAGTTATATTACACGCGTTCTGACTTGACGAGAACCTTGCCATTGTGTATTTAAGCAATATAAAACGCGCGCGCATGTCTCTGTACTGTGATATAAACACGATGGAAGATGTAGAGCGAGAGAAAAGCAAGCTTAGGAACACCAGGTGTAGCTCGAGCAAGAGAAACAAGCACAGATGGCATGTTCTATTGTTCTGTGCATTTTGTCGATAGTCACACCCGGCATACGACTTCGTCACCATTTTGACGTCACCTCTACATCTATCAATTTATTGCTTATATTGCGCAAATATTAATAACAATCATAGTACAAGAAGCTATTAGCAGTAGAACAGAATTTTAAATACTTTTTAACTTCTTCTTTTCTGGTACAAATGATAACATTGTGCCCTAAAATAACCAGTGCTGCCATAAGGTCACTCCACTGAACAAGTTCTCCTAGTGGTGCTCCAATGAAAGCTTGTCTGAACCACTCTGGACTGTTTGCAAACGAACCCATGTAGAGGAAAATCTGTGAGTGGATAAATATAGGTTATTGGTCGACTAACTAGCTAATACAGCTGTGTATTTCTACGAGTCAAATGCAAGTGACAAGTAAAAATTCACAGCTGTATTCCCTGGTTAATCGACCAATAACATATTTATTATACAATTCTGCAAAAATCAATACAAATGATGTCGTTTTCATTGCCACTTTTGACTTTGATTATAGTGCGCGGCTTTGCACCAGGAAGCCATTCAAATGTTATTAACCTAACACGGTTTCATATTTTTCGCGTTCTTGTGCATATTACGTGCGTTCTTTTGAGGATTGTATAATAAAAGGTTCAGTTGTAAAAGATATGGCAGTCAATAGATAGAAAACTCACAAGATACGAAGCTGTAAAGTAATAATTGGTATATTACGGGCGATCTGATTGAGAGCTGTGTGTGAAATTAAAGTATTATAATTGATGCACAGAAGACGTCAAAATGTGGCGAGGAAAGTCAAGCCACTCGGCTTCGAAATTCGTTGGCATACGTTTTTGTTCACACCGAATTTTATAGTTTGACTTCATCTGTGCACCTCTAGAGTACAGACGTAAGTATAAAACAACAGTCTATTACTAAAAATATAAATGCAAGCAAATGCTTAATTGTTTGATCGAATAACCGTTGAATGATGGGAACATAAATTTCGTATCATCATAAATTAACTCGTGGTATTTACTCTAATACACACCTGGTGGTATTTACTCCATTTCCTGTTCTGTTCTATTCTGTTCTGCTCTACTCTGCTTTGGTCTGCTATTTCTACTCTGTTCTGTTCTAATGGTCTGTGGATTTATAAAATTCACTGTTCTATCTATATTTAAAACTACATCTATATATCTGAATTAAAAGTAATAAGAGAGATTTAGGCACAAAATTAACAATATGAAAGATGTTATTTACTCGTTTGGGGTAGTGATGTTCAACAGGATGATTTCTACCCATTAAAGTGTCCAATCCTTTAATCCAGCTACCCCATAACTGCTGAATCCTTTGCCTCATCCATCGCCAATGGTCTGGCTTCATCTGGGCCATTAAATCATAAAACTGTCTTTTCACTATCGCCTGAAAATAATTTATTCTTTAGCTTGTAAATATTCATCATATAATACTCATAAAGTGGAAAGCTCGTTATATCTTTCAGATAATGGGATTTTTTTCGGAAAATACCAATCGCCATTTGCAGTATTTTGCAGAAGAAAACTCCTCGTAAAATACGGCTTTATATCTGCACATGATACCAAAAAGAAATGCATGTACCTCTCTTCGGTGTTTGTTATCTGGTTGACGAATTTTCCTCCGAAATTCAAGAAGAGGGCACCAGGCCTCCACCTAGAAGAAAGCATACAAGGGGCACATTCATTATATAGTGCATGCAAGAAGTGAAAGCATGCAAAAATCAGAGGCAGGTCCGGCAAGGTTGGCTGCCAGAGACCAGTAACTGAGACAATAAATTTTATGCTATTTGCATGCACTTCACCTAGAATTTCGAAAAGTGATGTCGATTGTCCTTTTGACAACAAATAATTTGACAAAAGAAAGCCTAAGCTTTAGTTTAGAAGCAGTTCTTTCCATGTGCTATTACCAGCAGTTCCCAATATTGCAGTATATTTAGACACCAAATTTTTATGCATTTCCTTGCAAACATTTGGTACAGCACATCATTGGTACTGAGCATCTGAAGTTGGCCCAAGAAGCAGGCACAACCACAGGAAGATGTTACAACAAAATTTGTTACATCACAACAAAAGTGACAACAAAAGTGACTTGTGACTTAGGTTAGATTTCGCTTTTCTGATCCATCAGTCATCCTTGGCATAGAACTTATGTAAACTCATGCATATCATTGAATGTTTTGAAGAAGCTCATCTCCAAAAGTGATTGACAGAACAGAAAAGAACCAAAATGTAACTCAAGTTAGAAAAGATACAATGGAATGATTTTCAATGAAACAAATTTTTGACTGGAACCAAACATTGTTTTTTAAGAAGTTCATTATTCAGTTTTACCTCACTGAGATACATAAGTACAGAGCAGGCATCATCTGGATCAAGGGAATGTTGATCAACATAACAACGATAATGTTGTTCCCAGTAAGCTCTCAACCACTGAAATCATATTAGGGAGATACAGATATTAAATAACCTTAGCCTAAACAGGTAGATACCCTGTAGATCTTCATGGATGATTGAGATGGTACTGAAAAGAATAACTACAGACTTATGCACCCCTTCAACAATCCCTTAATGCATACTAATTAAGTACATGCAGAAGAAACTGTATTGTACAGTACTTTCACTTTCTCAACAAGCAGCCCCTACTTTAGAGCTTCTTGTGGTAAGATGCCCTTCAGTCCTCCGTTGTGGTGGAGAGAGAAAAAACTGGAGGACCACAGAAAGTCTTTTGAAGCAAGAGAAAGAACAAACTCTACCCATACCCGTATTTTTCACAGTTTTAAGTATAATTATGTTAACGGTATAAGGATGCATTAGAGCCATGACCACTTGACCACTCTTGAATTGATAGCGATAGTGGAGCTATATGACAATATAGTTCCATAAGTATTGTAACCATTGATGGAGCCATTTCTAGGTCACGTCTAAGTCATAACTCCCCCTTTAGGAATGTCAGTGGACTACATGAAACAGTATAGATGAGTAATAAACATCAATCAAATGCATACCACAAACTTTTCTTCACAAAATGGATACAACCAATTATTAGGCACTTCGCATGAACTGTTAGCCAGTGCTCCTAAATGACACCAAATGTTTCAAATAAAGAAGAAATCAAGTTATCATGGTAACAAATATTTCCTGGACTCCTTTGCAAGCACATCTTTACTTATGGGCTTCCTGTGGCAAGTAGAGACTGGAAAGGAGGAAAGCTATCCCCAGTTCTCCCTCTTCCCACAGGATACCCATCAAAGAATCAGCTTGTGAAAGATGCCATGCATTACTGTATTTCCCAGTGGACAATAACATAATGCTGCCAAAACCACTAAAAATTCTTTTGCAAAATTTTTAAGAACTCATTTACAAAGAAAGTGTTCAACTACAAAATGTGTTAGTGCTTTAAACAGACTTTCACAATTTTTACTTCACTATTACCCATGTTGCCTTATTGTTGTTTCTCACCAACACGTGACACGCCTTCACGGCTATTCCTAACCAGTCTGTCCAATCGATAGGTGAGGGCTTCAAGCTTGGCAGCTATTGATTAAAAACAAAATTGTCATTTTCAACAAATTACTACACACATATAGACGACTTTCAAAAATGGTGGGCTCATTGTTCACGAGAACAAGGCCAGAAAGGCCTCTAAAATCATTATGGTATGAAACGAGTCTAAGCATATCCTGTAAAAAGCTCAGAAAATAAGTAGTTCAAAAGAAGAGGAACACATCGTCTTTGATAGCAATAGGAGTGCCACCACGCTTATTTTCTGGTAACAAGGCCTTTGTGGCCTCGTTCACATGTACTAGGCCACCATTTTTGAAAATCGTCTATTTGATTGAATATAAACCACCTACTCCCTAATAATCACACTGCACTCAAATTACTGCCCACTCCTTATTCCAAAAAAAATGGGATAAGTGCCTACTCTTATTAAATCCTTCCTTGGCTTTCCCAGTCTGATAAAATGTTACAGTATACATGGCAATGCTACACTGACCTAAGTGTATGGAACTGAAGCTTTTGTGGTAATTACATTTAAACATGTTGCTAGCTGTCCCCACCACCCCTAATCGCTATCAATATAATAATACAAGCAGTACCAACTCCTGCGTAGCTCTGCCTCTCCTTGTTCAACACTTCTAGTCGATGTTCTAACTTGGAGAGACGTCCATTCAACATATCCATACGATTATCTGCATAAAATACATACATGTATGTCAAATGTCTTACTCAGTTATGCACTGGTCGTTTGAGCAGGAGGTTGGGGTTGAAACTGTAGCCGCAAACCACTACTCAAAGGAGATAGCTAAGTCATATCTATTCTCTACTATCACACCGTATTTACTCGAATAAGTGCCTCCCCCGAATAAGCGCCTCCCCCAAATAAGCGCCCCCTTTGAACAAAAAATATTAATAAGCGCCTCCCCGAATAAGCGCCTCGCACCTCATTATAGTATACTAATACTAGTACTGTTGTAGTAGTATAACATTGATATTATTAATATTAAGAGGAAAGCATACTTTGACAGTTGTGTACATGTTTCCTCACGCTGAATAAGCGCCTCCTTCGAATAAGCGCCTCCTTCTTTTTTCTTTTCTTTTTTTTTTTTTGGGGGGGGGGGGGGGGGGTAGCTAATGTAATTCAAATTAAACAGTATGCCATAGAGTTCCTGGTGTATATGGTCTTACACTATAGGGCCCATAGTAGTACTAAGCTGTTATGGTGTTCCTGCCAGCAAGGAAAAGCTAAACAAATCAGAACTACAAATCAAATTCTTGAGACACTATAAACTATGACTAAACCCCTTGATACTAACCACTGATAAGTCTGTCTGATTCAGAAGGCAATCTATCTTGAATCAGTCTGTCAAGTTCATCAAGTTTTTCCTTGAGCTTAGTTGTAATATCTACATCGATCAGTAAATTCACCATTAGGAACAATTATAAAATACTAAATAATTATAATAAAATAATTAATACATTTTACTATTTTACTCTAAATGTTCTTTGATACAAAAGTATAAAATATACCTCTCGATTCATGATACTGCAATCGATTCTCAATTTGAGCTAATCTTGAGAGAGTATCTGAAAAGGAAAAAAATGCATGAAAGAAATAATATAATCTAATGATAAGCAAGTTCTATATATTTCCAAACACAAACCAGCACACTTTTGATGCAATTTAGAAGATACATGTACGCATACATACTTAGTGAGGGGGATGTTAATGCAATTTTATGTTATTTTTGATGTGGTTTTGCAGTTATTTGTTATTTCAACCTGCAGTTTTAAGGTATTTGACTTCTAATTTTGTATGAGGTTTCTGGTTTTGACAATTTTGACGATTGTTGTTGTGTTTTTTCCTTCTCAATTTTGTTTGTGGTTTTGCGGTTTCCATACTCCCCTTACGATACCTCTCATTATTGAGTCACACAAATCTAATTAGTGAAAAAGTCAAGAAAAGATTTTGCTAGTCTGCAACACAAACATTTTATACAGTCATGTATTACAGGTGTAAATGTATATTGAGTCTCAGACAATTTTGTGTTTCCTCTTGTTTACAAATTTGCAGAGACTATGAGTTGATTTAGCCTCCTCCGCAGGCAACTCCTTATTATTCCTCCTTGGGCTTCCTTTGTAGCGGTTATTTTAATCGTGCTGAGACTGAGAATGAGACATGGAGAAAAGAGAGAGGAGGAGTTCACTGCCTTTCCCCCTTCTCTCCCCACTCTTCTTATCTCTTCTCGCATTTCACCTAAACAGGAAGCCCAACACCCGACACTGAGCAAACAGTGTTGCCTGCGGAGGAGGCTAGAGTTGATTGCTTTTTTTGGAAAAAAATGACTTTGAGAACTAATTCAAACTTGTGAGAGACCCTGGTTTTGAGGGGATTTAATTCACGACCCCTACAAATAAACACTTGACTAAGTGAAAGTCATAAAATCATGTTTACCATCTGTTTTGCTTTTGCGACTATACTGTACATTGGTGAGTAATCTATAGTTATAGACAAGGATAACCAAAAAGAGAATTGAGAAGCAAATCAGAAGTTGTAGTATCTTGTGCTTGGGTATCCAAGGGCGCATGTCTTTACCAAGACAAGCTGATGTTATGCATGTCTTTCACCTAAAATTCAAGAAGATACAGAACATTAATCTCTGCTCTACTCATTTAGCTGTTGGGGCTTCTACAGTGAGCAAGGTCTTCAATAGTACAGTTTCAAATCTCCTCTAAGAGCTCAGATTTTTCCAAGTCAATTGAAAATGACATCGAAAGTGACATTGTGTATATACATATAGATAAACATTGCACTGAATGTATTTTTAATTATTGAAAGTTTTATATATTTTTAAGTCCACAGCAAATGATCACAGGTTGAAAAGTTGTTTACTGGATGTAACTTAAATAAGGGATGTGGTAACACAGGCAACAAAATGGTGCAACATTTCGCTCAACATTGTTGTGTCACAAGCCACATCTTGCCAATTACCACAGGAAACCCAAAGAATGAACTGCTTTGATAATCTATCTTATAGGCTAGATGCATATCAGTTATTGAGGACAGCCATTCCTGACAACAATGAATGAATACCTAGTCTGTATTTGTCCCTATACATTTCTTGCAATTTGAGATGTGTGTGCTTTTCTCATTTACAGTGTTATATTAATTTAGCACGTGTTCGAATTAGTTTTTACTTTTTGATAAGTGTGGAAAATCATAAGCTTGCTAAACTTTTTTCGACAATCAAAGTGTAGAAAAGAACCTAGGATTAGTCTAAACTAATTAGAAGTGAAATAAACTAAGAGCTAAGAACTAAAAGTTTATTTGAGGCATACGGTACCATTTACTGATTGATGTTTTCAAGAGTTTGAAAGTTTGCCCGCCAAATACTTTTGTCCGCCATTTTGAATTTCAAAACATTGGCGGACAAAAGTTTTTGGGCATGAAGTGGCTTGCTGTCAAGAGTCTAATTCAAGATAAAAAAGATCGTAAACATCATTATTATCAAATGCATGATAGCTGTGTCTTTGAAAAGGAAATATTAAGCTTAAAGTCCTTAAATACGATTAACGAAAGGAAAGAAAACTAGACAAGTCTGAAACACCCGGGCAGAAATAACTCTGCAGACAACTGACGGACGAAGGAGGAATCTTTACATTCGATTACGATAAAAATCAGCAGAAAAAAATACGTAAAATGGATCTTACCTTGAAATCTATGTTATCATTTGCGTTGTTCAATGTTTGAGTCCTTCATTTCTTGCTCACTTGCAGATAAACTTAAATCATTCATTCAAATGATTCATTCCGATATTCATTCCAATATTCCTTACCTAGTTCCAGTCTACCCAACTCAAAAAAGCACAGGGGGCCCAATCGCAATCAAGCGCAAATCATGAAATTCGCTCCTGTTTCCACCGTCTAAGGGTGTGTTTACATGGCACTAGGATCATCCTAGCACTAGGATCATCCTAGCAGGCGAATCATCCTACTTGCTATACATTTGCTGCATTCTGTTTACATGGAAATTTGTGTCTTCACTTCGGGTACTAGGATGATCCTACTAAACAGCATGCAGTAAATGTATAGCAGGTAGGATAATATCACCTGCTAGGATGATCCTTGTGCTAGCATGATCCTAGTGCCATGTAAATACCCCCTCAGAATAAGTGGGAACAATATCTTGTTGGGAAAGCTAGTATGAAATATAACTATGGCATCATACAAACAGCATTTATTTATTTTATTCAACTGAAAAAAACAACTAGCCACTCCTTTTTTTAGCCACTACTGATGGCTTGTGACGACTCGGTTGCGCATCATCCATAGTGTAACTCTACTGTCACTCGTAACGCCTCTTGCAGGAAAACTTGCAACGTATGTCCGGCCCTTTTAGACTCCAATACAAAATAACGTCTAAGGATGTTATGCGCCTGGGCAGATAAGTAATCCAAATCTTTACTGAAAATATTTTAGCTTATTTTTAAGCGCAGGATTCAGAATTGGAAAACTTAGACCGACCCAGGCGTTAGAATTTGAAACCTGGTGAACAGCCATGAGATGAAAGTCAAGATTCCAAAAACAGATTTAATTGATAAAAATATATACCTTGACCGACATGTCCCCATATTTAGCCCATATACTGTGAGTATACTAGACGGACGAGTGGATGGGTGTGTGTATGTCCAGTAGATAGGGATTTAAAGTGTATACACCTATTGAACATACACCCACCCATTCACCTGCAGTGATTTAAGGTTAATGATTAAATGACCAATCACATGTACATTTAGCCATGCGTTGATTAATAAAAGATATGCACAGTCAACCGTTACGTTTTACAATGGCGACGAGGATGAACCATAGCTGAAACTTTTCATCATGAACAGTGTTCAACCGATGCCCCCTTTCGAACCACGCATCGACCTAATAAATACAAATGCTAGTTGGGCACAATGGCTGGAACAGTTTAGATCAAATGACATAGGATAACAACCACCGCCCTTAGAAAAACAAGCACGGGCTACTAGTATTATTCAATTAGAAGATGATCAAGGCACATAAAGCGACGCAACAGGGGCGTACAGGGTTTTTACGTGATCAAGCTTGTTCATTTTTCGTGATTCGGGAATGGAAAAAATCATTTCTCGTGATTCGTTATTATTTACGTGACACGAGAAAAACAGAAATAATCGGTTCGAGATTCGGTATTTTTGTTGCCTTTTTCTACGTGAATCACTGAAAAAGTAAATCAAATTGTCCCATAGGCCTGCGCTTTTTACTTTTATTCAATCTCAAAGCGCTTATGTCATGTATGTAACGTAAAGAATGCATGAACGGTGTACTGAGAGCATAACTAGAAATGAATGGCACGAAATTTACAAATAAATAAATAAATATATATATATATATATATATATGCATATATTATATATATATACATATATATATATATATATATCAAAAAGTTTACACATTTTTTTTCCAATACATACGTATATATATATCAAAAAGTTTACACATTTTTTAACACAAATTACTAAAGAACAAAAAACAAGAAAAAACAAGAAATAGACAAAGCACTAAACAATAAATAAAACAGTAATAATCAATAAGTGAGAAGGTATTTTTCTTTAACCACTGATTTAAATTTTGTTAGACTTTTTTTGTTTCTGTAGCATTTATCTAATGAATTCCAGATTTTTGAACCTATATATTTAATATTGAACTTGCCAAAGTTTGTTCTGGCCTTTGGCAAGTACAAATTTTGTCTTGTGGCTGATCTTGTGTGGTACATATGTACATCACTTACTTTTTTAAAGTAAGTGAGCATAATTAAGCAGTTAATAAGAGCATAATTAAGCAGTTACGTTTTCTAGTTGTCTTTCCTTTTATTCTGTGTGTGGGGGGGGGGGGGGGGGGTCGAAGGGGTCCATGGAACCCCCCTGAGGTTTGATTTTTTTTTAGGTAATATAGAAACATGTCATATAAACTTTAATAAAAAATATTAGCAGTTTAATTTACCTGTAAGTGCCTTTACCAGATAGTAAATTAGATGATTAAAGACAATTTTTTGTCAAACATCGACCAAACAAAAGAGTATTATACAGTCTATACACAGTTTAAGAAACAGAACCCCCCTTGAAAAATCCTAGATCCGCCACTACCGTGATTTGACGTTTTTATTTTCCGTGAATCGTGCCGGTGGATCCCCCTGTACGCCCTTGACGCAAGTATTTCGGATGACGACTATGATACCACACATCCTCCCGTCGTTCAAGACAAGACCATTATATACCTTGCGGCGCGGGTGGGTGGACAATCGACCTAAAAGCCTGTCAAGTCCATCAAACAGTAATCGACAGATCACGAATGCCGGATTTCTTCATATCGTCTTGCGTGATGACCAGGAAGAAACTCAAATGGGACGGCTTTTATCAAGCAACAAATAGTCACACAAAAAAAGAGCAGCATGGAGATTAGCATCGAATAAACTGTACTACAAGAACTTACAGTAAGAAATTAATTCAGTCAGATCAGTTACCAAGCACCTGCCGGGAGAGGGATGGGGGTGATTTCCATCTAGTAGCACTTCAACATAGTTTTGAAGCAACATTTCCGGCCAGTCGAATGAAACATCGATTAAAGTATAAGTAAGTTCCCTTTTCAAGCATTTCCTCAAAGCATCCTACGTATATAAAGACTATCCCATGTTTGTTTCCGTTTCTTGACAAGATCGGATCATGTTCGCCTCGTGCATGATGACAGTCATCAATGCTATCTGATCCTAATCTGCGATACAAACCAACGGTCAGCGCATGACCATAACGGCTAAAACTCCGTCTGTGTGAGCAGTTGCTACAAACTACTGTGGTTTTATAGTTCATAGGGCTCACTTAGTTTTGGTTAAACCTTTAATTAGTTTATATGAACTTGCTGGCTGCACTCTAAAGAAGTATTTGGTTTAGCAGGTAAGGTTGATAGCTAGTTCATCAAGAATACTGAGATATGAAATCGAGATTCAATTCACATGATAACTTGGATATTAACATGGACCGAGCCATTCAAATTTAATGCTCATTTTTTTTTACAACTATACTGTAGAGGAAATAGTCCATTAGAATTTAGAATGCATGATATTTAGGAAGGCATATTTGCGCAAGAAATCACTCAAACGATTTAAAACTTCCAGCGTACGGGTAGTTAATTTTTAAAAGTGTACATATGGCACACTTCTGTTGAAGTGATAACTAATTGATATTTAGGACGGTTGTATATCATAATAATATCCAGCAGGTAATCACTGATTTAATTCATTCCTCTGAATATAATGAGAAGCCTATATATAGCTTTTAGTCAGTGCATGGGATACATTTAAAATGAAACCGGAAAACTGTACCTCACACTCTGCTATGACCTTTACACTGACAGGATCTCATATCACGAGGTAGAATATTTTCTTTCAATTATTAGTAGTCCTTGACTCATGTTGACTTTCAAGCAATCTAAGTTTTAAGTGCGTTACTGCCAGATTAATAAGACTCCTAAGAAGGAAAGGATTTTGGCGCCATTATATTTCTTGCATGCCAGCGAGGAAATAATTTTACTGCAAGAATGAGACTGATCGAGAAAAGCGCGGGAAAGTGAAAACTATAGATTATAGTAACTGTCCTTAGTAACTGTAGCAAATAAATAATTATGCATATCGAGTTTTTTTCTTCGCGTTAATAAATAAGTATATATATCTATAGGTTTCTTCAATTCTATTTAGAGAAGCCTAAGGCTTGCGCTTCCTCTGTTATGACAATATACACATCTCAGCCCATGTGTTGATTTTTGACGAGGGAGGGAAACCCTAGAAGACGGAAAAGACCTCGTAGTATGGAAAATGACTAAGGGATCCCCCTTCCCCTGTTATTCAGTCCTATTCTCATATTCTTATGAACTTAAATTTTCTTTTAGAGACTACAAACCTTTGGCTTCAATTTGGTGAGATTGAACACCGACCACTCAGTAACAGATAATCAAAAGATTCCCAGTAACCATGGTAACCAAGACGTTGCTTATTGCATTCAGCGTGGTCCTTTGTCTTAACCTAGTTTCCTCACGAAATCCTAAACAAGAAGCACTCGACAACATACGCTGTGAACGATTTGGATATACGATGACAGTAAACGTTCACAACTGCCAGAAACAAAAAGTCCAAGTTAACATTTGTCAGGGAACGTGTTTATCCATGTCTACGCCTACTGGTTCTAATAACGATCAAGTGTCTATGTGTACGTGTTGTACAGCTACTCAAACGGAGACTATCTCGGTAGAACTACGGTGCCGTAAAGACCCCAATAGTGCTTCGCTCCACAAATACTATCATCCAGTGAAAAGTGCAACTGAGTGCTCGTGTACGAGGTGTTAATCGGTTTTAAGCAAAACTGTATAAGATGTAGTTACAATTAAAAAGGTGTAGTTTCGTTTTATAAATAAAATGAGTCAAATCTTAATGCAACGCAATTCAACAGTATGATTAATTTTGCTGTACATTACTTTAGGTTTTCAATTTACTAAGTATGTAAACTTTAAGATATTTCTATGTACTCAGTGTCTTATTCAGTTAGGTAGAAAAATGAATAAAATGATAAAGTGAAAATGAAAAAATATTTGTTGTTATTAGTCAAAATAGCCAAAGGTCTCGTCCTTTAGAAGAAATTTAGTTTCACGTCAGTTCGCTATTCCTTGTGTAGATCTAATTGTCCAGTTCTCGGACGTACTTATCTCTGCGCAAGGAATTCCTAGGAGTGTGTCCTGCTGCATGTTTTAAACGTCATCTATACACCCATTTCAAAGGCTGAACTAACGTTTATCTGAAACTTGAGGCTGAGTAAATAGCAATACTAAATCTTGAGTATTATAGGAGTGTGTATGATAGCCATTGCATTAGAATTGCATGCGCCTTTTAATCAGACGGGTAACTTTTGACAGAAATTACTAAGTGGTTCCGATTCATGTCAGAACACTTTAGATTGGCTATGTCAACGTTTTTAGATAGCGGTTTGCCACCTGTAGGTTTTGGATAATAACGGCTATCTTCATGAGATTGATTGATTTATTATTTATTGTATTTATTTTTTATTTTTAAACATATTTATACAGGGACAACTATTTAGCCAGGCTAAATTAAGCAGTGGGATCTCCATATATGTGAATGCAAATTGCAATAACAAAGATTTGTATATATAAACCTTGATAAACGAATCCTTTATCTGAAGTCCGTTGAGAGCCATGTGTTTCATACACAAAAGAAAAGACAGGGCCGATTCATTTGGTGTGACCGTAACAAGAATAATTGCTAACCCATACATGCACCCATCACCCACTTTCCCTGTTTCTCATTTTGAAAGAGTGCATGCAAAGCCGGGTCTCAATGGGGTGGTGGCTATTACGGTTAATTACGGTTAATTATATTTTGGCTTTTTTTACGATCGGCGCTTTAAGTGGGTTAAGGACTAATTTCCATTGTTCTTGATGGTTAAAAATTAATTTTTATTGTTAAGAACGCTGGAAAAAGCTATTACGACTAACTTTTCATTACGGCTAACGGTTAGTTTTTTCCTTTTATTACGGCTTACGGTTAAATGTTTTGGCCCTTTTACGGCTATAACGGTTAACCTCATTGAGACCCTCTGCAAAACCCCTCTCATCGCACGTGGCTTGCTGCAGCCTCAAGGATGCACCCCTGAAATGTCCCTCTAAAACGTAACACTTTGAGCAGCAGAAGTGGTTGTCTGTTTTATGGATATTTTATTAGTCTTGCATGCTTCTATTTTCATATGGATCACTGCTAATACTGTAAATACGTTATTATCTCCACTCAAAAGTCACGAAGAGTAACCGAAAATATAATGCTTTTGAAAAACACTAAATAAAATACGACACACTGAATGATTACTAAGAAAGTCATTTGATGTCAATTTTTGATTTCAACTTTGTTCCATTATTTTTTACATTTGACATTTTTAAAATGCTCCGCATCACATTTGTTATACTAGCCAAAATTATTTCGAGAGTGTTCATCTAAATAACTAAATTTATCAATGAATAATTGTCGAGAGAAAACTAATAGCACATAAATCGTGATGTGCTGGGTATTGTCCTTTGAAAAAAATTTAAACTATAAACAGAAAAAAAATCCATGGATTTTCAGCTACAAGGTGCGCAGGCACATCCCGTGGCACTTTCGACCATCACTTCAGGGTTAACTCCAGAAGCGCATTGTAAACTAAACTTCTTCCACACGGTGCCTGTGGGTTTGCAACAAGTACATCTCTGAAGACCAAACAAAAGAGAAAGTCAGTTTCCATTATGGAAGATATCGTCATTAAACTGAACTTCAGTTCAACATTGATCCTGTCTACAGACTATCTGGTGAGGGAGATGGGCCAAAATGGCAAGGGAAAGAGGGAGAGCCTATCCCTTTTCCTCTCCCCTCCCCTTTTTCTTCCTCTCCCTCTCTCCAGAGTGTGTGTAGGCTCTTATGATCCCTCCGTGTTCGCGCCGACTAGGACTACACCAACTACGATCAAGAAAGAAGCGTGCGAAGTGTACTCTGTATTGTATTGTATTAAATACGAAAGTTTTTTTGTATTTAGAGGGAAAAAATCCCCTGGGACCCAATGAGGGGCTTACCTTGTCGAAGTAAGGTGGATTAGAAAGTGGAAGTACATACGAACCACACGTGCCCAGGCATGCATAGACACCTATATATTCACTAGCACAGTTTTTCTTCACTACTTGTCGTCGAAAGTATTCAGATTTACAATAAACTTTAAAACCTTGTGTTTGAAGACTTAAAGAGGCTAGCAGTAGAACTATCGCGATGAGAATCTTCATTTTGTCTCTGCAAATTAAAGGAAAAGAACTAAATTTATCGGTGATCTATCTTGTAACATAGTATTTGTTCACGCGACTCTCATGTGGAGCGCAGGCAACCTAAAGGGAAAACCCCGTCCCGTATGACACGGGAATCGAGGAATATCCCGCGCAAAACGAAAGGTAACAAAATAATTAACAAAGATTCAGGTTTATCCCAAGAGTGTTATTAACGAGGAAAAGTGTAATAAATTATATAAACTACTGATTTCTCTCAGCGTAAAGTCAGGAACTACACAGTTACAAATCAGACAGTAAACTAAATGACTTGTACTGATGTTGATCATTAATTGATCGTCTTCAATAAACGTTGAACCCAATAAATTATCAATATTAAGAGTTATAGTCGTCTTATTGACTTTTGTAGGCATTTACCTACTTACCTTTTAGCGATCGTTCTCCAACAAATAACTCTTCTCAATTCTATTCAGAGCGGTATATTGGACATGAGTGGCGGGCTTTTCTTAACCGCTGCTCCGATTTGAAACTGTTTGTTTTAAGAACCCGAGGCTGGCGAATGTGATACAGGCTTAGGATAAGGTAATTGAGTTTCGAGTACATCCGGTGTGCCAATTGTTTAGTGGATATCGATCTCTGTTCCTGTTTTTAGACTGGAGATGGCAAGTCAGTTGAGAACCGTTGCTCCCTCTGTATTTGAAAGTGTTTATTTTAGCACCAGTGGCTCACGAAATATGATATAGGCTTTTAGGATGAAAAGAAGTGTTGAATTTCGTGTACATCCGGTGTGCTCATCATTGATCTTTGTTCCTCTTTCAGTCAACTGATTTTACGTTTATCAGCGATTTTTAAAAGCGCGACGAGATATAAATCTATACCCATTTGCGCCTCCAGTTAATGTGTTAATTTTTTTGCGATGATAAAACTGATTTATGAACATCATTTCCGTGTGCGATTCTTAATTCAGTGTACACACTTTGTTAAATAAACCATCAGGTGAAAGATAAAATTGACCGGTTTTGTCATGTTATCATGCTGAGTATGTCGGGCCCGTTATAACACATCCCCAATTGTCAAGTCAGAACTCGTCAAGCCATTATGGTCTTAAAACGAAGAAAAACACTTTATTTTTAACTCGCCAAAATGAATGAAAATTAGAAAATGAGGATTACCCTATCAGAGCCGCCGTAGTCATTTCAACATTTAACTTACTATTAAATGCGTCGCACGTGCGTCAACTCTCTTAGTCCAGTCGTAACAATTTTCCTGTTTACAGGTACAATGAGCAATGTACAGGAACTTACCGATAGAAATAGTATAAAGTTTTTCCTTGTTTAATCGCTGTTTTTCGCCCTCGATGTTTATAGGAATTCCGCTGACCAGTTTTGTTGTTTTGTTTTTCTTCTCTAAGGCAAGGAAAAAAGCTGCGTTTTCAAATAATTATCCGGACTATAGTATGAACGTAAACGTAGTTTCAAGTTTCCAAGTTTTGAAGTTGTTTCAGAGTAAGAAGTGTTTTGTCCAGAACTCTGTTTATCTCTTTTCGTCTTTTGATGTTCTCTGTCAGTCTCTATGAAAAACGTTTGTCCACCGTAAATGAAGGGAACCCTAAGGCTTCTCTTTCATTAGCTTTTACCACAAGGGAAAGGGTGGGTGTCACACCTATCAGTAACACTGGTACTCATTGTTGGACCCCCTTTCGCCGCCTTTCTTTTATATGTGGGCTTCCTGTGCCCCAAATAAAAAAAAGAGAGTCCTGTGCCCAAATAAAAAAAGAGGGGCGGCGACGAAGAGTCCAGCGTCTGTCTTTACAGACTGAAGCAAAGTTAAATAAATCGTCTTGCCCAAGGGGGCTCGAACTCGCCACCTCTCAGTTACGAGTCCAACACCCTATCCACAAGGGCACTGTGACTTCGATGTCTAGTTATATCAAACATTACAAAAATGAATTGTTCATACAATTTAATAAGATTTTAAAAGACTCATTTTCAAGTACTGTGCATTAGTGTCTGTCCAGAAAAATATAAAAATGCTTTTTTAATGAAATACTAATTTCTCAGCACGAATTCATCTTGAGTTTAAACTAAATAATACTTGTGATAGTTTTACCTAACCCGTGAATCAAAAATACTAGTTAATCAGCATTTGAGCGTTCAATAACAAAGTTCCAAGCGAACAATGAAAATACTAGAGTACAAACACTAGAGTGATGACACTTAGAGTGATTTCATCGGACTGTGAAATAAAAACTAGCTATTAGTGCGTACTGGCCGAAATTCAACAAAAGGAAACAATGGAATTGGGATCTACTAGTGTGTATTTAGACAAGGCGCAAAACTGAAAAAGTCGATCGCAAAAAGTTCAAAGGCATTTTAGGGTAGAAGCTAATAACATAACTATTCTAAACTAATTTTTCATGCTGAATCCGAATATGACTGTTACCAAGACGTATTCTGCAATCTTAGACGTGTAAATGACGTATTTTGTGAATTGCTACAGTCATTTCTACTAACGGCTTTTTCATGTAATTCCAGAATTTCCCAAACTTAAAAACGTGACCATAGCTGGAAAGAGCACATCAAAATCAGTAAAACTGTGAAGTTTGAAGGATATAAGTTCAAAAATCAAGGAGATACGAATTTTCAAAAAACCAAATTTTGTATGAAAACACTTACAGTTATGCAAGAGATACCAACAAATTTTGATTTTTGAAAATTCGTATCTCCTTGATTTTTCAACTTATATCCTTTGAGTGAATTTTACTTGGCCAGTGAAAAAGATGTTAGACTAGTATTCAAGTGTAAACTACTTCAATTTGTCTTTAAAATTGTTGTTGTTGTCTATTTGACAATTACACAGCTTTTACTTTTTGTTTCACGAGTTAAGCAAAAACCACCCTATTATTTGTAACTCTAAATTTCGTCGTCGTCTTATGGTCCCGTAGTAATGAAACCTCAAGATGTGAAATCACTGGGAAAGAGTCACTTCTACGTTGAGTGGAAACAGAATTGAGACGCGTACGACTGCACAGTTCCCGTTGCAGAATTTGTAGAACCTCTCCAAAATGAAACATAGTTTGGCCAGCACACAAATATCATGAAGTACGTCAATTTAGATGAGAGAACACTATCTCAAATGCTTTGCAGATCATTGATATTTTAACTTGACAAAATGGTGTCCTTGACATTACACCGATCGATGTTTATTTTTCAAAGTAAACTGCTTCCAGAGAATTTTAGGCGTCGATACAAAATTCTTTTATACTTTATATATTTAAAAATTTAAGACATTTTGGCCCTTCTGTTCATTGCTTTCCTTTCTTTCCTAATTATTCTTTTGTTTTCAATTTTTAGACGACGTTATGCCTTTATGTTCTCGTTACTTCATAAACGGCAGCGCCGGCCGACGCATGGAATGTTTGCCGAAGAAGATGATTTAGCATCTAATATGAGGCAGACTCGTACCCAGTCGCCACCATTCCGCAAATGAATCTGGGAAGGGGATTGGGGCGAACAAAGGCGTTTGATACAACGCGAGCTCGCTAAATCCTTCCCATCAATCACTTCGCTGAATAAGAAGCGACTGCTGGGTACGAGTCTGAACATGAGGTACAAACATCTCCAACGTGAACTACAGGTATTCGTCTAAAACTGCACCACCTCTTTATGAATTGTAATCATAAATTTCTTCAGTTCTTTTGTAATAAACATAAAATACTACTTTGATAATAAGTAATAGTTATATCAACATTAATAAATAATCAAAGGTCATTTTACAAAATCCATCTTCTTTAGAAATTTCCAACGAGATCACGTCTTTGAACCTGCGATGCGTGCAAGATTTTGAAGCGGTCGTGTTGGAAGAGGGCTGAAAAATAAAGAGTGCGTATAACATAAGGTTTGGGAAAAAAACAAGCTTTAATGTACCTTTTGCCTTTATAAACGATTTTTTTGGTTGCATTTTTGTAGCTTAGAACAGACAAGACGATAGCTTTCATCTTGAAACGCGCGGGGATAGCTAAACGCAAAGCTAATCTTTCTGGCTCCAGTATTTGGTGGCAACAGATGTTGAAGTGTGCATCATTGTATGTTGGACGTTGAAACAAGCTTTTCAACATGTTGAACGATGTTTCACAAAAGACATTTTCTCACGTTTCAACAGCATTCAACAGTGTTGATCAACAAATATTGAATTGAACCATGCATCATAATCTTAACTTTACCACAACAGCTTTGACTATTTACCTTTTTTGTTTAAATGCAGGTGCCTTCATAAGTTCTTTATACTGATCACTACGTAGGAATCTACTATAACTGTCCGACTTCATTAGTTGGAATATATGATCTTGAGCTGCATCAAACATGTATCGACCAGGTTTCTTGAGATTAAGTTCCACTTCCTCGTGTGTCTTGCAGTCTACGTTGATGGGCGACGTTGCATCTTTGGACAAATATTCGCTGATAATAAAGAGGAAGAAAGACGCTTAAGGATGGCGTCGAAAATCTATTTTGAAGTCATGATCGGGTGAAAAACAATACAAAAACAAAACAAGCGAAAATAGAAACGGACAGGCAGTTTAGGACTTCAAAAGAGAATCCAGAGAGTAGGGGTGAGAACAAAGTGAGACGATCGATGATGATGATGATGACGATGACGACGACAATGATGATGATGATGATGATAATGATAATGATAACTTCCATACACTATAAGCTAAGTTTCAAAATACAGTGTACATACTTAAAAATATCATGAGCTTTTTCGGGGACGTTTTTTACTGGTGTAGCTTTGAGTTGCTCGCACGCTAACCAGAACCTGCATAAAAACAAACCATCAATATCAATACCAAGTTCCACATAAGGGTCACAGAATTACTTGCAGTTTAGTTGCGTCTGCTGCTGCAATCGTTTATTAACGAAGTACATATTCAGTCTCAGCTTAGCCAGTCATATAATTGAGACATTTTAGTATGTTTTTATTTCACTATTTCGGCATAAGTTACAAAAATATAATAACACAAGGAAACACAATTTACCGAGAAGAACTCACCCTAAATTTTCTGCACTAAATTCCTTTTCAAGGAACCGCGTAAAGTGTCTTCTTCCCAAAGGGTCTTGTAACAGTTCGGATAAAGAAAATCCCCATCGCTTGACACGCTTTGGAGGGACGTAATGTCTAAACAAACAAGAAATAGTTGAGAAATCAAAGTACATACTTTTATTCTCTACTTGCACTTTTATGTACACAACCACCATCAGCAAGACTTCAAAATTCCAATGCGTTTATCTAACACAATCACCATCAGCAACTCTTCTAAATCCCAGTTTCATGAATTCCAAAAAACTACAGGCAAGCTATTCAGTACCAAGCTGTACCAAGTGCAACTTCATCACTGATTACAATTACTATTCTGTGGTAATGATTAGTATAGTTGTAGTCGCCATTCTCCTCTGTGGCCAGCGGTTTAAGTGCTTTTATTGGGATTCTCCAATTATCGTCAGGGTGCACGTTTTTATATGCAAAAGCCATTGAGGAAGTACTACGTAGGAAGAATGATATGTTCAAGCGTTTATGTAAAACACCATTCATACTTTGCTGAAAGAACTGCCCCTATAGGAATACAGTAGATTGAGTAACTTACAATGATTTATCTTGTTCCCATAGAGTTATGTCATCTGTTATCCATGGGTTGGAAGGCTCAGGACAGGACACAAATGAATCGTATTCAGCATACTGGTCGTATCTTTGAATCAAACTGAAATGGAATCATAATCATCATGAGATATCATGAGATGGTGATGATACCAAAATTTAAACCTTGACCATCCATTGAGCACTGTAATAGTTAAGCTATTGGTAATTAAAATGATTTAACGTCATCATCTCAGTAATCCAAAAGCTAGTTGTAGATGTAACTGTTTATCATAGTAGTTGAAATTCAGTTAGTGGGGTGGTTTATATACACGGCATATAATATTGATTTTTATAGATATGTCATTCACAGTTTTTTACTGATAGCCATTTTTCATAGGTTTTTATACATTAGTTTTCCCTGCTAGCAGAGTCTCTCTCGTTACGGTCCTGCAATGAAAATTGAGAGATATATGCGTGCAAGTTTTGTCCTTACATCAATTGCACTGCTCACTTATGCGCTAATTCACAAAGGTAAATAGACTCTCCTGATAACACTGTGTACTACGTACTTTTCAGATGCCTGTGAAGTCTTCATTCTTCTTCTATGAAGCTGTTCTTTGAGCTCCTGTACCTGAGCGACAAATTATGAGATTTGTAATCAAAAGAAAGTTGAGCATCACCACATTTAATCAGGATTACTTTAATTGAATTTGTAGGCTGATAGTCCTACAGATGAACCTCTTGAAGTGACCAGGTTGCTTAAGGGAGGTGGTCATCTACAAGAGTGAGCACCATAGGGGATCTAAATTTTGAGTCATATGGAAACTGTTATCCAATATATGAAGACAAAGCTGTGAAACTCAGATGATGAGAGTAAATAATTATCTGCAGTTTCTGGTGTTGGTCATGAGTCAACATCACTGAGGGTTTAAATTTTGAGTCATAGAGAAACTGCAGATAATAATTTACTCTCATCAATTCCCCACAAAAGAGTCACATATATTTTGCTGTACGAAAAATGTTTCCTTAGCAGTGTATTTTTAAATTCATTTATCCAATGTATGAGCAAAGCAGTGAAACCCACATGGTGGAGAGAGGACTACATTTATATCAAATGGTTGCTTACAAGAGGTTAACAACAAACTATCAGCTATAAAAGTTCTGGCCATCATTTACAAGAGGTGGTTGTTTTCAGAAGGTACCAATAATAATTGTAATGGTGGTTATTTATGGGAGGTGGTCACAAGTGGAGGTTTAAATGTATAACCTCTTAATGGACTATAATACTATAAATAAAGCAATATTACATATTATACTGTACTTAGATTGAATTAACCTACCTCAAATTTTACTTCGTCGAGAGCAGTAAATGAACTTGAAGGAGAAGAGCTATCTAATATTGACAGACCTGTCTGTAAGAATTTGGCCTACAAAAACAAACATGACATTGAGTTATCCTTTTAATATTTTTAACATGATGATGCCTGGTTAAGGCTGTAAAAAACTTATATTAACTTAAAAACATTACCAGCTTCTCCTGTGTCTGAGTATAATATCAGTTTGGAAAAAATACTAGCCTCATTGTGCCTTTTTGCCTTTATTTTAAAAATGTTTTGGTTGTTTTTCTGTAGTTTAGAGCTAAAAACACAATAGAAGAGAGGCCTCTTGTTGGCCCTGCCCCATCTGGAGATTGGGCTGTGAGGACCAATAAGACGAAAAAGGAAGACAAGTTTCTCCGCTCTCCCAAAAAGTATTTATTGAAAAATGTGACTATGTACAAAATGTTGCAAATGTAGTAATATTGAGTGTCAAATGGTAATTGTTACTGAAAAGCCCCTTTGGGGAAGGACTGAATTCAAAACACAGTAAAAACGTGCATAAAAGAAATGAGCTATGAACAAACATTGTACACAATTACAAACTAAGAAATCTGACATCTTGTACACTTACTTTTCGTCTTGTGTTAGGAGAAACATCTGTTTTACAAGCTTTCTTGATGTCTACTTCAGTGACTGACACACAACCAGGCTATTAAAAAAATCCAAACATGCACCTATTACTGGACAAATGATCATGCTAGTACTACCAATTAAAGTCTTTATCGGTGCTCTTTTTTCAAGGTCCAAGGTATCACATAAGGGAGAGGTGGAATGGGAAGAAGGGGAGAAGGGTAGGGAAGAAAGTGTTTTCACCTTTGATTATTGGTCACAAATACCCTGGATCCACAAAAATAACAATTAACTAATAACTTTAAACTCATCCACAGAAGTTGCTACTATTACTACTCAAGTCATAATAATTATTATTCTACTTACAGGAGGTCTGTGTACATTCCAAAAAGCTCTTTCTTGACTGTCTAGAATTTGTCTTTCCATTTTATCTCTTTTTTTATCAACCCTGCAAAATCAATTAACAATTTTATCACATATTGTACACAGCCCACAATTACAATTACAATTACACTGATACCTAAGATACATTTTGGGTTTCCTTTTGGTGTATAGGTTGACAACCACAAAATGTCATTTTGTTCAACAGTCAAGACAGTTGTCTGGCAGTATAAATTGGCCTCCAACCTCTTTTCATAAGACAAAGGCAACATGGCAGACAATATGTACCACATGTTCCTTGGTCAGTAGCAGCTGTTACATGTACGTGGTTGGTTTTTAGTGGTCTATAAGTGGTTGCTAAGAGGTAAGTAAATGGTTGCTAAGTGGTAACTTACATGTAGACTAGTCTGCCAGCAGAATTTCAAGCAAAACCCATTGCCTTCAGCAATGAGTATTCTGCTGACAGAAAGTACCCTTCATGCAGAATTTGAGTCAAATTCAGATTTAAAGGCAAAAAAAAGATGGAAATACAAACCATATAAATTATTGAAAAGTACTCAAGTCTATCTACACTGCATCTTAAATTTTAAAAACTAATAGAACTGCACAGTTCATGCAGAAGTTTGAGCAGAATATACAATATTTATTGTTGACAATTATTGGCTGGTCAAATTGAAAAATTTCCCCAGCAGAAATCAGTCTAAGGCTACAGTACTTCAAGTGGTTGAGTGGTTGGTGACTATCTGTAGGTAATTACTTACTTAGCTTGCGCCTCTGCCTGCATGAAGATGAATTCCCATTTCCTGGATAACGTCCTTTGAAGTTTTGCTAGATTTTCCTAAGCAAGATTGAAAACATAACACTGAAAAGAAGGCATGGTACACTTGACCTGTCTAATATTAAGAAAAGCAAAGTCCCCACTTATTTTTGAGAGACTTGTCAAAATGATAACTTTTTTCCTTATTGTACACCTGTTCTGGCCCCATTTTTCTGAATTTCCTGGATCCACCCCTGGGGAGTACGCCACAAAGTCAGTCCTGGCTCTACTCTCACTAGGCAGTGTGAAGTTAACAATATTGACAATCAAAGAACCACTTACAGCTTCATAGTCATCAAGCTCCAGCCTTGATTTGTTTTGCATTGTTCTTTTACAAAGATAAACAGCTGAAACATTAGAAAACACTTGAAGGTGATCAATATTTCAGGGTTCATACAGTCTATAACTTTTCTTTTGATCATTTTCATTCATGGGTGCTTTCCATGGGCTTAAAAAACTAAATTTATTTACTTCCAGATCAGTTTCAATAATTTCATTAAATAGGTGTTTAACCCTTTGATGATGTTTTGAAATATCAACAGAATTTACCACATGCACAGGAGGCAGATTTAGGGGAGGGGTGCAGGGGGTGTGTACCCCCTCCAGAGACAACTTTCAGTTCTTTTTTCTCAATATTTTTTCAAAATATCCTCTCAGCAGTTTCCAATTTAATAATGGTACATCCCTTCCTGAAGATGGTGCACCCCCTCCTGAAGACTGCATGTGCACCCCCTCCTGAAAATAATCCTGGATCTGTCCCTGATGCATTTCATGCTTTTGTTCTTTCAGTGCATAAAGAAATATAAGCCTTCAGTGATGATGAACAGTAGTGACCTTTCACCAGAACCAAAACTGTGAAATGTCTGGTACAATTAAGGTTCCAATAAAAGGTTGCTAGTGCAGTGGTCAATAACCTGAGTATACTTTTAATTATCTCTAATTGCATTTAGTATTATTTTCAGTGATCAAAAAGATCCCACATTTCATTTTTTACAAACAGTCTGCTACTCATTAAAGACAGGGGCCCTAGTTCAAAAACTACTGACAGAAACCCCTGCTGGTAGGAAGGGTACAAGTACAATTTGTCAGTGATTTTATGGGTGATTTTGTCAAGATTTGTCCAGTACCATCTCTCAAAGGGTGAGCTACATGTAGCTGCTTGCAGTAAAATATACTATACTTACCATAGTCTATGTTTTCTGGTTCCCAGTTGTTGGATAACCAAAAGTATGGAGTCTGATGATACAGCAAACAGTGACAGTACATGAATAGGCAGATCAAGGTAAAACAAAGATAGGTTTATTTGATTTAATTTATTTTAATTAATGATTTGCCCTGCCATAGGGCAGGTGACATACATTTACAACAGGAAACATTAATTTTGTGGTCCACTACTCTGGCATGACACCGGTAGGTATTATATATCAGGGATCCATATTAATTATTATTATTATTTTATTTTGTTGGGAGATGGGATCATTATTATTTTATTTTTATTTTTTCCAAACCTTTCAACCAAGCAAGAATTGTGAAAACAATGTCAGATAAAAATTACTTTAAAAACTCCATAAAACTTAATTGCTAGCTAGACAACTTTGTGGTTTTTCATACTTGTCTGAAGGACTTTTATGGTCATGTTGAATGACATGATGACTGCTAATATGGATCACTGATGAATAGTTCAGACCACACACCCTCAGTGTGCTTACATGGGTGACTTTACTCCAGACTCCAGACTGAGTTCATCACAGGACGAGTTTCATGATTTTTAGGCAAGACAATTTTTTACATAGAGACTGACTCTGACAAGAGTTTACATTTATTTGTCTAAATATTTTCTTCCCTGGATAACATGAAGATTTATTCATCCCAAGCTGAATTTGTCCTGTGAAGAATACATGTACAGCCCAGGGGAAAATTGTCCAGGAAACACAACCTAATTAAACTCAAATCATTTATGATGAAAATGGATGGCATGCATGCATAAAGTTGAAATACTATAAATTATGGTTATTGACAGGCACACTTATAAAGACACTACACACGGTTGTATCAATACCTGAAATCTGTAATAGGAGCTATCATCCTTGACCATTAGATGGTGGTCAGTTATTGAGAATACATATCCATATGCTGCTAAAAGTGATGCCAGATGAACACCCTCACCTAGTCAACAAGCAAACTCTAAATGTTACTAATGTTACATCACACTAGCCAAGTTCATCTAAACTACATCTTGCACCAGTTTCTTTTTATTATTTCTCAATCAGTCCCTCAGCCTCCTAAAAAGTAATATTCTGTATAAACTGCAGTACCTCTATCCTCTATACCCAAGTTTTCTACCATCCAATCGATAAGTTCTGACCCTACAAATACAATGCATTATAGTCACATGATGGTAGGTAACTTATGGTTTGGGAGATACCAAAGTGATGCAGCAAAGGATGACTTTACAATGTAGATAAACACTGTAAATACTGTTACTGTACTCATATTTGAAGGGCAACCAACAAAAATGGCTGAAGTGACTTTTTGATTATTTTTTTCAAATTTTCTCAAATGGTCCAAAATGATATTACTTGACTCCCCAAGGTAACATACACTTCACAACAAAGTCACTTAAAAAAGGTAAAGGTAAAGGTAATTTATTTTACTTCGAGTCCGTGGGGAGTGGTTGCCCAGTCTCCCGAGACAAAGGCTCATGTATCAAGCGTTCGAAGGTGCGCCCTCTACCCCCTCTCTCCATCAGTGCTCTGTTTTAAGGGTATTTAAAGCTAATTCAAAGCTACACGGAAAGGAAAGAAGTGGAAACAAGGATGTGAATTCACTGGGGATCGAACTCGGGACCTCTTGCACTGAAGACCGCACACTAACCAACTGTGCCATCCTTGCTCCTTATGTCATTTACACAGACATCCCTACCTTTAGTTACAGGCTATAACTGCTAACAAGGAAATGTCTGGTGTTCATTGGGGTGACTCCAAAAACATTGGCTTTTTAAAAATTTCAAATTTCATGTGTGGAACACTAATCCCAATAATACATTTAATGAGGCTCAATGCATCTTCATAATGAAAATGATGTAGGGCAGCAGGATTTGTCATGGGATTAAGGCATAAACATTCTTACTATTTTGTTTACTCTGAGAGAATCACATAGCAATATCAGACACAATTTGGCAAAATGGGCAACAATTATCACACATCACATGGGAAATTTTTCCACAATCATGTGATGCATGGCAAATTTTAGAGCAATTCTTTATGACTATATTAGAAGACTGTACCATGCAGAATTGTATCACGTTAAAGTCCTGAGTAAATGTTCCCAACAACATACAATTTTCATTGAGCTAACAATGTTTGGAGTTAGTTTGCTAACATTGTTCAAGGCAGTGTTTGAATTGGGGCTTATTGAAGTCTCAGCATTTTGATTAGTCACCACTGATGTCTTCTCCAATCCAAAGACTTGCAACACATAACATAACACAGCACAGAAGTGACATTTTCACAGTTATACAAAAACTACTTCAACTAAATCACTCCAAATAGAGCATGTTTTTTGCTATGACTGTGAAAATGGCATGGGACACTGCATGGCACAAGTTACTGCAGGAATTTTGAATATTTTTATTGACATCACGGCAATGACATAGTCACAGTATGCCACAGTAAGTTTTCCCATGTACACAAAAACTGCTAGTAGAAAATCACAATTAATGGCCTGGTTTTCACAAGATGTGGACTAAATCAGAAGCAAAGCAACATACACAAACTCAGTGTTGCATTTCTCACTTAGGTGTGAAAAGACAATAAGCAATGTATATACTTCTGCATTGGTATACATTACTTCCATTTCTGCTTCCATCAATAGTGAAGGCTTATAACCAGGCTTATAAATTATGCAGCACACAAATACCCTTTGCATCCATGCAGAAATAAAAATTATTCAAACCTGTTAATACACTAGGAATCTTGGACATAAAACTTTTGACAGTTCTTATTGCTACACCATTCTTTTCATCTTGCATCATTTGAATTATTTTTTCCATCTGAAATAAAAATATGAAATGATTTGAACTGTCTTTCCGCGTTAGGCTTAAGCTGGCAACATGAGCACGTAATTAAGCATAATAACCTGTACAGATGTAAAAATCATAATTATTCCGTCTCACAAATTATCACCCAATGGCAAACTACCTTGGGGACTTAGGGATATTATTAGCTCCTAGTAATAATACTCTTTGGAATGCTGTCTGTTAAAACGTATTCAAGAATTTACTTGAGTCTGCTTGGCTGACCTAATTAGGTCAACCAATTAAGGTAATAATAATACAAGGTAAATTCCAGAATCAAGTTCTAATAATGTTCCAAGGGACACAACAAAAATAATAATAGCCTCTAATTTACCAGGATGGCTGTCTGCCACTGTGATAACAATTGCAAAATTATTTTTATTACAAAAGACTAAATTTATAATAACAATGGACAATAAAAATTATATTTTAATTGTTCAAAATAAAAATCAACATTACAAAACATCCTACTTGTTGATTTATAAAATCAATACATGGGGATGTTTATGCATGTAGGTCAACACGCTTATCGGTGGGGTATAGCATTCAACAAGGTGATATCAAAGTCAACCAATTATATCCATTGTTTACATAAAACTGACACAATTGCCAATCCTATTGCCAAATCCTATTGACTTATACTTTTTAAATGTGACAGTTATCAGAAATACAAAATTTTCGATCAAACATGGCAAAACTATGTAGGGTCAACGAAAATTATATCAGTTGATAAACATTCTTGGAGAACAAGTTGATGTTTCACTTTTTTGGCTGTGGCGGGAAACCTTCATGTACATTTCTAGCTACTTTTAATAGTGTCAATTTCTTCAAACTGCAAGCTTGTATTGGCGAGCAACTATCGAAGAGAACGTAATCTCTAACCTATTCGAAAAATTAATTTTTAAATATATAAGCAATCGACGTGCTTTTAGAACTAATTTTGAAGATAGCCGAAATCTGATTGGAACTGTACTTGTTCACTTTGCAAGGGCTTCTGAAATGTTTCGACTTTAATTAAAAATGGTACAGGGCATTCATTATAGAATTTTACTTAAATAAATGAGAAATCTTGGTTGAGGATTTTATATTTTCATTGAGAAATCCTCGCTTTGATTTTGAGGGAATTTATTTTCAATTTGAGGGCAACAGCGGATGAAAGCCCTTAAATGAAAATTTATTATTGACAACAATTTGTACTCAGAGAAAAAAATCCGAATAAAACTAAGCCTGAGCGATAGTAATCATTCTTAATTTAGAAAATAGATAAAGATAAAACTAGCACAGTAAACTAGACATTTTTTCTTGAGATGCCTCAAGTCCCATCAGAATGTTGTCAGTTTCCGTCGATTGTGCAACCTATTTCGCAACTAGATTGATAAACGATAACAAACCACTATAATGACCTAGGATTTACTGTAGTTCTGCTTATGCAGATATTCCTGACTAAAATTGTCTCCTGCAAGCTATATGGGAGTTGTAAGGCGACCGAATTGGTTGCTCATCAAGGCATTTCAGCTGTTTCGGTTTCCAAATAACACGAACTATGTTTAATGAGCAACACGCTGCCCTTGTGTTCACAGAAATTCAAGTCGAAACCGCAAGGGAAAAGCAAAAGTCTAAGCTGAAGCGGCCTAGAACTTCTCAGGTATGCCCCATTTGGACCTAGAATTACTCTTGTATTACTAAGAGATAAGAGTAAATTCCAGTATCACTGGCCAGGACAACTTCCCTACCTTACTACACACCAAAGCATGAGGCGGTTCATCAGCTTCCGAGTCTTTCATCTTTGCCATTTTACTTTAGACGCCAATTTTTAAGCTCACGGGCTGAACGAAGAACGTCTTAACATGAAATACATGGTCGATAAACGAGCTTACATCCTGGCCTCGGAGCGTTGTTACAAAAGTAAATATCGAATACTCTCAAAGTCTATCATGTCAGAGGCAAAAGGCAAATACTTTGACGGCCACACACCCGTACACTTCACTCTAAGCCAGACCAGTTGAATATAAGATCACGGTTAATCTTAGGTCACAGTGGCTTCCTGGGTTCTTTGTGCACTAAATAAAGAATGCTGTGGTTTTCTGTAGATTTTGCAATGCGTTTTAGGAGTAATTCTGTCGAGATAAGTTCACTTCCTCACAGGCTGTAATGTATACATGAACCAGCGGTGTTACCCTTGTTATGTACTTGCAAGTGCTTCGAAAAGAATCATGGGTAAGATCGGTTTTCCCCAAATCATCGCGCTGATTACAGATTTCCTTTTGAGCTTTCCTTTGTGTTTCGTACCGTACCCGAGCACTCGCCTTTGATTTCGGAAACATTGAGCACGTTTCTTTTAAATCATTAGAGACCTTCTGTTTGAAATTTGTTTTGTTATTACATTTCGCATCCCGTCATTACCTTATCTTTAACTATTATGGCCGCGGGTGAGTCTCGAGTTGACGATAAAAGTCAGAGGTACGCGAATAGTCTTCTATTAAATGTAGTAACAGCTTAAAATCAAAACATAAGCGGGAACAAATGCCATTATATAGCACTCAGTTCGTACCGGGGACTTGTCTGAATGACAGCAAAAGTCCCAGCTGCAACGGTTTTTCTCAGTTTCATCCATCTTAAATAAGTTCCCTGGTTTGTACAGAGGGCTTTTAAGGTGCACTAATTAACGGTCGTAGATTAGAGTGGTTTTCCTTTGCCCGTGAAAGATTAGGCTAACTAATAGTTAGTAGTAGACTGTAAACCAATTGTTTTCTTTTGTTATTATCAACTACTACATACTAAATAGTAATTTTTCTTTCACAGGCAAAGGAAAAGCACTCTATCACTGCATGCGCTATCTGCAATCATGAACTAACAATCTTACAGTAGAACACTATTTATGTTCATGATATAGTCCGCTTACAGAAGAAATTCGAAAAATTAAAATCCCTGAAAGTCCAAAAACATCGTCACTTTTTCTACAACATTTGCAAGTGTAGAGTCGCGAGTTCTAATTCCTTAGCTATGCCGGCGCGCAACTGTTGTCGAAATAGTTGAAGGCTGCTTTGCATCGGCGTTGCGTCCAGCCCTTGGCAAGATTCAAGTCCCGAACAACCAAAAAGCAAAAGTTGACCAATGCACAACAACAGAGTTCAATGTCTTGGTTTATTCATAATGTGATTTTACTTAAAAAAATTCTATCTACAATAATATCTACAATATATTGTATTCACATGATTTTCCTCATTTCAGCTTAAACAAAAACCATATTTACAACTGAATTTGGACTTAGTGTACATCTAATCATAGCGATTTTAAATAAGTGACGTTTTTAATTATTAATTGATCGATCTTATATTATTGCTGACAGCAAGAAGAAGACTTTAAATTTCTTTATATATCTACAGAAATGACTGACATAAGAGCAATTTTACTAAACTCGGAAAATAAAGTTATAGTGTTTTTATTTAACCCACGAAATAAGTTTTAGACTAATACACATTGGTACATTGTACCTTAACTGTTTTCTTTTATATTACGTTAGCTATCAATTATTGTGTCACGAGTTAAGTAAAATTACTCTACGCCTCGTCGTCTTTTGTTTCCATTTGCTTAGAGCCATAACAATAAACCCGTGAAAAAGTCCTAAAACTACATGGTACTAAACGGAGCAAAATCAAGTTTTCCATTTATGCTGTATTTAGTATTAATTAGTTGGTACTGTTTCATCGGTTTATTATGGGGTTGCAAGTAACGTCATGCATGTCAGCCATATTGGATTAATGGCGCGGACATACGACTCAACGTACCGCGCAATACAGTTACATCGTGTGTACACCCCTGTAATGTTATGCGCAATGCCACAGAAAAGTTGTTTTGCAACTGCTGTGCGCAACATTGCAGGAGGGAACACACGGTGCAAGTGTATATTACAGAAAAAGATGCAAAAGTTGCATTGTGTATCCACATTGCTACGGTTTCTTCATTTTTGATTCTCAAGGGAATGGCTGCATTAGCTTTATTTAACTCTATTGCTCTTTCACGGGTTTAGTAAAATCTACACTTGTCACAAAGTAAAAGTCTTCATACTCTGCTGTCGTGTTACATATTATCTGCTTGTTTTGCTTGTAAGCAAAGATACATTAGGCATTTAATTCGGCAGTAGGAATAAGATTATAATGGCGAATGAACAATAAAAATGCAGAATATCGATATCGACTGTACCAATACAGTACGATCACATAATCTTTAACAAAGTAGATCAGTGTCGATGTAAAAACAGATTTCGTATGAGTTGAGATCCAAAGGGTAAGGTACGAATTTTATCCGTAATGCAGTCTTAAAACGTGGACTGCAGGTCGTATTTTCCGCATTGGTAATCCGTAGGAGATCCGCGGATGTACACCGCATCCGTAACCGTACCGCAGGGCCTTACCATAGGCCCACTCAAACAAAATCTGCTCCGTGTAGAAAACTACTACAATTAAATTATAACACATAGTTTTAAGTATTATAATACATAGTTCAATGTAGGGTTTTTCAAGTAAGTGATATTAAACATCACAAGGCAAAAAGGATTTCAATAGACCAAATCAGTTAACGCGTTGCTATGTTCGTTTCCACTCAATTCAAAACCTATGGGAATAAGAACTTTTGTTTCCATATGATATCAAAATCAAAAGACAAAGAATTTTATTCCCAGAGGTTTTGAATTGGGTAGAAACGTATATAGAAACACGTTAGCCGATTATATGTTACTCCGAGAACATTTAAAAACAAAGTATACAGTTTTTCACTGACGTCAGGGATCCTGTGGCCCTATGAACAATTTTGTGACAAACCCTTTCTTTAAAAGATACCTTGTCTCATCAAAGCTTTCAAGAAGACTCAAAGTTTAACGAGACACCATCTTTTTTGTCAAGTAATTTTGCCACGAAGGGGAAGTAACGGATCCCTATAATTGACTAATTGAGCATTACTCCGCCACAGACTACTTTCTCTACAAAGTGTCTCTTGACAGACTAATTTCTCTACAAATTTCTCTTGACAGGAATGCTCACTCTTATGCTCTTCCAAAAGGAGTATTGAAGAATTCAGACTAAGGTAAAAAACTGAAGATAAGTCCTAGCCGAGTATATTCCATTACTGTAGACAATAGATAGACCTCGCCCTACGATATAAACGTCTTTTAAATAATCATTCTAATACGTCGTTTGAGTTAAAGTTAAACCTCATCTCATCCAAAGAGAAGCCAGACAAATGCCTGAGCTTAATAGAACGGCTAAGCCGCCATTGTGATTTCTTTCCGAAGTAGTGCCGGCTCTTATTACAAAGTAATTACAAATTTCAAATGTATACCTTGTTTCCCATTCAAAACATCCGAAAAAGGTCACAGAATCTGAGATACTGCGATATCAAGGAAATATATCCACTTTGCCTCTAGATGTAGAAAGCTTGTATTTTGGAGAATCCAGCCACTAGGGCATTTGACTGATGGAAGTCAAAACACCAGATCATCATCTAAATATATTCAGAGCGGGTCGCGTCAACAATGAGTGAAGTTGTGACATCGCCGTTTTGTATCTATAAAGCTCTGTGTTCATTCATTAGCTTGATATATTTTTATCGTGCATAGACCGTAGTTCGATTATCACATTAAATTCAAATGTTTCTACATTTTTGTGTCCGTCAGTTTTGTCGATATCGTACCTGGAGAAGATGACGTTACTGACCTTCGAATCACAACTCTTTTTCCATTACATCAAATTCATCGATCAGCCACAGGCGAACGAGAAGGATAAGACGAAATTTCCATTGAAAAAATCCAATAAAATGATTTAATAGTTTTTTGCCCGAGTAGTTGTCCCCACCCTTCCCCACTAAGTACTAGGATTGGTCAGTCGGTTTGTTTTCAGATTCCACCACAGGAATCCTGAAAGTTTGCCGAGGACCAAGTACAGCTGAACTCTCTCTCTCTCTCTCTCTCTGACGGTCACCATCGGCATAGACTTGCCTGACTTGCTCCAAGTCTCGCTCGTTAATTTTTTCCGTTGTTTTGGGCTTCGTCATTTTCCATTCCTTGGGCTTCCTGTGTCGTAATTTTTCGGCACAGGTCGAACAGGTGTCCGTCTTAGAGAGCTGTCCGTCTTAGAGGAAGCAGTATATATGTGTGTGATTTGGGTAGAAAGGGACCAGCCATGGATGCGGTCCGTTTTAGAGAGGTGTCCGTCTTAGTAAGGCGAGAGTTTACTGCATCACTCGGGCTAAAAACTGTTAAAACGTTTTAACTTTTTATCGTTTCAGAAAATTTTGCCTTGCAACAATCATTCGCCAGTAGATCAGCATTATGTAGTTGAACGATAATTGACCATTCGATGAAGTCCAACATGGACTATAAGCACGTTGATAGTGGGCAGTTAAAGATGAAGCTAAAGTGTAAGAGTTCCTCGGCGGATGGTCTTGACTTCGATTCCCTTGATAAGAAAACGATAGAAAAAGTTAAAAACCTGCATTTCTGCTGACTACAGAAAGAAACAAACTATACACACTTAAGATAAACTTTAAACCACCCTTAAGAAAGATGATCAGTTCAGTAATGTATACCACAAGAAAAGCGTCTCACTAATGTATTGCTTCATTAGCACTTGCTTGACTGTCTTTACTTGAGCTGGTCGCGCTCTTTAGTTGTGATTGTCTTGCAATTGCGAACCAGGCCCTTTGCTTAAAATCCACTGAACATAATTCATGTATCTAGCATTGTTTCCTAATTTTTAACCGAAGTTGTACCTAAAAAAAGCTCTACTGCAAAAACGGCCCATGTAAATATCCGTCTACTAGGTGAGCAGGTAAAAATGGCGCGCAAAGCAGCTACAGGTACTTGCTCTTCAACTAGAACTTCAGTAAAGTGATAAATAATGTTTTCTCGCGATGAAAAAAGAAAAGAAAAAGCTGTGAAAAAAATAGCCGGATGCAAAAGATATGTACACTGTGATTCAGTGTTCATCTTGAAAGCGGTGAAAATGCCGCTTTGCAAAGTGATTTTCTATCTAAAGGAGAACGCATACCTTATTAAAATAGATCGAACAAACTCCACGGCTTCTTGTGTGGAGTCAGGAGGGAGCTCTGGTTCAGTAGCTTGAGTCGCTATTTTAAAAAGTGCTGCCATTGGTTCAAAGTTGGCCCAAGGGGGCTTCGTAGTCAACATCTCTACCACTGTACAACCGATACTCCTTTTCAAAACAACAAAATCAAATAGTATTAACACTTTTGATTGACTAGCAATGGCCTTTTTGATACTAACACTTTTATACCCAAGGCATGGTGTGCACCTTATAACATTCCTTCAGACATACCAACTCAATTGTACAAAGTCATAAAATAACAAAACAGAACTTATGTGATGATCATCATTAATTACTGACGATTTGCCATGTTCCTCAGATGTACGCCGTCATGCAGGGTTTCAGTAGTTAAAGGCAATTCCTTATTCTAGTATTACTCACCAGACATCTGCTTTTCTCCCATAGCCCTCACCATTAATAACTTCAGGTGCCATCCAGTACGGTGTTCCGTGGACTGAACGGAACCCAGTTTTGCTTCGAATGGTCTAAGGATTTAGAAACAGACATCAACATAAGCAAGTCTTCAGGGATGGATCCAGGATTATCTTAATTCAGGAGGGGGTGCACCATCATATAAATTGAAACTGCCGAAAGGATATTTTGAAAAAATATCGAGAAAAAAGGACTTAAAGTCGTCTCAGTAAGGGGTGTGCACCCCCCTGCACCCCGCCCCTAAATCTGCCCCTGGTCTTGATACTATACACCTTCAGAGTTTATACGTATCGCAAACATAGATGTAGTAATACGTCGAACGCCACATTCTTCGTGATTTGGCTGATTATTTGGTGTATTTATGACTACTCACCTGTAATCGTTTTGAGGCACCGAAATCTGCAAGTTTAACGTTGCCTTGAAGATCTCGAAGAATATTAGCTCCTTGTAGACAAAATAAAATCGAACAAAGTTAGTAAATAGGTTCAAACTTCAGAACAAATATAAATCAGCTTATTGATCTCGCAAGCTGATTTGACAAGAGTCCATTTTCTCATGACGGACACAACAAAGTTTCTTTTTCCATTCTTTGTTGCAGTTGCAGTTTAGTTTCAGTTTCAGTCGACTTAGTTCAATCTAGCAAAAAATCTAATCGAAATGATTAGTGGACATTACCTGTGATACAGTAGAAATTTTAAACAGTTAGTTACAACTTACTAGCGTATAACGATCGGAAACAATTAGCCTGCTTTAAAGACTCAATTTTTTACGCTCGAGCGTAAAAATATTGAGTCTACAAAGCAGGCTAAGAAATAATCTACATGACTGAGAATTAACGAATTTCAGGAGATAGAGCATGCCTTTAGGGATTTTCGCTTGTTGGCGCCAAAATATTGATGTTATCTTGAATTTCTGGCTCGTCAAAGTCTGAGTGATAGCTTTGCTCTGAGGCGAGGTTAACGTCAAAATTCAAATGCGCAGGCAAGCTTGAGAACAACGCCCGGCCTATTATTAAAGTATGCCAACACATCAAAAGCAATCAAACTTTATTTCAGCTTAATGCCTTTCAAGATGAGTTTGCCTATATATGTTTACCTTTGATATCCCGATGGACTATTCTGTTGGAGTGTAGATAACAAACCCCTTCAAGGATTTGTCTTGTATATTTTCTTGTTAGACTTTCGTTCAATGGTCCATGTTGTTTGATATGCTCATGGACTGATGACTAAAACACAATTACAATTACAAAGTAAGACGCAGTTTACACGAATGGCTGGGTAACCCTAGCATGTACAAGGGCTAACCAAGGAAAAAGGAAACAAAAGAGTAAAGCCTGGGTTAAACACTACACTCCAGGCATAGCAGAAAAACCCTTGCTGTTTTCATCCTTTTCTATTAACTGCCATTGATACATAAAAAAAACTGTATACACTACATTTGCGCTACCGTTGTGCATTAAACCCTGCCAAATTACAGGGTTACAGCTTATGGGAGATATTTACGAAAACGGTGGTTTTCTCCCCAGGGTATTATATTCCTGCCACACATTCACCAAATTTTGCTGGCATGTAACAGGTTTTTTTGTTGTTGTTGTTGTTGTTGTTGTTTTTTGTTTTGGAGTCTAAAAGGGCTTGTACACACAAAAAACTGAGCTTAATACGCCACGAGGTGCCCTAAAAATGAGAGATCACAAACGTTTATCTGCCTGTCTGTACTCCGCTTATCTACCTCCCCTCCCCTCGTGCACAACCATTGCTAGGTCATTCATGAATGAATATTAATGGTCAAAAACTCACCCCTGGCATGTACTCCATAAAGATATAAATATGCAAGTCCGTAGTTTCCATGCCATGATACTGGACTATTCTGTCGTGTCTGAAGTTCTTCATGAACTCAATTTCACTCTCCAAAGCGCGCACCTCCTACAAAAAAAAACCTTTCAATGAGTTCAATGAAATTAAAGATGAAACAGTTCATGCATGTTGATTGAAATGCTGCTGCTGCTGCTGATGATGATGATGACGATGATGACGATGATTTTTATGATTATAATTATTATCGCTGTTGCTTTTCATGGCGCTTTTCAGCTAGAATGGAGGCCATTTAGCAAGAGCGTGAAAAGACTATATTTTGGAAAGTAGTCAAAGTCTAGAACAGCCAGATGGAAGTATTTCTTGTGTTGTGAGCAATTTGTTTGAGTATCCAGTTTCAGAGAAGTTGGTGCGAGTGGATAAGAAATAGTGTAACTGAAAGAAGAGTTCAAAGCACTAAAACTAATACTTACATTTTTGGTGGAGGAGTTCAACAGTCCAGTTTCAATTTGTTTGACGGCTAATTCTCGTCCTGTGTCTAAATCATGACACATGTAAACTTGTCCAAATGCACCAGCACCAAGTAACTTGCCTTTTCGCCAATTATTTGGGAATTGATTTGCTGTGAACAACAATTTCTTTGTTTGAATAAAGGCAAGAACTTGGTTGATTTAATTTATTAAACGTTTTTGACACTAGGTCATCTTCAGAAAAAACTTTCTTTGTTGGTAATAGAGATAATTAATGCAAACTTCCTTTCTCTCTTCCTTCCTTTTTCCTCTTTCTTTCTTTCTTTCCTTCCTTGGCAAACACTATAATGGAACACCAGATTAAGCTGTTCCATCCCATTACCTTTCCATGCCATTACCTGGTAATTTATGATCCATGTTGGATGAATATAATCCTGGTTCCGATTCCCATCTTGATCTTCTCGAGCCTCCCTCAATATCAGCCATCATTCCGCTACTACTGCTACTGCTACTAGCAAGGCTTTGTTGAGATGACATATCAGAACGCATTGAGGCTGGAATAGGTTTGCGAGACGTTAGACTTTGAAATCTCGGAAAGGTCTGATGACCTGTGGAAAGATTTTTTCGACATGTCTTTAAAATAAACTGTTTGATTTCAATGTCACTGATTTGATCTCTGAGAGGAAATTGCATGAACATCCAATCAACAGTCGAATCTTTTTAAGCCGGGCCACCTTGGGGGATTGATAAATGACCACTTAAGACGACTGGCTGCTAATGGAAAAAATAATGGGAAATCATTTAAACCTCGAATGTAGTCTTTGTAGAACTATTATTTTGGAATATGTAGATTATTTTTACCCTAATCACTTCTGGTGGCACAATTTTTGCTTGATCTCGACTACAAGCGCGAGACATCCGTTTTTCTTTTCAATTTTAGAATCATTAAAATATTTCTCGTTGTTTTTTTTTCCAATACTATTCAGTCACCAGATTGAAGTGGGCTGCTTAATAAAGGTATAAAACAAATGAATAAAAAACCCTTATCTTTCTGAGCTGTTGAATACATTTTCGAGTGACAGAAAAAGTGAAATATTAGAGTGGTGAATTTTCAATAACGGATACCTTCCGTAGTTACATTTTACACTGGAAGCTCTTGAAAATGGACACCAAAGGGACAAGAAAAACTGTCCCTGATATAGAGGTGTCTGTTTATAAAAAAAAATATACGTAAAGCTGTCGGGACATCCAGACATGTCCATTATAAAGATTTGTCTTATTACCATAAGAGTGTCTGGAATGAGAGGTTCTACTCTACTCAGTGTTTATGTAATTTATTTGTCAATGTACTTATAGAGGAATGATGTTAAGGCAATCGTAAGTCTACTTACCATCACTAATATCTGATATTGATCCACTAAAAGTTTGTCTTCTCCGTGGAAAGGTATCTGCCTTACCATCCAACAAATCTTCTTCTACATAACACAATTATTCAATTATAAACAAGTAGTTGGTTATTGGAGCTTGGAGTACAGCAATTAAGGTACAAATTTCAGTAGTAAATTATACCTGATGAAAACATTCCTCCTGAATTAAGAGAGCTATTGGAGTGAGTTCTTCTTCCATTTCTTGAAAACGTTGAGTATACTTCTCCAACACTGTAACAATACAACGTTTTCCTTAACAACAATTTTCAATTATGAAGTTTTATAAATATGGAAACCTTTATGATAAACAAATGACTTGTTTTGAAAGGGAGGAAGTACCAGTACAGAAGTATCAGGGATGCACTTCACGTCTTTTAAAGGTCAAAATAATTGAATCAAGCTTGGTGTCTTGGTGAGAATTGAAAGAAATGCACGCGAAAGTTTCTGGGGGAAATATTGGATACAAGCGCTGATTTAGCATCAAAATTGCACATGCAAATATAAAACTTCAATAAATAAAAATACCTTCCAAATGAAAATGTTCCGTTTAGAGATGATGATGACCCTGTCAAGGACCCCTCAGAACTTGGGCTTGATACCACTCGAACCTGTGGATCAAAAACAATGGTTTTAGCAGGTCCCAATATGAATTGCAATGTGCTGAGTTTGTAGGCACACATGAGAGTTGTGGCCAAAAAATGGTTGAGGACATAACCATTTTTCTAAGCAAATAAATAGTCCAGTTGTGAGATATGCTTCACCTGCCAGATACAAAGGAATTAGAACGTAACGAGGCTACATGCTAAAACTTTTGTCTTGTTAAAAATGACTGAGCTTTATGCACATAGCCTCATCTTGATACTTTTGTATATGGCCAGTTAAGAGCAACGCAGAAGTTGGCTATTGAATACAGTGTAGTACAGCTAGTGGTAAAGTCGTCATGGTTCCCAGATTTAGTAAATAAAAACAAAAAAATGAACAAACAAACAAAAACCATCTAAACCCAAACCAATATAATGAGCATAAAAAAAAAACAGATAGGTGTACATATGTTGCACTTACTTCACTATGAGAAAGAGGGTTGAATATCCTTCCATGTCCTTGTACCATCTACACAAAAATGAAGAATCACTTTTTACATTACATTTTCCTCCATTCCCATAATTTAACCATTTTTATGTCTTCCTTCGATTCCATATTATTTTAACCATTTCTGATGACAATAATAGAAAAGTTGCACCTTTTAGCACCTATTGTTTTAAAGATGGACACTTACCTCACTGTTTGTACTATAACTTTCAGGAATGAATTCTCCTTCGCTCTAAAAATCACATAAAAATTAACATTAATTGATTTACTACTGAGAAGAATAGTCTTTACAAATCACTGCACTGTTCCCATTTTTTCTTTTTTCTTTTTCTTTTTCTTTTTTTCTTTTTTTTTTTTTTTTTGTCTGAAGAACTGGTAAAAGTGAAGAATGTACATGTAGACTCACTGTTATACTTTTACACATGCACTATATACTATAAACGCCACAACAATTATGTTATATCATGTGTTAAACTAATGCAAGCAATGCCATCCATATTCTGTTAAAATGATCACAGGGCAGAACTCACTCTTATAAAAGGGTGTGGTCGTCTTGGCACAGCAAAGGTTGCTGAGTCAGGATGAAATCCTGGTGGTGGTGAATCTCGTCCTTTAGTATGAATATCACTTGTTGACATATATTGGATGGGTTGGTAGCATGCTAGGTTAGGGGTATTGGGAGTGTCTTCTATCATATTGGCAATTTCATCTGGTGTTGACTGAGACCTTGAGAAGAGAAAACTGTAAATGTTAATTAATTTAGAAAGATGCTATGTAAAAATTTTCTGAAATTGACTTATTATATGATACATATGAAATATTAGTCCTAAGATAAAGAGATTAAGAATCATTGAACAATAAGCAAATACTGCCAATAAATAATCTAATGTGTAAAACAAAAGACACACCTGGAGCCCAAACCAAAACTTGATGGCCTTGAACGAGATCGTCTCTGTCAATGTAAAGCAAAGGGTTTACATGTAAGTAAGTTTCATTAATAGATAACACTACATACACAACTTTCATAATGTTTCTGGAACTGTATCAATTTGAAATTATTAAGATTGTTGATTTTGATAATTTGTGCAATTTTCAAAACAAAACATTAAATCCTTGACAAGATATGGGGATTTAAAATTCTGAAAATGCACCAAAACGAGGCTACCAAGGCTTTTGGTCAAAATTACATACAAAACTCTCTATTTTTGACAGTGCATAACTTTTTTGATATTGAACCAAAAGTGATAAAATTTTCTGAAAATATTTGTCTTGAAGTAATTTCTCACATAGCATTGATAATTTCTTGCACAAGGCCCTCATTTTCTCTACTGGAAAAAAATGAATTATGAAAGTGGTCTATACATGTACAGATATAACATAGAATAAACTGCAGTTACAGTTGTTTATAAGAACACTGACTCTGTACAGATAAAGATACAAGTACAGATAAAGGTCTTGAAAATCAGTGCAAATATGTGAGCATGTTATGGTTTTTGGAATGAAGCCATATTACACAGTTTGGCAAAAGCAAATCGTGTACATGCACAGGGGCCGATTTAGGGGAGGGGTGCAGGGGGTGCGCACCCCCTCCTGAGATGACTCTGAGTCCATTTTTCTCAACATTTTTCCAATTACAGTGTAAATTATTATTAATTTCTTTGCAACTTGGACTTTTTTCTCGCTGACAAACGATTTTTTTACAAAGACGAGCGATTGACAAGACAAACTTCAGTCAAATATGTACGACCGTTAATGTCCCTCAAAACTTGAAATAAATTATCTAGAACGTGGTTTATCAGAGTTTATTCTCCAAGCTTTAGTCTTAAAAAGCTCAGTTGAATAAATTAAACAAATTATCTCCGAAACGTATTACTGTCGGCCGTGAATCATTCTTCACCTTTTGCAGCATCGAGCGTTAATTTGAAGACCATTCAATAACTTAATACATACAGAAACAAAAATCTGAATCAAAATCTTTACTACAGTGACACTAAATGAACTTCATCAATAACGATGGCCACAATTTGCTTCCCTAGATGACCTAGATTGCCGTTGCGAAGTTCCTTCAGCCATGTTTCCTGGAGCACTTAATTCTGCACTCCGTAGACAAGTTCTGCATCGCATTCGTCGTTCCAATTTATATGATGGTGCACCCCCTCCTGAAGACTGTGCACCCCCTTCTGAAGAAAATCCTGGATCCGCCCCTGATGCAATACACTGTTTAGCACACACAGTGCAATATCATTTCTATCAAACAACACTGTGGTGCACAGATATTAACATACACATAGAAGATACTGTAACAGTAGCTGTCAAATGTCTCTTAATTTTCAAGCAAAAATCATATTTACTTTGGATTCATTTTGATGATGTTTTTTACAAGCATTATAAACAGATTACTTACACCAAGGCTGCGTCCAAACAAAGAACCCATTTTAGGGTTCGGAGGAGCTGGTATAAGAGCCTCTACCATCATTCTTCTGGACTGTGTTGATGACTGACTTCTAGTTAGGATTCCATTGGGTAATGTGAGATACACTCTAAGGCTGGACAAGTGAGGGCTTCTGTCAAGTATTTCTATAGCCTTTTCCAGGTCAGATTGTGTTACAATTGGTATTGTTATCTATAAAATAAGATTTATATTTAATTAATATTGCAAGTCATGTCACAATAATGAAGGACAACAAGTATGTTAACAAAAACACTATGCAATATCATCATAGTTTTTGGAGAAAATAATGAGTGTCAAGGTCACTGCAAAAAGTGTATCACAAAAGTAAAAAGCACACACTGACAAAAGCATAATCTTGCCAATCAAACCATCTGATGACAATGATCTTGCCGTCAAGTGGAAACAAATGTACAAAGTCACTGGAAGCCCACTAAGCAACTAATTACAGGGTTCATATAACCAGAAAATTCAATAAATCCAGGAGTTTCAAGGAGCGCACTTTCAGATTATTTCAAGGAGGTTTCTAGGAGTAAGTTCACCCAAGTAAAATACATTTGCATAATGTTTTTACTGACTGAGTTAAGGAATGTAAACAGAGACGTTTATGTGAACATATATGCACTGTCAATAAATAATGTACACTGTCTTATTCGTTTCTGTTTTCCAGGAGTTCTCCAGGAATTTATTAAAAAATCCAGGATTTTTCCAGGACTTTCCAAGAAGAAAATAAAAATCCAGGATTTTCCAGGATTTCCAGGAGGCGTACAAACCCTGTAACTATCACACTACACTTTACAATTGTTAACCAGTCTTGCTCCTTCAAGAGTATACAGACATGTACACATACTGACAAGATGTGTTTTGTTAATTATAATACATAATATAAAACCAGACTATATACCTCATCATTGATATAGTTCATGCATAACTCAAGGCCATATGCAGTCTTGACTTTCTGCTGAAGGTCAGTAAGAATCACTGGCCTGGACACAGGAATAATTCTGAAAATATAAAAATCATCAATGGTGCATGGAATAGTACAGTTTGATTAAAGTAGCATTAAAAATTGGTTTTCAGTTTAAAAAGATCCCTTCTTTTCTAATTATAAAGTTCTCTAATTCCACTTTTAATATTGTTTATTTTACAAAACCTACAATAAAGTCGGCATCAGACTGGAATTTTATATCAAGCTGTGAGTATGTCTGACAATTGTATATTACCCTACAGGCTATTGTATATTTGCAGTTTGGTTATACAGGTTTGTCATTTGTCAAATTTTTGACAGTCCTAATTTTGACAAATGCTCTCAGACATAAAAGTAAAAAGTGTGAGGTTTCCAAAATTCAGGGGTTTGTTTGTAAGCATTCCTCCTTTCCCCTCCCCCTCCCCCTAATCCCTATTTTGGTAACACAGGTATCCCAACAACTCTCCACCTTCAGAGAAAAACTTGTTACACAAAATAATTGCCATTATGCACAATTATCTTAACAACAACTACACAACCACTTACCAACTACTTCCAGAACACTTAAGGCCCACTTCTACTAGCCACTTAGAATACAGACCACTTACCATGCATAGAGTGTGGACTATTCAACACAGCCACAATATTATGAACTATTAATAATGTTTGTGAGCTGTTCAAAATAATATTACAGTATGGATCATCTTTAAAAGCATATTGTACATACTGTACACATGAGTACTCACAATAACTGCAGACAAGCTGTCTGTTCTCCCAGTTAACTATGATTAATGGATTTCATTTCATTCTACACTTTACTTACCGTCTTTCACCTTGAAATTCAAACTTCACTCTAATGTCATTCTGTAAAGCACAACAACAACATATAAGTGTTTCCAAAAACTTTGACATCACAAAAAAACTTGAAAATAATATTTGAAATTGTGATGGATTACCTTAGGTGGAGGACTAATAAATCCAGATGTATTTGAGATAGGAGAGGACAGGCACTGAGGTGTTAAGGTACTGACATCCCCACTGGGGCTGAGATACCCACTCTCCATGTCACTGACATCATCTGTAAACAAGTGAAATAGTTCAAGGGATTAGGACCTCCACAGATCTAAACTAGACTATGGAGTAGTTCCTCAGTATGTTTTAGTAATTTTAAATTCACTGGTTGGTACTACGTTAATAATTGATGAGGACCAAAATGTCTTTAAAATTGTTAAAGTATTAATAAACCAGATTCAGCCAGTAAAATGAAAATTACTATGAACCCTGGCTGCAATTTCCACATTATCAATACTTTGTTATTGGTAACTAGTAGCTGTTTCCCAAGTACAGTTGAGTGAGTTCTGTACTAGCCAAAGCCTCAGTTTCAGTGCATATTATCGTGTACTAAAAATGATGATTGCCAATAAAGCAGCTTTAGTTGCTAATTAAACAAGATATAATATTTACATGATAACAAAATATATGAAAGAGCTAGTGTAACAAGAATGAGGCTTTGGTTAGTACAGGATTCACTCAACTGTATCTTGGGAAATGGCTATTGTTATTGATTATGGTGACCAAAATGTCTGTAAAATTGTTAAGTATTAATAATCCAGAGTGAACCAGTGAAACTATATATACCATGAATCCTGGATGCAATTTTCACATTTTCAACCAATAATGTTATTGTTAATGATGACTGGGGCCAGTTGTTCAAAAGAAGATAAGCATTAACCCAGAATTAACTCTAAAGAAAACCGTTAACCGTCCTTCAAACAATGGGGCCTGAATATTATTAATTACAATAGTTACCAATAACTACTACTACTACTGTTCATGTATACAGCTATTTCAAAAAAGGCTGATAGGGCGAATGGTGAATGGCAATTGGTGATTGCATGACTGAAAGGAACTGTGGTCATGCTATTAGATCACTATCCAGTGCAGAGATATGAATCACCTATTGACCACTCTGTCCAATAAGGTCTTTACTGCATGGTACCAGCATTGCTTGCATGGGTATTTAATCAATGAAACTGAAGCAATTCCTCTTACCCCATATTTCCTTTCTGTCGTGCAATCACCAATCACCAATTGCCATTCGCCATTCACCCCGTCAACCTTTTTGAAATAGCTAAATAAATATAGCTTTGGATCACAACTGATTGGATGTACACATATTTGTTATTGAGAACTACACTGTACATGTACAGTAAAGGAGTTTTTAGATGTTGCATTAAGAGAGTATATAACTACATTGTAATAAGACAGTGAAAGCTACAAATGGCTCTATATATCACAAAAATTTCTCTGTTGCTATTTTAAGAACCAATCAGATTCTGACTTTTCAATTACATCACAAGATTCATCTGATTTTGCAAATAAAAACGGCAAACCTGTCGATGGCTTAGCCTGTGGAGATTTTTCCTGGAAAAAACTGGATGTAATCAAATTTCTTGCTAAGCATAAACTCAGAATGAGAAGAAGAAAGACTAGACCCCCAAAAAATAGAAGTCACTACAAATAAAACAAGCTGAAAATGAAACAAGAAACAGAAACTGAAGAACTGTGAAGTTGGACTTTTGCCACCTTTAGAGAAATTGACACCCACAAAATTCAGCAAACTAATAATTTGCAGAAGCACAGAAAGGATCTACATGTTACATCTATGCCCACAAACTGTCCAGTCACCATCTGACAGAGCTTTTCCATGAAATGAACTTGAGGGCAGAGAACAGAGCATGGAGACAGTTATCAATAGCAGCATATACAATTAATAAAAACAGTCCCAGTATGATACCCTGAGGCACTCCAGAGGTTACAAGGAAGTTGTTTGATGTGTAACCATGTACTGATGTACTGGAACCATTGTGATTATGAAACCACTTTAAGAGTTCACCACTAATACAATACTGGCGGAGCTTAAAGAGAAGACCCTGGTGTGACAAGCTTTGGCCAAATCCAAGAATACAATGTCTGACTGCAGGCCAACTGGGTTACTATAGAACATTTCTGGAGAAAACCATGCTGAGAGTTGTCAAATAGAGAACAAAGGTGATCTTTGACATTAACTGAATATGCAGTGCTCTAAAACCTAAGGTGACACTGAGAAGGGAAATTGAAGGATTGTTCATCATGTCCTCATTCTTACCCTTTTTATGAACTGACACTACTAAGGAATTTTTCCACTCAGCAGGCAGTTCTCCAGTTGAAAGGAACTTAATTGGAGATGGATGGAAGGGACCAGTTCTATAGTGCATTCTTTAAGGATGAACATTTAATACAGGGCATCTGACGTAATGCGGCAAAAAAAGTAAAATTATGCAAAATTTCAGAACAAATTGTGCGGCAAAGATGATTGATTATGCGGCAAAAAGGACTGATTATGCGGCAAATTATAATTGAATCAACTTAATTGGTGATGGATGGAAGGGACCAGTTCTATAGTGCATTCTTTAAGGATGAACATCCAATAGACCATAAGGACCTGGAGCTTTATTGGGGTCAAGCTTAGTCTTAGGCTTAGTATTGATACATTACTAGGGGGTGTCAATATAATTGAATCAGCATTGGAGTCTTGGATAAATGTTGGTTAGAAGAAACTATATTGAAGGCTTCAGCTTTATCAGCTGCAGAACAACAACAGTTAGTGTCATTAAACACATTTAATACTTGCACGAATAGGTTTCACTTAGTCTTATGGCAAAAAATACAGCTCCATATTAAGTGTTTTGGATTTTCTTTCAGTGAATCCCCAAGGGAATCATTTATACTCCTTGATCTTTTAATTCATGAGATCTTTTGATTCTCTCCTTAGTTCCTTAATTTCTCATGGTATTGTTCACTGTTAAGCCTTTTGCCTCCTGCTTAGATGTTTCTTTTTTCTTCAGCAAATGTATTATTGATATCATTGTTAATCCATGGTGGAGTATTTGCATCTTATACATTGATTTTAGGAATGTGAGAGTCAATAATGTCCACTAGCCAAGGGCAGTTTTCCAATTTTGCCAAGATCTGTTAACATTGGTGCCATTGAAGCTGTCCATGATTCTGGAGCTTTGACAGACATTCTATATCAGGAGTTCAAGATCAACACCCTTGAAATGACATGTATAAGCATATCGCACAGGCTTCTTGATAGCTAATGGTGACCAGTAATATCAAATTTAAGAAGATGATGATCTTTAGAAAGCTTCATTTGGACTAATTGACTCTAAGTTTGTTATATTCCTTCAGGTATATGTACATTAGTGATGATAAGGTTTTTGCTTCCATTTGCTTATTTGATAAACCATCAATCAAAGCTTGCTAAGCTCTGTCATGAGCTGATCCTTCATTCTCACTATGCCCAGCAATACAACATAGACTATATCACTAGTATGTATCAACAGTGCATTCTGGAACTGTTATCTCAGCTAAATAGCACTGAACAAAAGAACCATAAACCATGACGTCCTTTGTTTGGTGTTATTTAACTAAGATAACAGTCCCAGAATAAATTGCTGTGGCAGAATAGTGATATATATAGTCTATGTTGCTCATGCATTGCAATTTGTGTCTGATAGACAAAAAATAACAGCCCCCTTTTGATAGCCTTCAGGCCTTCCACAGGTAGCCCAAGCAATTAGTATTGAAGCTGCTAACTTGTGTAGCTGCATTACTTAGGCCTAGTTCAAACGTCGCATCTCACATGTGCTAAATTCAATGCAAATGAGTAGAAACAAAAGATTTGACTAATTTGCATTGAATTCGACACATGTGAGATGCGACGTTTGAACTAGGCCTTATAGACCATATGATGACCTCATCTTAGTACAACTAACAGACAGCTTAATGATTGTTTTTTTCTTATTCAGATTTTTATTCCCTCCTGGGAATAGTACATGTAGAACATGTAGAACAATTGGCACTTAATACAGTATTTCACAAAAGAAAGTGGACAAAGCATTCTGAGAGTTGTAGTATATAATGCAATTAATGCAAAATTTTGGCCTATTATCCTCCATAATCCAGTAACTATTTCTTCCACTAAGCAGGCATCTTGCAATATCAATAACTGCCAATAATTGCAACAATATAAAAAAATGACAGCACTATACTGTCATCTGATGATGAATCAGATGGCAATATATTCAATATTGCAGCCCACTCCCATGACTTTAGAGCAGCATTTAACTGATATATATGCTGAGAGAAACAAGCTTATAATGAATTATACACAACCTACATAAATAAACATAATTTATAGTATTTTACAAATGAGAACTAAGAATAGATATGTTTTCATCCATAATTTCAATTTGTAGGAATCATCTTGTGATCTATAGTGAACAATTTTGAATTGATATTTGCACTCAATGCTTTTGAAAAATCTCATGCAAATTCAAAACCTTTTGAAAATTAATTATCTCTCATATAATCACAATTTGTACTCAACCATTTGTTTTCCAATACAAGATGGTTAGAAAAAAAGTAACAATATCACATTATGCAGTCAAAAACATTCAATGCTATTTTGACAAAATATGTAAAAAGGGAAATGGAATTAAATGAATCAAAGGTAGATAAAACAAAAAACATTCCAAATTTGGAAATGTTCCGAGCCATTTCCTTCTTCTCCTGGCTTGAAACAAAAACGTAGACAACATGACAATGGATAACAAACACATGTCAATGCGTAGAAAATAAATCAAAAAGAGAAATGAGAATCAATCTCTTTGCGTTGATCATTGCCTCAGAGCTATAGCAAATCAAAATAAGAATTATAAATCAATGGTTTCACTGAAGCCGACAAGATATCAATGAAGAAATAAAAGCACTTGGAAATCAATGAGGTCTATGAACCGGAAAGAAAATTCAAGGACTAAATTTACACATTGCTGAGGCTGGATTAAAGTTGCTTAATTTTGAGCTATAATGTAGCTTACGATTTGCAGAGAATATGTATAAAGTCAGAAAAATTATGAAGTTGATTACAGTGAAAGCAAAATCGAAGAACGATATCAACACGTGCAATGTCAAAAACAACGACAGGATTTTAATTCCTGAGTACAAACAAGCAGAAACACTTTTGAACAAAAATATCCATTCAAGTGATTTTATATTTTTTGAATCAAATCAACTTAAGTACGCTAGATTTCTCAGATTTCGTAAGCTCATTAGGAATTTTATTTTTAGATGTGAAAATTGCAAATTAAGTTAATTGAGATTTTAAGTTTAATTTGCTGGACGGTGGACTTCGTAGCACAATATTTTGTATGACGATTTTATAAACAACTATACCAACCTGACAAGCCAGGCTTTCGACATTTCATTGGAATGGATTTCAACTCGAAATAAATAAGAAATGAATAGCTCTGAGGTAAAGAAGTTCTGTTCAGACGTTTAGGATTGAAACAATCGATTTAATTCACACGGAAGGTTCTGGAAGCTGTGTTCTCGAGAGGACAAGAGTACGTGACTTGTTCAAAGTGAAATATTCTCAACTCGTTTTGCTCTAAAACTAAAGCCAAATACAAACGCTACATTTACACAAACTAGAACATGTCAAATGTTGAAATAAAGCACAGAGAAAGACTTACCCATTACAGCAGTTTATAATATGGCAGACCAGTCAGAAGCCATTAGCTTACAGCGCCGACAATGCTCGGCTGTAGGTAAAACCAGCTTGTTTTCAATCGAAGTTTGTACTATTTTTGTCAACATCCAACAGCTTTTCCTGTACAAGAATTGAAGAGCTTTAAACAGTGCTACTTTGAACCACACTGCTTGAATGTAAAGCGCGGAGTTGTAAATGCGAAGGTATTTTTTGCCTCGGATAGAACCGGGAAACTTACCTGGCTAAAAGGTTCACATTGAATCACTCGCTAAAGGTAACCTTTAACGACATTCTGACAGAGTACCCAACTGTTCAGTGATTCCTAGAGATTATTCACTGCATGGCAGGTGTAATTTTCGGGCTTAAGAGCTTACTTTTTCCTCGCAAATACCGTGTTATTTTGACGGCGACAAAGAAAATGGATGACTTCGAGCAGTTGAACATTACACCCCTACCCTACCCCCACTTCGGTATATTTTTGTATCGGTTCCAGTCTTTTTCGCGCAGCCCACGAACTAATTTTATCGTCAACTTTTCATCGACTACTAAATTTAGCATCTTTTCTCCGAAGAAGATTTCGCGACTGTTTAAAATAGCAAGGTTTTTTTTGACATCTGAAATAGAAATTAGCGATGCTTGCTAGGATTTCTATCGAGCATAACATAACTAGGGTAATGCATTCAGTTTTTTAAGAACCGCGAGATGTCCGGAGGCATCTCCAAGAGGTATATTGAGGTCATCAAATTATGAGCACTACCGCCACATGCAAGGTGTATTTTTAGGTCCACTGATTAGAGACTTTCTATTGAAAACTACAGCCATTTCAGTGTGAAGTACAAAAACATTTTTATCTATATTTTTGGAAAGGCCAACGAAATTTATCTAGCTCACCCAGACAATGGGTTTCTTTCAGCTCTTCCCTGATTCTAAAAAAAAGACTTTTTTTCCATAAAGCGGATATTCAGTGAATATATATAATGCTCTTTAAGACGATGTCAGTCTCCTACGCAACCGGTTTTAGTGTCGCCACGTCGACTGCAAAGAGACTTGGATTGGCATCGGTTTCTCCAATTTTTTTTCTAAATTCACGGCATAGATTGGTAGTTGACTATAATAAAACGTTAATCACTGTTTATCGACAACAGTTAAACTTTCTGTCTTGCTTGGTGTGTGGTGCGCTAAAACAGTACATTGGACAAAAATTAATTAATTTTTAATTAATTTTTTTGTAGTGAATTAATTATTTTTTAAAAAGCTACTTTGGGGATCTGGCAGGCCACTTGTTCAACTAGCACATATAGCGGCGTAATGATATTGATAGGGCCACAAGTATGAGAACAGAGAGCCTACCACCCCTACCCCTCGCCCACCAAAACCGCATCGCGTTAAGAGTCTATAAATACAATTCCACGATCTTATTTTACTTCAGTCATTCAATGTGCATGTACGCGCGTAGTTGTAATTTGCGTTATGACAATTATCGCACTATATTGAGGCACTATTATGCATTTGCATTGATTGCTAAAGACACTGTTGATACAGTGCAATTCTTTCTGCAAGTGCTCTCGCAACTGCAATACAACTTACAAGAATTAAACCATTGCAGGGGTGGTAGCAATGTTGCTGTAACCGTTATCTCACAATGACTTTTGCACGATGCAAAATATGCTCCACACTGCAGCATTAAGAATGAGTCACGTACCACTGCAAGACGAATCGAGAAAAACAGCTCCTTTAATCCGACTTTCAATGTGCATGATCTAATGTACTAAAAATGAGTCACGTACCACTGCAAGACGACTGAGAAATACAGCTCCTCTAATCCGACTTTCGATATTCACGATTACGTTATGACAATTATCGCGCAGTGCTAAGCCATTACAGCCCAATGTACTGATTGCTAAAGAATAAAATCAAATCACGCAATTAACAAATGGCTTGAAAACCTATTTTTACTGCACATTCAATGAGCCATTTTCACAAGTTTACAATCTACATTGCTTAATTAAGTACAAACTATACAAACTCGTCATGAAATGGTTTACTACAACTTATGGTTGAGTGGCTACACACAAAACAATTCTACTGGGTGCAAAGCCGTCCTGTTACACGGTGCAAAGCAGTTTTGTCTGTAATTTGTCTCGCAATGGCGCTGCAAAACAAGCTGCACGCACAAGCGCAACCGGTTATTTTGCAGCGCAACTGCGAAATATTATAAGCAGTCGCAGAGAAATTGCACAGTATAACAACGCTTTAAATCTAAAGGCGTTTCACAAAGGGTACGTACTGACTTAAAACCTGAAATTGTGATTGGATTTTAGGTTCTTAGGATTTACAACTATTCTAATGTGTAGCTCTGCAACTTTTAATATCCAATGTCGTTTCTTTTTTAGTTTATTTGTGCGAATTTCCTTTGGTTGCGCGTAACGCTCCACAACAACTATTGCGCGCAACGCTGGGTGCAATGTTGTGCACTGTTACATGAAGCGTTTCATCGTAGGTACAGTCCTTTATATACGACTGTACTAGTTACGCATGCTTTGAACGAGGAACAGAAAAGCAAATGTAGACATCACTACTAATATCAAGGAAATCAGTAAAATGGAAAGCTATAATATCACTATCGTCAAGGTAAGATGAGATTAGATAAGGAATCTCCCGTATTAAGTTCTGAACCATCATAAACACGTACCGTTTGATGCTATTTTAACTCGATGTACCTGATTGGTCACATCAATTCAGGAGAGGTCACAAAGTCCTCTCGGCAAAGGAGTCTATCATTACCGCGTTACCGGTACATAGGCTAAGAGGTCGCGCAAGCATGGTAACGATTTATTAGAAACAGGTCATGTGACATGATTCCAAATACAGCATCAAATGAGTGCTCATGATGGGCCGGTACGGGCATTCCTTCTTAACCTTATCTCATTTTCCCTTGCTATCACCGCCAGTAAAATAATATATTTATAACACGTCTGACATGAACTGTGCTGCCCACTCGATTGCCACCATAACACAAGACAATTGCTTTTTCACTAGTTCCCAATTTCCTGCCTTGAGAGCGTCGCTAAGGCCTGGGAAAGTCGCACTTTTATAGGAATTGAAGATACTTGGAGCAAAGATACTATGCCTGGAAAAATAAATGGTAGAGTTAGAAGAGATCTCACACAGGTTCGTTGCGACTTTGCGATATATGACCAGTAATGCCCCCGCCCCCTTGGGTTGGGCTTCCTGTGTAAAAGTGAGGGTAGACTGGTAAGCCAAACACGCTGGCCCCCACAGTTTCTGCTTTGTTTCTTTTACACCAAAGCAACAGGTGCAGGTGCCAAAGTTTGTAAACAAGGCTCCAGCTGGAATGCTTACGCGAGCTAACTTTCATAATAAAATGGATTGTATTTGGCGCCTTCATAGGTCCCCATATGCTATTACGTATCTTACCAATACAAAGGTCTTCCTGGTAAACCTTCATAGTTTAAGAAGGACTTCTCAATCCCCACTAGTCTGTCGTTGATTGCACGAAGCGTAATTTCACGGCTGAAAAACAATCAAACTCGCATATTTTTTTCCTTTTTTGTTTTGCCTTGTTTTATTGTGTTGTGTTGTGTTGTGTTGTGTTGTGTTGTGTTGTGTTGTGTTGTGTTGTGTTGTGTTGTGTTGTGCTATGCTGTGCTGCACTGTGCGCGCTGTGCTACTTGAGCTCTACTCGCTTGCGTGACCGCGTGCGGTGCCGTTTTCACAGTCATACGAAATCTACTCTATGCTGTGAACTGTGTTATCTTGCGTTGTGTATAACGGTTGTGCTGTGTTGCGTTGTGCTTTACTTTGATGTACTGTGATGTGATATGATGTGTTCAGTGTATTGTATTGCATTGTGTTGTGTTGTGTTGTGTTGTGTTGCGTTGTGTATAACGGTTGAGCTGTGTTGCGTTGTGCTTTACTTTGATGTACTGTGATGCGACATGATGTGTTCAGTGTATCATATTGCATTGTGTTGTGCTGTGCTTCTGTCTTGGGCTTTTTGGTTTTGCTTTGTACAGTTTTGCTTTGATTTGCATATGAAGACATGCGGGGGAAACTTACTTGTTATCTTTGAAGTCATTTATCATATTCTGAATATTTTCAGCTCCTGTGCTAAATTTATCTATTGCTTTGAAAAGGAAATCTAGAATCACAACAAACAATATTTTCAGCTGCTCTGCTAAATTTATCTTTTGCTATAAAAGGAAGTCTGGAATCACAACATAATATTAATATGGGTTAAAATCTATGACTACAATCAGACTATGACATATTATTTCGATTCTTATTGTATCCTTTCGTTTCTCATTTTTCGGCCATGACTCTTATATCAAAGGTAGATATTTAAAAGTGGGAAAATCTCTGCCCTGGACCTTTTTATATCTTCATTTGCCCAATCAACGACCAATCTACCAATCTTAGCTTAGAGATCCTTACCTAAAGAAATTGAATGCTTTTCTAACTGCTTTCCATATTTTTGCTTTAACTCGATTGCAGAACTGTTGATGATTTTCACATAATCTTTGACGCTAAAAGGGACTATTGGACTTTCTGCTAGTAAATAAACAGAGGTTAACCAAATTTTTGTTGTTGCTAAATGAGTGTAGAAAAATGGATCAACAAAGCGTTTGACGTAGTTGAATGTATCATGAAGCGAGTGATAGACTGGATAGGTGGACACGTTGTGGAACTTCTTCTGTGTAAAAGAAAAAGAAAAAAGAAAGTTGTTAACTATAATGATTACTATAAAGTATTTGAGACATAACGCGCGCACTTAATAGAGCCAATTTCATATGAATGTGAAAACGGCACGGTCACCGCACGGCACGGTTACAGCAGGAATTTCGAATAGAGCGCTTTTCGTATGAGTGGGAAACTGACCGTACCAGTTACGGTCAATGCACGGTACGGTTACGGCCGGAATTTCGAATGTTTTTATAGACATTACGGTACTGACACGGTCACGGTACGGTACGGTCAGTTTCCCACTCATACGAAAACCGCTATATTTTTAGACACGGCACGGTACGGCGCGATCCGTCTCCCACTCGTACGAAAGCCGCTCTATTGGCTAGCTAGGACCGTGTTTACATCAGAGGGCAAAAACATGTTTCATAAAAGCAATATGAAATGATTGCTAATGTCTCTGTGCCGTGATATAAACACTCTGGAAGGTGCCGAAACACCTTCTACGCTTTGTAGTCCTAAGCTTGCGTTTCACAATATACAGTCGAATGTTTCCCTTGCTTTTCAAGTGCATCTCCCATGCATAGTATTCATATCATAGTAGGGAAAAAAGTGACTTTTTATATCGTTTATATGTTAAATTTTCGATCTTTTTGAATGAGTGTTTTTCTGTCCTCAGATATAAGAAAGAGTCATCCCACACGCATTATTTACCGAATATTTAATAATAATAGTCTTATCACAAAAACACACTTTCTTTTAGATTTTCCATGCAATGTATTTTTAATACAGAAATAACTTTGCTATGACGAAACGAAAAACGAAAAAAACAAAAACAAAAGAAAACAAATCGCTCCATATGATAGTAACCGCAATTCATTCATCATTTATACGTGTTTTGACTTAGCGTTGACTAAGATTAAGTTTGGTTTTAACAATGGCCAAGAAATATTTAGCATTGTATCGATCAGTATTTATAACCGAGTTCGAACCTCAAACACGGGATTAGAATGATGTACAATTGCTGTATTAGCCTAGTGTTGCTGATTATTGCGATATTAACAAATGTAACCGTTCCTGTGTTGACAGCTTTCCAAATACTCGACTATCATTGGACACCTTTTTAATATATCAAAAAATACTAGACTATATTATTAATAAATTATGATTGTAAATGCGCTCTGCAAAACCAAATTAGAGAATTTAATAGAATATTTTTTATCATTATTATTCATATGATAAAAGAAATAAATAGAAAGAAATTTGAACATTTGAAATTTGAAACAAACTGATTAATTTTCGATGATTGATTTGCCCAGGCCAGTCAGAATTCCAGTTACAAAATGTGTACGCTGCATATATTCATGCATTTCCAAAACTAGACACCTGTAGGCGTTCACTTGGGCTACCAGTCGTCTAGGATACTTGAAAGGATGAGGGGTGAAACTAGACCGAGGCAATGACAGGCAGCCCGAGTAATTAGACTTTTTAATTTGTAGAGACGAGACGTTTCTTTGAATAATGTTTATCCACAATTACCTTGTCAAACATGTATCTAAGGTCAAAAGAAGGAACACCAGCACGGAGGAAGAAAGGAGCATAGTCGCTTCCCCGAGCCAAGAGGATGTATTCTGCAAAGGAACAAACTGATAGTTACGCACTTTATTTGATGAGATTTATTGGTTATGTAGATTTAATTGACTCGACAGTTTGGCCCTAAGATAGGCCGGTCTGCTGTGGTATACATAACTAGAACTATACATAATACAGAAGTAACAGGTAGCACTCTAACAAACTGCTATAAGACTGGACTCTTACTTGGGATTTTCCCCAGAAGATGAAGGAGATCGTTTCAGCCATAAATCATAAACAGAACGATCAGCCACGACTGGATCTGCAACCTATTAACCAGCAATAGCGATGATTTTCAACATCCGTTGGTCATGCATGAATTTTGTGACAACATCAACTTAGGGAGAGAAGGAGGGAGGGAGAGAGGGAGGGAGGGAGGGAGGAAAGGAGCGAGGGAGGGAGGCGCGGAGAAAAGGAGCGAGGGAGGAGGAAAGAGAGAGAGGGAGGCCAGGGAGGGAAAGAGAGATGGAAGAAGAGAAATCTCTAAAACCAAAAAGATCTTCAGCTGCATACTGTAGACAACACCGGCTGCTTAAGTGTTGCTAATATATATACCTATTTCAAAAAAGGTTGTCCTTGGTTTTGGTGCATACTGCATAGTGAATACTGCATACCAAGACTGAAATGTATTATGGACAATTTGTAATTGGGGAACAAGAGGCTTTACTTATGTTGATTCTCTGTTTTATCTCAGGTTGAATCTAAGTGGACTTATTCTGCAACTTTTCTACTTATAAAAGTTGTGAAAAATACCTGAAATTTGAAATCCACAATGCATTTCGACCTTGGTATGCAGTATTCACTATGCAGTATGCATTAAAACTGGGGACAACCTTTTTTGAAATAGGTATATATCATATAATATTGAATATAAGAAGCAAAGAAAATCAGAAAATTTACGCGCAGAAGATCAAAACACTGACACCAAATCAGTAAATTGCAGGTACGTAGAACTATGAGCCATGTACTAGTTTACCTTTTTCGCAGCAGCGTAAAGAACATCATGCAAAAGAGGACTCGACCATGCAAAGAGTGTATAATTACCTAACAAATGATAGCACACTCGTTAAATCCCGGACACACGTACGATTAAATTTTCATGCAACTTTGCGCGCAACAACAGAATTCCACTTCGTAAAACAGTTGCGGAAGTAGAAACGATTTCTCAACTCACCTACGTTGCGCTAGACATCCTTGCTGCTTTGTATTTCATACTTGATTGATTTGATCGTCATAAAAATTAATTTTTGATTGTAAACATAGAGCTTGAGTCCGACCGTTCTCACAGAACCAGTTTCGCGCAACACAGAAAGTTGAATCGAGTACGTTACAACGCGAAGCGTTACAAGAATTTCAAGTATTTTGGTAGTTCATCAGCTCATACAGATTAATAGAATTTATTTTACCTTAAAAAGTATGTTTTTGCCAATTAACGTGTATTCATATTACGTATACGTACCACGTATTGGGGAATCTACGTTTACGTAAGCAACGGCTCTGTGGTACAACGTATGAAGATAATCCTGTAAAATTATAAGAGATTATTTCACTTGCTTATTTTATTTGCCTTCTACCCTCTATCAGGTTTGCTCATCAGCCATATAGTGTGAATTTAGCGCATTTTAGAAGAGGGGAATATATTGCTCTTTAAACCCATATCTAACGTTGAAGTGCATGTCCTGAACGCAATTTTTGGCGTCATTTTTTGGCGTGGTGATCATTACCTCAACCCATTCTGTCGATCCCAGCAAGCCATACTCTTCACCTCCCCAGCTACCAAGAACAATGCTTCGACGAGGTCGCCATCCTGGAAAAATGTCAATGTATGTTTAAATCCCTGTTTTAATTTGACTTTCAAATAGTCTGGTGGCGTCGTCGTGGTTATTCTACATATCACCTTAACGTGCAAAGGATTACGATATGTAATGTCTATATCTCTAGTCACTGGAAAATGGATTCCAGAGAGTTGTTACGGCACGCCTTCTTTATCCACTCGCACGTGAGCTACGCTGATTAGAGGGAAATTAGAACAAAGATGAGAGATCAGGAACGCAGGACAATGGGAGTCGAACTGCATACCTCTTGCTTAGAAAATCGCGCATAACTTCATCAAATTTCTAGGTCCTATATACAAGTTCGATTTTGCATACATTTTGACTGTGCTATTTTCACATGCCTTTTTTGATCTTCATGCTCAAAACCCTAGACATCTCCATCATACATGATGTACCACTTGAAGGGTCAATACCTCCAAAAACCCACGCATCTCGATGGTTACCTAGCAACACAAGTCTTTCTACAACAACAAAAAAGAGAAATGTTACAACCTTCCAGGAAAGTGCGTCACGTCACATGCAATCTGGCATTCACTTTACCTGGTGGGAAAATCTTTTACCAAGAACTTGTGTTTTATCATGACAAAACAGCCGTTCTAGCTTTTGCTCGCTCCCGTCGCCCCACGCGAAAGGACGGCTGTTTGCTCGGCATTCATTTGCTGACTAAGAGGAATGCAGGCTCAGAAATTCCCCGCGACTGGAAAAAGGGGAGTGGAGTGATCACATGTATAATCACATGATGAGTAAGAAGCACGACGACAAATTTGTACGCGGTTAACAAGAGATATTATTGAAAGGAATTGAAGGCAGTTTTCATCTTACGAGATTACAAAATGCAACATATACTGTGCTACACGCTGCAGTTTTTTCTCGCGCTGGCAACGCAATTTTAGATTATTTGTTGCATTAACATGTCTGGGTTTTCACTAGTAGACGAGATTATCAACTCACCGGGATCCTCTCTTCCTTTAATCACAGCTATAACATTATAGATATCCTTAGAGACATGGTCGTTGTTAGTTTCAACTTTGACACTCCTTGAAAAAAGAACAATACATATGTAGTTGACATCAACTGAAAATCAAAAGAGATCACTGAACCATTCCCTGAACTGAATGAACGAACAACGGAAACTAATGCGAAATCTTTTGTTGAAGTTCATCCAAGATGGCTGCCGTGACGTCACTTGCATGAAATGCATTTCAAGTTTTAGAAGCCAACATAATGATGGCTAGCTGGGAGTCGAAAATGTATTTGGCAAATTCACGTGTCGACATCTTGATCGAAAACGTTTGTTTTAACCTGATTCACTTTGCATTGAAAGTTTTATTCAAAGTATTTATTAACAGACTGAAGTACGCATAGTTGTACCACTTACCAGTTTGTGTATGCTTTGGTAAATCCAGGTCCCAGTTTGTATTCGATTTTTAATCCTCCTTGCCAGTCACTGGGTGCGGTTTCACCTTGCATTTTACTTCAACAAGATATAAATTATAGTTAGGCGTGGTTTGACAAATTCAAATCATCTACTTTGATTAGATTCTAAATTGCGAAAAAAAATACGTTGGGCGGGGAGATTTTCCAAGTTAACAACGCCAAAGAAAACCACATTAATATTGTGTCCAATTTTTCGCTCTCTGATTGGTTACAGCCATGTTAAATAATACATACCACGACAAATACCCACATTATTCAAGAGCACGAGTATCTGCACTTTTTCCTTTCAAATCTTTTAATTATTGGGCTCACCATTGTCGCATGCAATTTTGTGTAAAACAAATTACGATAATAACGATTTTTTTCGTCGGTTTGTTTTATTATTTACCACTATTTCCGCTATTTTATCGACAAATTGAAACGTGGGACCAATCAGGTTGCACACTGTCAATAATCACGACTCGATGACGCACAGCGAGGTAAATAGGGACACCTAATCGTAGTAAATTTCTTAAATTCTGACAGTGAAAGATTTTACCTTAAGAACTTCTCTGCATCTTCGGCTGATATTGGATGAGCTGGAATTTGTGGGAATGCGATTTCTGCAGATTTACTCCTATATACGCCATCTATTTGAAACAACATATCTCTAAGAAAAAATCTATTAAAAACAAGGACGAGACTGACGCGCGTCACGTGATTTGACGTGTTGTTTTGGGGGCTATTTTTAGAACTGCTTATCGAATTAATGTCAACCACTTGTACATGCTGAGAGTTTTTGCTTTCTGCAGTCACTACAAGTGTGAGCTGAAGCCGTCGTTCAAAATAATCAAAGGACTACTGGAGAATTCTAAAAATAGTTTAAATACGGCGCAACATGTTAAATTTAGCTGCTGAAGATTTTCAAAGGACGCGCGTCAAGCCCAGTGCAGACGCTTTCAATTACGATTAACATCAAAAAATGTTGGACTTAACGTTGTTGGCAGTTGTTGATCATCCTTTCAAACGGACCCAACAGTTTTGCATGATTAACCTCAAAGTGCTGCTCAAACACAACCAACATGGTGAAGCCAACAAATGTGGGATTTGCAGATTGTTGGGAGCTTTTGCTCGGGGCTTTAGTTCAGTATCTAATAGTTCAAAAAATAAGAGTTACACTGACCTTTAGCTGGGTACCTTGGAGTAAGGGGGTCACCTGTACCTAACAGAACCGAACCTCGTTGAACACCAGACCTCGGCAACCACCAGCCGTTTGGGTAGAGCTGACTGTCAGGGACTGGGGCAAAGTCTTTTGGATCGTTGAAAATAAGAATAGCCTTCGCACCAGCTTTAACTGCATTAGTGACCTAAAAGGAAAGACAAAAATCTAAAAAACTCTTTCGTTTTTGAGGGGTATAGTTTACAATATCTATCCATTGAATTTTCTATATATTTGTTTGCTTGTTTGCTTGTTTGCAAACTTGTTTGTTCGTTTGTTTCTTTGTTTCTTTGTTCGTTGTTTTTTGTACATGTTTTGTTTTGTTTTGTTTTGTTTGTTTAATGAAAGTAGAGTGAAAAGAATATTAAACTGAGTGGTTCAAACGACAAGGTTCGAATAAAGGAGCATCAAAGAAAACAAGGACAAAACAAAGAAAAAGAAAAAGAAAAAACACACATACTTTAATTTCTTACCTTATCTCCTCTAAACACTCTCCCATAACGCACAATCACAATTTTGTCTGTACAATTAACATTTTTTGATTTCAAATGCGAAAAGTCATCCGGACTTCCATAATTTGCATAGACGATGTCCCCCTGGAAATAAACATATATTAATGTACGTTGTATTCCTACGTTAAAGAACCATGCATAAAAACGATCAAAGAAAGAAAGAAAGAAAGAAGGAAAGAAAGAAAGAAACCAAACCCCAACCCTAACCAAACCACCAGACCTCAACCCAAACCCTAACTCAAACCCCAATTAACCCTGACGCTCAGCCTCGTTGCAAGGGAGAGCATCAATTAACACTGGGTGTCTCAAAAGTTCGTGTCGAGCATTTTATCAACAGGCGCTGAATTACCCCATTTGTTGATTTGTTGTTGTTGTTGTTATTGCTATTGTAATTGTCATGTCCACTCTTTAAGTGAGGAAGTTCAGCAAGTCTACGTTGCCTTCTTTATTTTTATCAAATCATTAACAAGCGCGCGCGGTAGCAAGTGTAATAGCTCTTGGAGTATTGAAAAATATTACATTTTTGCATCACCTTGCTTGATAAAAATCAAGCATTTTTGTTGTTAAAAATTCGATATGTTTTTGCTATAATTAGGCCTTCCGTTCACAATGAATTGAAGCAATGTTATTATTATTTTTGCCTAAGAAAACGTAATTTCTGTGTTGATGGCGAAAATGTCAGGAAACGGGGGCGTTTTCTAGTTCATTTAGATCCGATTAAGAGTAGTTATACTAATTGTGGTCGTAGCATCAGTTCTAATTACATAGCCGAGCCGACAAACGAACTCGGGCCACAGCGGTGAAAGGCGCGACCGAAGGGCGGTGTCTTCACTAACGACCACCAACTATTGATATATAACAGTATACTTACAGTTGCTGTCCCTGTCGGTGAGTAAGCACTAAAAGGCGGTGCCACGTCAGGTGCGATTTCGCTCTTCTCTACAGGCTTGGAGTTTTCAGCCGTTCTAAACGATACATCGCCTTTTTCATTGAGAATGAATGCTCCGTTCGTCTCATTAGTTCTTGGAAATGACAAAAGAACGTTGTATCTGACCAGCTTGACTGAATCAAAACCAAAACTTTTCCATGTATTGCTGATGTTGTGAGCAAGTTCTGTGTTTCTTGGTGATGCTGCAATGTGTGGTTTAGAAGTCAAGTACCTGTTGATAAAGACGTTCATTATAAATATAAACCGCGCTCCTTTGTCAACTGAAACAAACCAACGTACTAGATTTTTAATATATATATGCATTGGGAACGTTTACCTCCTCTACTTGTCTACCATAAGGTTTTTTACTTTTGTCTTATTCAAAGTTCAAGTTCAAGGTGCGCGTTAATGATATCCTTTGACAAGAGAAAAGTAATTTTCTTTGGTTTCAATGGCTTCCCACCAAACATACTGTACATTTTTTTACCCCTAGCTTTAATGTTCAGTAAAAAGAACCATTGTATGCCTCATGTAATTCTAATAGAAAGTTTTATTTACTAATGAGTCATCGTAACCTCTACAAAAATAATAAAAAGGCTAATTATATATTCCCATTATGGGAAAAGGTTTTGATAGCTTTGATGGCTATAGCTCGCTTTGTAATTAAATGGTTACTTAGAGCACTTTGTGATTACTTCAAGAGTGATAAGTTCAAGCGAATCTTGCCGCCACAAACATTCGTGTGTCTCAATTTTTCATCCGTGAGGCGGACTGATCCTGATATGCAAAGTTCGTTTTTCCCCTTTAAATATCATTTAGTAATCTAAATATCATCTAATATCTATACATCAAACACGATAAAAAATCACTGACCGCCAACTAAAATAGAACAGCCACACAGCATACTACAATCACCACACTACACAACAAGTGTTTGAAGAACGACGCTCATTTATAAATAGAATGTGACCCTTTATCATTTAACTTCACGATATATTTTGACACCTTTTCTCATACGCCTTGTCACGAGCAGACTTTAAAGTGTTGTGTTACAATAGTAAAACTCATGGAGGTCTAACAACAGAACGATTAAAATCATAGGCGCCCGAAAGCAATCCCCGGTTACAGAAGTTTGGCGCTAACACAACAGTATTTGGAAAGAAGAAAAACTCCTTGAACGAAAGAACAACCGTCATCAGGAATCACTAATTATCGTATCTTATCTTTATACGACTAATTTATGCCTTAAATCAGTAATAAAGAAAAGTAATACACAATGAAGTTTGAGAATTGAAAAGAAATGTGATGAGTTTTGAGTTTGTTTGTGTTGTAGTTTAATCTTTTATGCAAACAACGGAGAACAGAGTGCGTGAAGCTACAGTGTCGGTAAGTGCCCTTAAATTTGGCATTTCTAACCGGAGTCAAATTTGGATGAAGGATATAAGGACCTATAAGATAATTGTCAGTAGTTGTACTAAATTTCTAAAACATCCATCATGAAAGGCCTACAAGTGAATGCAAAGACAAAACGAAATTAGACCACAAGGTTACCTGAGATTTTCCTCAATGTTCTTTGCAGACATTTCTTGGAGCATTTCATCCAAAATAGCTTCATTTAGTGCAAACTTGCGTGGTTGTTGACAGTCTGGCTTAACGTTGGCGTTATGAACTGCCCTCCTCACCAGATACCCACCAATGAAAGCACCAACGATCAATAATACCACAAATATTATCTTAATAGTAAGTATAGCATTATCATGACAAGTGCGAGGTTTGGATTTAGCATTTTGAGATCTGGATGGGAAAGATGGATCTGCAAAAGAATCTTCCTCGGGTTGAAGCTCCATTTTGGCATCAAACAATAACTGATGTGTCTTGTTTATTCATTATTCAAAGGCCAGGTCATAGAATACAGTACAGGAATAAATTGTAATCAAAGCTAATGTAAATAATAGGCTGCATTCATACTCACTTATATTATAATTAACAGCTGCGGTTTCTCTCGGGAGCCGAAATTTCGTACGATTACAAACATGCAAGTAGTCTCGCTGACATTATAGGAAACTGAGACTAGGGAGAAAATCGAGCGGTTGATTCTGTACCTTAACTAAAAACAACTTTGCCCTTTACATGATATAGTTTCGAGGTGTTCGTGTCATGTGTCGAATTTCAGTCAACGACAATGAGCAAGCGCGTTGACAACTTTGAAGTGAAGAATTCAATGTTAAATATTTGGATAGGTTGTGTTTAACAATTTACAAAGTGTTGACACGGCGTTACCACGTCTTGGCTGCCAAAGTCACGATACTCATTTGGCGAAGTATTAACATTTTTATTAATTTCTCTTCTTAGAAAATGTGAGAGGAAAATAGCGAAAACAGGTGTGTTTTACCTGAGGCAATTTTTTCTTTGCAGGAAAGAGAAAAATAAGAAACTAGATTGTGGGAATTTGGCCTTTGTAAACATATGTAGTTGTTACATTAAAGTCTGGATCGTTCTTCCAAAGAAAATAAGCCTTGAAATCAGTAAAAGAAACATTGCGCTTTCGGTGCAATCTTAATTTTTCGACAGACTTTTTAACTCATGGATGCACGAGGTTCAGAAAGAAGCCTCTTCAATAGACACATTCAATTAAATAGTCCATGTATTTCAATGTTGCCGTTAAATTGATATGAAATATTTTCTTAGATTTTCAGTCACTTTATTGTCTTAAATTTTCTTTTCTAACTTGAGATTTCCAAAGTCTTATCAACATCCTGGAAGCCTTCCCTGGATTGAGAGGCGGGACTGAAAGTGCGTGCGCGGTCGTGCGCGCGCATCTCCGCCCAACCACAGGCAGACCAAACTCTGTCCTTGTGGCCGTAACATGGAGAAACAAATTATTGAGGTTTTTCATATTTTAGAAATATAAGTTTTATCTGAAAAAGAGTTCAAAATCAATTTTTTATGTCAAAAGTCGTAGAATCACGAAGTTTCATAAAGATTGGCCATAATCTAAAGAAGGAATGTTTTATTTATTTTTACCAACCACCCAGTACAAAGAAGCGTAATTTATTTGCCAACTCATAAGATTCGTTGTAAAAATCAAAATTTCAACATTCATACATCAGTTCGCTTATATGCGTATATAGACAATCTTTATAAACTCGGTTTGCCAATGTTTTTGAAACATTTCATGAATATGACGTCATCACGAAAACGCGAGAAGGGAGAAAAATTAATGCAAAAGAATTCTATCCCTTCAAATTTCATCCAAATGACCGCACTATTACACAAAGATAAAGAAAGTGAAATAGAACAAGTTGACTAGTGTCTCTAAAGGCCAATTTACAAGATACAATTTTTGCTTACAGCTTGTCGCATGCAACAACCCAACAACTTGCTCACAACTGTTGCGTGCGACAAGAACAAAAGGTTGTAAGATTTTAAAACATGTTAACCTTTTGTTCGTAACAGCAGTGACACTTGTAAGTAATTTGTAGGGTTGTTGCATGTGATAAGTTGTAAGCAAAAGATGTATCGTGCGAGGGGGAGGGGGAGGGGGAGGGGGGACTCGGGGGCCGGGGTATCGTGTAAATTAGCCTTAATAAGCTGACTTTACTTATCAGTTTAGCATAGCCAAAATAGAGACAAACAATGACCTCTGTCTTGCCTTTGACAAATGTGCACTTAAACGATATCGAAGTAAAGGAGAAATCAAAAGAAAATTCTGAGCAAAGTGGCAATTTTGTTCAAAGCGGTCTTCCAAAGTGATTGAAACCACGTTTTCGCCCATTTTCTCAAACATAAAAGGTGACTCATCCAAAACAACTGATGTGGGTCTTTGATGCAAGCATCACGCAAAGGCAATGGCTTTATAATGAAGTGGAGTTCTTGATACGATAAGCTAAGTCAGTGGCGTAAATTGTAAATGGTTTCTCCAAAAAAAATGGAACATAATATTAACATTTCATCTACATTACTATTTGGCCAGCTGTTTCTCAACAATTATAAAAGCAAGTATTGTCATGCCGTTTACTTGTTTTCTGTTTGTTTGTGAATAAGGGGTGATGTCATCAGAAAACATCCTCTCGTCGTCACCTCTGCTAATGATTTGGCCAACCCTTTGGCTATTATTTGCTTCATACGAATCAGAAAATGATCGAAGAATTGCGCATGAACATCAAATGCTATATATACTTATTATCCGTTCCCATACTTACAACAGCTGACCATAGGTAGAACAGGGGGAGGGGTGGTTGTTGTTTAACGCGAATGGTTCTCAGTTTTCTCTCCTGTCGTCGAGCAATAGATCTTCCTCTAATCTGTGGAACTCAGTGTTGCTTTAAATACGCGTAGAACGGAGCACTACTACAGGGAGGGCTCATCAGCAGAACCCACCGTCAGTACTCTGGAGAATTACTATCGGATCAAAGGGTACAGACGAGCTAAACCATATATTTTGTATAATTCCTTCTTTTTAGAACAATTATCCAATAACACAAACTTGAGAAGGAATTTAATCTGCATGGACAGCAAATTTCTTGGTCATTAAGTTTCAATATAAGAAAAACAATTCGCTTGCTTTTCAAGCACTCAAACAACTACAGTGTGTTTATATCACAGTACGGAGACACAAGCGTTTGTCCACTGATAAAAACACGATAGCCAGCAAGGCTGCGTGTGTGCTGAATCACAAAATCACTACAATTGTCAATCATTTCAACGCAATCTTTATTTTCCTCTTTATGTTTAGATTCGCTTTCTTTGTTTCTTTGCAGGAGAATGGTCTTCAGCAGTTGGTTTCTGGAAAAACGATTTTAAAAACCATTAGCGGAAGTCTTTGGATATAAACCATCCAATTTGCTACTGTATTTTCACACAGTAGGCTCATAGTAATTAGCATAAGTTTGGCCTGTGTACAAACATACCCACCACTCCCCCCGCAGGGAGGGAGGGGTGGGTACCTGCTGTGCACAGGCTAGGATAAGTCCTGCCTTGTTAGAAATTGTGCTCTGCAACGGGTCTGGACAAGCAAAGTCATCGTTATATCAGGTTAAATTTAAAAAGGCTTCAGTTTGTCTCCGTTTATGCACTTTGGATAAATGAAAAACGTTGCTTTAGTGTCATGGACGGCGCCAAAAGGCATCGAATTATATGAAGACATTAGTGTTGATGGGAGCTCATTAAGGTGGAGTCCAGATGCCAAAATTCCATGCGCTGTGACAAATCATTTGCAGTTTAATTTTAATTTAATTTTTAATTTTAGTTTTTATTTGACACTGAAAGTTCCGCGTCTCAATCAATTTGGAAATGGTTTAATTTGGAGCGGCTTTGACATTTCTAGCCAGCCGTATAATACGACTACGATTAAAATACTTAAAATAAGAATTAAAAATGGCATATATAAAGTTTATGCCTAAGAAACCCAAACAGGCCACTTTATCTTTTATTCAAAATTCTAAAATTGAATAACCAGCTTGCACGTACACATACCAATTCAAGATTTCTAGCATTGCTTTGGTCCAAATATTTAGGTTGTTGTTGATTATCTATCATATTTCCACTAGTATGGAAACACGTTGTATTAGATGATCTTTGTGTTGTCGATGTTTCAGGTATTTGGTTAGAATAGCCTCGTACTGAAGGATAATGTGTCCTTGGAATCTGAGAACTAGACCTATACTGTAGATTTTGATGGTGAAAAGATGCAGAGAAGGCAGAATTATCAGATGTTCTGGAGAATCTCCACGTTGATAATGGTGGAGGAATTCTTGGACAGGGAGGAGGTGGAAGCTGTGGAAAATTCCATAAAGTTGTGTTCATCGAATTTAAAGTTGTAACTGATACTGAATCATTTATAGAAGAAGTTGTATCAGGCTCTGCCCTGGAATATCCCCATGTTGATGTCGGTGGAGGAATTGCTGGAAAAGGTGGGGGTGGAAGCTGTGGAAAATTCCATGAAGTTGTGTTGGATGAATTTGCAGTTGTAACTGATACTGAATCATTGATAGAAGATGTTGTGAATGTTGAAGAGCTGGTTGATTGTTCATTCTGTTTTGCTGTTGATGCTTCAGAGAATTTCCTTGGACCATTGCTAGTAGATGATTCTTTGTAACTTGAATATCCTGAAATAAAATGCAAAGAAACATAAAACATATCTTTTGTTTTACTAGTGCTATCAATGGAAACTCAAACACTCTGTATGAGTTTCTGATATCAATCAATGAACATGTAATGGCCTATTAATACGAACAAGAAAAGTAGACGGTGCTTCTACTTTTGCAACAAAGAAAATTTGTTGTGTGGGGTGGTAGTACAACCAACATGTGCTCTGCAACTTGTAACGCAACAATGTTGCACAACAAGTTGCACAATTTTGTTGCTTGTATTACTGGGCCTTAATAAAACGTAGTATCTTACAATGACCATTAATTGACCTGAAGAAAATGAGCATAGAGATGGTAGCATGTAAAACAGATATCTTACCCTGTGTTTTTCTAGCAATGATTTTTCTTCTTTCTTCAATTTTTTGTCTGCATTCTTCTACAGATTCAAATTCTGGAGCATAAAAAACATGGAGAATTCCACCAAAGAAAGACTTGTTATCCATCTTTCTTTTAGCAAACCTGGACAAAAACAATGTTTTATAGATGGAATGAGATGTAAATTCTATGATGAACAAAAATTAACACTCTGCATCATAAATCCTGGTAGTTTTTATCAACAACAATTGCAATCATTCATCAGGGGTGGATCCAGGATTATCTTCAGGAGGGGAGTGCACCATCATATAAATTGGAAACTGCCAAGAGCAATTATTTTGGAAAATAAAAAGGACTCCAAGTCATCTCAGGAGGGGGTGCCCACCCCATGCACCCCTCCCCTAAATTCCCCCCTGTTCATATGCAAATCTGCAACATCACACAAAAAGAGAGCTCTTATTGATGCCTCAAGCTTAGTAAAAAATACTCATTTCCAATAACTCATCTAACTTGATCTTAATGGAAGATACAACACTTTTCAATTTCATTTTAATGCAGACATGCACTTATAATTTGATTTCAGATCAATATCAAATAAAAGGATACAAACCTAGAGTTATTTATCTTTTCATATTTTATTAGGTAAGCTTCTGTAAAATCTTCAGTTGGATAATCATCAAGCTTATGATATCTGAAAAATATACATTTTAGTTCAAAACATGGAATTCATAGAAAATGGTTATCTGCAGAAATAAGTGAGCATAACATCTGAGGGGGTTAACAATGGGAATTTAGTACACCTTGCATGACATTTTAAATTTTAATTCAACAACAACAAATATAATAGACCTAATCGGCTAACGCGTTGCTATGTACATTTCCACCCAATTCAAATGTTTTGGGAATAAGATTCTTTGTCTTTTGTATTTGCATAGCACGTGAAAACGCAATGGAACAAAAGTTCTTATTCCCAGAGGTTTTGAATTGGGTGGAAATGTACATAGCAACGCGTTAGCCAATTAGGTCTATTATATTTGAAAAGAGCACACCAAAGTTAGCAAAACTTGAAATATTGTAGTAGTTTTGATGTCAATAGTGCCAAAGTTATGGGCAGCCAAAGAGCATTTTTTTTTTCTAAAGAAACATTTGATTTGGGGCAAGCTGTTGCTTGTTCTATAGTAATTAAGCTGTTGCTTAGTTAATTACCCTGGGGTCCCTTAGAACCAGAAGCTTGAACTCACTCTAGAGGTTCTCTGGGCTATTTTTGTCTATATCTTTTCTACTTTTTTAAGTCTTGAGCCTAAAAATATAAAAAGAAAAGAAAAGAAAGCCAAGAGAACCCCAAGAGTGAGTCAAATGGACGTGACCTAGGCAGGCTTTCTCTTCCTTCTTATTCCTTTGCTACACAGGCTAGCTAGCCCAGATTGAGAACCGACAGTTTTATGACTTACTTTTCAATATTACCATAAGATGAGAATTTATCTATTAACTCTGCAGCTACTCCAACTGATGCAACACCATTTACTATAATATATTTGGACTCTAGATTAATAGTGTACACCTGAAAAATATAAGGTAAGCTTATCAGGCAACGATACAACAAATTATCCTTTGGTCTTCGGATCATAAAAATGAATAAAAAGCTAGAGTGGATACAGCAAAAGCATTAATAGGAGACGCAATTATTAAGGCTCCATCAAATCTGGAAATCGAATATGCTAAAACTACAATGATAGATGGCCATCGTTTACTTTTGGGCTTCACGCTGTAGCACGTTATACTAACCTTAACAGCTTTTTCGAAATTTGGTTCCCTATAGCTTGGTCTAGTATAGCAAACTTTTGATTTTTCATGATGTTTCTTCTCTACCTGAAAAGTTTTGTCCGCCATGTTGGACAAGTGCCCAGTCCCCTTTCGGTTGCTGTAGATGGGCTTCCTGATTGGCTTCCTGTCCTTGACGGATTTTCCCAGAATTCTCTACGATTTTGCGCGGGCAAGTGAGGTCAAGAAGTGGTTATTTCAAAAGTAGTAGAAAGTCAGACAATTTCCTAATAGCTCTCCTTATGAACTTTTATCGGAATTGGAAGGTACTACACTCATCAAAAGTTTTCTCCTGAGTTTTTTTCAGTTTATCTAAGGCTTGCTTTAATATTTTTCCCCTTAGCTCGGTTGCGCGCGCTAAATCGTAATGAATTCTGGGAAACTCCTGGAAGGTGAATGGGATTGTGTATTATCATCATCATTATCTTTGTTTTTATTGTTATTCTTATTCTTTGTAATTCAGAAATAAGATACATAGACTACATTTAGACAGGAGCCCATAGTTATGGGCTCCTGATTTAGAGAAGTTTTCGTATGGCTTTGCAAACGGCATGGACACCGCACGACACGATTGCGACGAATTTCGAATAATAGACACCAAGGCACTAATACAGTCACGGTACAGTGGCACGTTAAGTTTTCCTCTCATACAAAAACTCAGTGTAAGTACGTGGGATGTGTTAGTAAGTGCATAGTAGGTACATGGGGTATGTTACAATGATACATGATTACGGATAAATTAAAGAATAAAATATACAACAATTAATACAAGTGTTTATTCAGTACTTGAATTTGCAAATTGATTTTCAATTACATTTAACAGGAAATAGGGTACAAGCTACTTATAATAACCATAACTGGCAAACCAAGATAAGTGGCTTACAGTCTGGCTTACATAATTAGTTTAAAATTATTTCAAGTCTTATGGTCAAATTGATTTTTTAACAAACACTTCGAAAGAAAGAAAGGAAGAAAAAGAAGACTAAGTCAAAGATAGGAAAAAAAATACTAAAAGGTACAGTAAATGGATCTAGGATGGTTGAAAGTATTCTATTTCATAACACTCGCATTCATGCTCAGCTGAAATTAAGGAATGGGGAAAAATATTGATCAGCGGCCTAAGACAAGCTGGAACAGCTTGGCTTAGGGGAGCGGTACAGACGACCCACGCGAATTTCAGGGGCGGGTGGGTGGGCCGTTCCACTGTTCGCTGTTCCGCTGGAACTGAGCAAGAACCGAGTGATTCGTTTGGATTTGGCATTTTATAGCCATAGCCCCAAGGGAGGCACGTGCCTATTTGTATCTAGCTGCACGGGGAATGTTATTTCATTTTATTTCATCTTTGCATCTCATTACGAGTGTTATGAATAGTATTCTATTTCATAACACTCGCATTCATGCTCAGCTGAAATTAAGGAATGGGGAAAAATATTGATCAGACCACCTTAAACAAACTGTTACTCTGGATCTATTCCACCGACCATCCACCTAGAACCTCATACCCATCCAAACTGATATACATATATCCCCAATCCTCATCAAAATCCTCCCAAACCTCACCCCAAACTCAAAAGAAAAATAGACATTAGTGCAGCCCCTTGCTAATGATTTGAAATGACAAAGCTCCCATCAAATCATCAAAGCTAGGTACCATAAAGTGAACTCGTGGATACCAACTGATGACAGAGGTGTGGTGATCACACGCCAGTCATAACGGTCGAGTGAAATCCACGTTGTGATTATATGTCAAAATCGTTATTCACAAAGGTGCGATTGGATACTAGGCACGCATTATAGAAAAACAACGAAAACATCAGCAGGATTACCATTGGTTAGACTTCTTCGATTCTTCTTCTCTTCTTCGCACTAACGACTGATCATGAGTCTACTACACGTGAGTGTGCTTGTTGATCTGAACAAAGGTTCAAGGAGCTTTTCGTCCTTTCCACTAACAGCATCTGGTTTCGAGTTACAAGATAAGTGGCTTTATAGCCATGATGATTTCAATCACTAGGAGTACTTGTCTATCAGTTGACATGAGAGTGATTAAGTTTTACTATGCGTGTCACTCTCAGTCAATCAAGTTTTATGGATTTATCAGCCCCTTCATTTGAGTGCCTGGATTCTATGTGAATTAAGTTTGTTTGATGTGTTGTGTTACAAAAGAATTGTTTAGCGCTCCCAAAGTTCGATTGCACAGCATAGCTGGTCTAACCCCCTTTTCTCCAATTCCTCATTCCTTATTCCACTCAACGCATTTGTTGGATCCCAGTTCATATGCACACGTACGTTGCTAATAAGAGGTTTTTTTAATATCCTACTATGTCATATAGCATTCATTCCAGCATTTTGCGACCTCACCATCTCAAATTGGTTGCATGGAATCGCAACTTTCCATAGACGTGCTGAGTACGAAGAGCCAAACGAAATACAAACGTGGCAACGAGGTCGATGAAAGCTGAATCAACTTGCTTGACTTGTTGCATAACTTGGCGCATGTGAGGATATGCCGACGATTCAATTTTAAAGGATCCAACAAGGTACACCTTGCAGACGGGATGGAGTGCAAGTCCTTCTCAGACTTAGAATTGAACCCGAAACTCACCCATAATTTTGGAGTGGTTCAACTTGGACTTTATCCTCTTGAAGTATTCCGAGTGCAAATTCGGCTATTCCGCAGGCTATGCCCGAATCGAGGGGATACTTGAACCGAATTTACAATAACGTGAGCCCTTTGGAATATCATCTCCAAAACCTTCCAATCTATTGTTTATCAGATTTCAAGAGTAGTATCACCCTATTTACTCCGTATTCCACTAACGAAAAGTGATCCGCAGCATGGCCTTTTCTTACCTTGTTTTCAAAAATTCCGTTTAGTCCATGAGTCTAAGTAGACCAGCTTAAAAGCTTACAGTTATCCACTAGTGAGCGAGTGAGTGAGTGAGCGAGAGAGTAAAAGTGTGTGTGTGCACAATATGTTAGTGGCTTAATCCATAGCAGCTGCAATTTGTTCCTTCGCTTCGTGGATCGCGTAAACTAAACGCTTCGGCAAACGTTAACAGCGACACCGAGTGCCGATTACATGACTTGAGATCGCTCCTCAAACCGTCAGTCAGTTGAAAAACGTACTGGGAAGAATCACTTCCACCATTCCTACTACTCACTTAGTATTTGTTTATAGGATACAATAGTGTTTTATATATGTGACCTCATATGGGTGACCTCATAAAGAGTATACGAACATGGTCTGCATTGCTCACAAACTGCCCTACCATGATTATGGTGGTAAGAAAACACACCGTTTGGAGACTCATTCGTGTAACAGAACTGAGCTTAATCTGTGCAAACTCTCATCAATTCTTCTCACTAGGCGAACGCGAGTAGGACTGGCCCAGTTCATGACAGAGACAGTGAACGTGAGCTATTGTGTTTCACTTTAATAAGATAAAAGTTCGATCCGAGTAAGATCCATAGCCAAAGAATAGACATGCTAGCAGAACGCTGCTATCAAATATTGCATGCGCATTTCTGAGATGCAAGCCACGTCGCTTCTTTGTGACAAGACCAGAACTCCTCAACCTCATTATTTAGGCAAAAGGTTCCAAGTAGCGAAAGTAAATTTAGCACCGACATTAACGTACCGGCCAGCGAGTCAATTTCCCTTGATTTCATAGTACAAGCTTGACATTCGCCAAAGGCTCTTTTTGCGATTTCCCACCGAAAAAGGGCAGGAATTATCATGAGCCTCCAAAAAGCAGCAGCGCCGCTTGCCCCTTCATGCCTTTCGTTTGATTTTCTCTAAACGTCTTTAATGGGTCGAATCGGCTATCACCTCTCCGCTGAACATGACGGAGTTTCCCGTCCAGTCTATCCACGTGTACAAGTGCAATGTTAACATCTCACAAAGCAAAATGGGAACCAAGGAGTATCTAGTTTTCCTAGAACTAGAAATGGCTGGAACAACAGCGTATAGCGTTGCCAAGGAAACCCCGACAAGTCAGCAGAGAGATGACCGCCTTGACCCAGCATGGCCGGGAGGGTTGATTTAGGTACCCTTTTTTCAAAGCAATCAAAACACCGCGACTTGAAAACAAGGAGCAATGGAGCAAAGCTACTACTTGGACAAGCAGGACCTCTGTTGTCTCGACCACTAAACATCATGCATGTGGAACAAAGCAGGAAACTAAAAATTGTAAGGGCTGGCTGAATAACCATGAATACTGTCTGCTCCATAGAAGCGAGTCTTTTCGAGGATGTCTCTCAATACCGAGGAGTTGCAACTTAAAAATACGAAGTCAAAGTCTCCTAATTAATTAATAACCAAGAAAGTGGAACTAGGTCATATGCCATGGGTACGTGCGTACATTATTCTACCCGCACTGGGATGAAACTACAGCTCAAATTCTGCAGATAAACATTAAACTCGACCGCGAATCAAACAGTAATCATTCTATTACTTTGCGCTCCAATGGAATTGATGTACCAAAACAGCAGACAAAGAGAACAATCGTGTAGTATCACCGGCACAATCTCGTGAATAAACAGCAATTATGTGTCCATTGTGAAGCATGTTGACTCTTCTTGAATTCCTACTAGATTCATTGAAATAGATCCACAAGTCAATAGAATCAATCTGCTACAGAATAACATACCAAACGCAAGTCCCACTTTCGCATGAAGAGCAAAAGAATTGTGAAAAGGACACAATTTGGGCAAAATATTACTTTGGCACATAGCTTTGTATGAAAAACCTCTAATAAAAGACATCTATCTGAAAAATATCTCGCAAATGTAGAACACATCCAACAGAGACCAAAGTCAAAACATACTGCTTTGAAAAACAACATTCCAGACAAAACTAGAACATTAAACAAGAAAATACTCAATTAAAATTAGATTGTAATACTACAATTACTTTAAAGCTCTTAACGCAATCAACACCCACTTACTTTGCAATAACTTGCACAACATTTGACTTTTACTGACTTTTATATTGACTCATGCTCTGGTGCCGGGAAACTTCCCACCCACTGTCACCAGTGAAAAATAACCATTGCTGACTCTTACACTGATTAGCTATCTTGGTATGAATCCTCGGCTATGACAAGAAATTAGCACAGAACAAACTTACTGGTGCTGGCTTTAATGTAACTCTTGATAATATCATATAATTCTTTAGTGAAGAACCATCCCTCGAATGGTACTCCAGAGAAATCTTGGTCACCACACAAATTGCTGACCGTGAAAACCTCAGTCTTACTGACGTAAACTCCCCCGCGAAAACCTCACCCAGCACCAAATGGCGCTCGCTTGGTCACTTGCAAGAAAAACTCCGACGAGAGAACGCTTGGTCATTATTATCTGCTACGTGAAAAATCTCGCCCAGTGCCAGTGCACGCTTGGCTACCATTCTCTCTCCAGCGAAAAAACTTGCCCAACACAGTGCACTCCGGTGAACGCTTTGTCACCATTGTCTTTCCGGCGAAAAACCTCGCCCAGTGCCATTGCACTCCGGTGAACCCTTGGTCACCATGCATTGTATTTCCGGCGAAAATCTCGCCCAGTGCCATTGCACTCCGGTGAACCCCTGGTCACCATGCATCGTCTTTCCGGCGAAAAATCTCGCCCAGTGCCATTGCACTCCGGTGAACCCCTGGTCACCATGCATCGTCTTTCCGGCGAAAAATCTCGCCCAGTGCCATTGCACTCCGGTGAACCTCTGGTCACCATGCATTGTATTTCCGGCGAAAATCTCGCCCAGTGCCATTGCACTCCGGTGAACCCCTGGTCACCATGCATTGTCTTTCCGGCGAAAATCTCGCCCAGTGCCATTGCACTCCGGTGAACCCCTGGTCACCATGCATTGTATTTCCGGCGAAAATCTCGCCCAGTGCCATTGCACTCCGGTGAACGCTTGGTCACCATTCTCTCTCCGGCGAAAACCTCGCCCCGCGCGACGCAGGCGCTCAGTTAACTCTGTAATTACATCCAACGAACCGACCCGCCGAAGGAATCATTTTACAGAGATTTATTACATGCCGTGGTGGAATATAGTAAAGTAAAAACTCACTGTCATCACTCTTGTTAACTCTCCAGCGTAAAATTCGCCTGTTCTTTACAAAAGCACAGAACAACAAAAACTAAAATACACATTTATGGCAAACAACTTCAATTTTTCTGGCTCTTGTCGGGTATATACGTACTAAACTGGCTTTTAAAAACGTTACAAGGAACGAGAATTGTGCAATTGTGCAAGCAACGTTGTGCAATCCGACGAAAACTTTACCTTTGTTCGGCGAAATTCATTATTCAAGAATCTTGACAGCTTTATGTGATGCTTGAAAGGAACTTCAGCATTCGGTCTGGACAGTAGAGGTTAAAGAAACCATCGCCAGTTCGAAATTCGCGTGGGTCGTCCAAGATAAAAAGAAAAGAGTTCCACTGTTCGCTGTTCCGCTGGAACTGAGCAAGAACCGAGTGATTCGTTTGGATTTGGCATTTTATAGCCATAGCCCCAAGGGAGGCACGTGCCTATTTGTATCTAGCTGCACGGGGAATGTTATTTCATTTTATTTCATCTTTGCATCTCATTACGAGTGTTATGAATAGTACTATAGCTGATCATAATTACATTTTTTTTTCAATTAGCGAGTGCAAGAATAGAAACATGGATACGATAGATTTGATACATACTAAGCCGTTATCCCTAAATTAAGTATAGGACAAGCACAAGTCATTTGCTTTTTCTCCAAATTGCTTTTTCAAAAAATCGTAAATTTCATTTGTTTTCAAGATTTTTTTTTGTACGAAGGAACTATCTTCGAACAAACGTTTGTTATACGAATTTGTGTTGCGTCGCGCGCGCGCGCCGGTTAATATACGTAGAAACCAGCTGCGCGCTGAAAATATAAGCCATCGCTTATTGATTTCCAGATTTTGGCACCAGAAAATTCAATATATTACTAAAATATTAAATTTTCTATATCTAATTTAATTTTGGGCAGGGAATAGCTGTTTTCGTGCCAGACGTCAGTGTTATAGTGTTTTTTGGCTTACCTGTAAAGATACAAATTAATAGGACTAGGCAAATGTTTTGAGTCAAAGTCATACATTAATAGAGCTGTATAAATGAAAACAAGATCTGGGAATTTTAAGATTTATGGGATTTCTATGAGCATCAAAGCTGCTAAACGTCACTAGATGTAATGCCTTCTTTTGAAGAATAAGAAGAGGATTTATTGCCGATTGGTATGTGTCAATTAAACAATAATGTAAATTGACTAGAATATCTAGATTTAAACAGTGTCTGGGTTTGCATTTATACCAATGCTTCGTTTTATTTTATTCCATACGAATGATGGATGAGACTTCCAATAGCCGTCTTCCGAGATACACTTCACTTGCCACACACAAAGGAATCAAGATGAGGCTACGTGCATAAAGCTCAGTCATTAGTAACAAGACAAAAGTTTTAGCACGTAACCTCGTTCTAAATCCTTTGTATGCGGCAGGTGGAGCATATCTCAGAAGTGGCTATTTAGATGACTCTCTAACATTATTATATTCCCAGAAATTTTATTTTGTTTTATTTTGGAGTCATCAGCAAAAAGGTGGAAGTCAAGTATATCTGATGCCTTTTGAAAATAATTTATGTATATCAAAAATAGGATCGCGGTCCGAGGACTGAACCTTGTGGAACGACACAATAAATAGAAGTTATGTCAGATTTTGTACCTCTAAGAGATACGAACTGTTTTCAAATTTTTATTTTCAAATTATTCAAATAGGAAAGAAACCAAGTTTTAGTAATTCCTTTTATGCCATAATCTAATATAGAGTTTCGCAATAATATCCCATTAACAAATAGAACAGCTTTTTCCGTGCTCCATTCAGTAATACAGCACGAAGGAAGTGACGAAAGCACGAAAGAAGTGTAGGGAGAGTACGAGCCGTAGGCGAGTGCTCTCCACACGTCTTGAGTGCTTTCGTCACTTCCTAAGTGCTGTATTACTGAATGGAGCACGGAAAAAGATGTTCTATTTGTTTTATTATATATTTTTAAGTACATATTCGAGGGGAAAAGTTCGATTGTTTCCTAAAAAAACTCAAAAGGTGCGCGCGCGCGGTCGAGCTCGCGCTGCTGACATCAGAACTGTGCTCCATTCTAGGGTCACACACAACCAAGCTGTTAATGCTACAACGAAAAAAAAAAAAATAATAATAATAATGGGCACTTATATAGCGCATTTAACAGCCGGCTCAATGCGCTTCACAATCATAGTCAGTGGAGGACTTTACGGGCTGCATATTAAGGCACAAAGGCAGCCGCGCAGCTTACAATCATAAGTGAGTAATTAGTATTAGTATGTTATGCCTCCAATTGGGGTAGACTGTTGAACCGGGAGACAATCCCCTACTCTTATACGAATAATTTAACAGGTTCTTTAATGTCCCCCATATACAGGTTAAGGAAAGGGATGGGAGACAGGGCCTACGGTTTAAAGTCCTTATCCGAGAAGACCTGAAGGTCTAACCATTTGCAGATATTATCACAAAGGCAGCACCTTCTCCTCAGTTATTTTAAGACCCTGAGTGTTGGTCCGGCCGGGGCTTGAACCCAAGACCTCCCGCACGAGAGACCGATGCTCTACCAACTGAGCTAACCGGATGGCGGTTGATGTACATGTACATCAAGATGCAAATACACATGTAGTTGAAGATGTTAATGTAAATCTAGATGTTTTAGATGTAGATAAAAAGCTAAAGTTCAAAGTCGATGTCAATGGAAAAAATGTAGATGTAGATTTACATGTAAATGTAGATTTATATGCAGATGTCAATATAAATATTTATGTAAATGTAGTTGAAATCTAGATGCAGATATAAATCCAAATAATTTTGAGCAGTTCAACATATAAAGTAGATAAAATGTAGATATAAATGAAAACATAGATTATTCATGTACAACATTAATGTGGTCCGACTGTCCAGAAAAGTTATCAATAGTGCGCAGCTGAGCTGTTTGTCCACTATAGCTCGTCACATTAAAACCTTTCTGTACCATGGTCTCGTTATCTGCACCTGTAGCCATAGCAACGACTGTTCCACCAATTAGTAGCTCAACGCGTTCATTAGTAATATCAGCACCTCCTCCAATAAGAAACCTTATTTTCGCCCTTGGATTATAAAAAGTGATGACGTCATGGTTCCTAGAGGAGAGTCAACTTGTGTTGCTCATGGTGTGTCATTTATCAAGAGAGAGAGAAAATATAAAGAACGATTAACAAACGTAAGAGTGGCACGAGGCGTAGCCGAGTGCGACTCTAGTTTGTTAAGAGTTCTTTATATTTTCTCAAGTGCGTCTATAACGCAATGGGCAAGCGGCTTTCTGTTGTCTAATTGATTTATAACAGAGCCTAGAACGTTAAAAACGGAGCCGTGCAGCCCATGGGGAAATAGTTCATAGATTTTTCAGCCAATCAGAGCGCGCGTTATATGTGTCGCCATCTTAAAAACGAACAATTTGAAAAAGACGATGACGAAGATAGAGCGCGCGCAGTGCAGCCCATGGGCAAATAGTTCATAGCTTTCTGGCCAATCAGAGCGCGCGTAAGATTTTAGCTATGTTATAAAAGGACTTGGACGACTTTCAAATGTTACAATCCACCAGTTACCTTGGTGATTTGAAGGCTGTCCTCTCTTCCTCGCTGTTGGGTTGTTTCCATAGGTTGGCTGATTGTTGAATGCTGTTCCTGTCAGGGTCCAACTGTCTAAGCGACCAGTTTCAAAATCAAAGAGAATACATTCTAGATGGAAATAAATATACAAACGTTAGTTACAACTCAGTTCTCAATATTGATGAAAATCGGTTAAAACTGGAAACTAATTATTCTGAGTGGAAACTATTTAATAATGAATATCACTATCATATACTCCTCTAAAATTCTGCATTGTAAGTAAATTATATTGTCGAGAAATTGTGTCCACCCTGTAACTGTTGCCAGTAGAATTCATATAATTCTACAAAATTGCGCGCAACAAATTAAATTGCCTCATGTTCCAGTGAAAAGCTACGCGGTGTTGACTGTAGCTTTACATTTCAAACTTGGCCATTTTATATAATCATCGATGATATGTCGATTTTTCTCGTTTTCTAGAAAGTGAGTGTCTTTTCATGTGAAATGACACCACTGTCACAAAGTCTGAGGAATTGCTTTGAAAATCCACTAAAATTGTATTTCATCAAGAATTATGTACAATTACAATGCAACTACTCCATCCAAGGCCACCCAAGCAAATTTTCAGATAAATTTCTAATGTACATTTTTGATGCTTAACAACAGATCTGTGGCGAGTTCCTACAGTCTCAGATGCTTCTTGTGACCCCAAACCCCCTTCAAATCAAGGACGGGCGTTTAATTAATTATTTAATTTAATTATTTTTGTTGTTGTTTTGTTTTGTTATGTTTAACTGTGTTTTGCTTTGTTTTATTGTTTTGCTGTGTTTTGTTCAATTGTCAAAACGATGTACGACAGTTTGTGTCCCCCCTCCCATCCCCCCTTCTCCTTCCCACCAAGCAATGCGAGTCAGGTGCCATTACTAGTACAGCGGAACCCGGTTAATACGAACACCATGGGGACGAGACGAAGTGTCCGTATTAACTGGGTGTTAATTTACGCCACGTCTATATTTTAAGCGCGAACACTAAATGCATGTCAGCGGTGATCTTTTCCCGATTTTTAGTGGGGACAGGGACAAGAAAAAGTGCCTGGTGTTCGTATTAAACGGGTATATTTTAGAAACATTTGTATGGGTTTCGGCCAGGACAGAACAATATGTCCGTTATAACCGGGTGCCCGTATTAACCGGCTGTCTGTAAGCCCGGGTTCCACTGCCTGTATTATTAATAATGTGTCACGGTACGGTCAATAAATCGAATATTCTTAGAGCATGATTTTTTGCTAACCCGGCAAAACTCACTCGTTTCTGGTCAGGCAAAATGGATAATTTGTCATAGCATTTTTTTTTTCATTGGAAATATGAATTATACGTTTCTATGCAGTTTTGCTTGAAATAGTCCAAAATTTAAAGAAAAATTCAAATGTCATATATGTTTTATAATTGTTTTTTTGAGGTTTTACCGGCGGTCATTTGTGGTACGTATGTGTATCTTTCATGTTTTAAAAATGTTTTTCTTCATCTGAACCAGAATTAAGGAAATGACTTTATGTTTGGTTAGTTTCTTGTGTTTGTTGAAGTTCGTTTAATTGAATCTGATGCGTTTGACAGGTCTCTTGTTTGAGGAAACGGACAGTAAAATAATTGCGTTTGACGTATTTTTACGTTAACCTTGGTGTCGTTTTGGACTATTTTAGAAAAGAGAGAGTAAAAATGAACTGAATAGGTTGCGTATACGCATGAATGCTCACTGATCTTCGCCTTTTTATTGTCGTTAGTGTGTCTAGTCCTGCAACGATTGCCCCAAACAGTGTTTGCAACAGACTGATTTGCAGATTAAGTAGTAGTTTTACGGAAAGTACAGCGTCTAAACTGGACCTAAATTTCCCGCGCTCTCTCTCTCTCTCTCTCTCTCTCTCTCTCTCTCTCTCAAAAAAAAAAATCACACTCGATGACACAAACGCAAATACTTATATCTTTCTGAGTGACAATTCCATCCGTATAGTTGCAAAAACAAGTTATAAGTCCAGTGACCGCTAAAAATAGTAGTATTCAAGTAGACACTAATGGAAACCTTTGATATCTTGTTAGACATGTTAACTGTCTTAACGCTCCCGCAAGGAAGAAACCATTTATTGCCGGATACAAAAATTATCTCCTTAAATCTGAACGATTGACTGTGAAGTCTTAGAACCTTTTTAAAAACTTCGTTTTTGGTAAATACTTATTTGTGAAAATCTGTGCGTTGTAAATTAACATGCATGCATTAGGGTGAACAGGTGCAAATATGGCGGACATCAATTATTCCAGAAGCAAATTTGTACGTTCACGTATTAAATTAAAACGAGGGAGTAAATTGACAAAGCCCGCAGTGATACCACGCAGGAAAATAACACTTACCAATCGATTGAAATGATGAAAGTCTTGCAATGACTTCAAATCGTCATCAAATGCGCTAGTTGTTTTTCTTTCAACAAGATACACTTATACAATCCATCTTTTCTCGGCTTTTCGGCAAAGTTAACTGACCTACACTGGGGGTGAGTGAATGCATTTTATCAAACACTCAAACTCGCTAAGTGAGCTATTGTTATTGATGACCACTGTATCCAGAAAAGAAATAAGATGAAATACTCTCTGAAGAGCAAAAGCCGATCGAAAAGAAGTAACATGCACTAAGATATTTGGAATAAATTTGAAATTCATGTTGGACATGATCAAAACATGGCAGATTTTTAGTCATCAGCAGAGAAAGGACATAAAATCGTTAAGGACTTTCAGGAAATGACCCCTGTTGTGCCCAGGCAAGTTTAATCCGACAAGACAAACACTGAAAATATTAAAAAACTAGATATTGGACAGTGCGTAACTTGGGGGCGTATAGGGACTAGCTAATCGCCGGTACGGCACGGCTATCCGTTCCAAGGGCAACAATAGTGAGCTTAAGCACCAAGAACGTAGAACGCCACGAACGCAGGAGAGGTGCGCGCACCGACATAGTTGCAACGGCGGATCTATTAGAGATCTACATTGTATCTCATGGCAACCGATGGCGCACACCTCTCGTACGTTTGAGTTATTATGTTAATAATAATAATTATGACGTAAATTTACGTTATATTTGGTTACAGGGTACGCAGGAGTTAACATATTACCAAACGGTTTTACTGTCAGAGAACGACAAGAATAGACTGATTTCACAAACGCGACGCGACGTTTGTTTGTTTTACATGCGCGCGCCGTCGTCCTTGCCGTCGCCGTCCTCGCTAGAACGTCATTTGGTGCTTTCTCACGTCCTAGCGAGCACAGAAATGACAAGAACGACGGCGCATTTTGAAAACTTGCTTGCGTCATCGTCCGGCGTCGACGTCTTCGTTCACGTCGTAGATCTTATTTTTAAGGACGTTACGGTCGTCACGCAACGAACAAATGTAATATATACGTCATCTCATGTCCTGTTTTCGCGTTACGTTTACTAAATCAGCCTAATATCTGTCAGATGTTGCCACTCTCGTATAATTATCAGTTCCTTTGTACGGAAAAGACAATCGCAGAACATATAGCTATGACGCAACTATCGTTACTCGCATTTTTCGCCTTCAAGATGACGTAAGCTTACCTCATGTTCTTTTATTCTTTCGCCTTATTTTTAATATTATCAGTGAAAAACAACCTCGACGAGACGAAATGTGAATCATAAAACTGGCATATGAACTGTGAGTGCCTAAAGGAATAGACACCAGCAAACCACACAAACAAACGAAAGGAAGAAAGAACGAAAGAAAGAAAGAAAGAAAGGATCGAAGGAAGGAAGGATGGATGATTGAATGAATGAATGCAGTCGATCTATAAATGAATGAATGAATGAATGAATGAATGAATGAATGAATGAATGAATGAATGAATGAATGAATGAATGAATGAATGAATGAATGAATGAATGAATAAGAAACACAAAAAAAACAGTCTTTTATGAAACAGCTGTAAAGTCCAGCTGAGATGACTATCTTTCTTTCAGGTCTAGAAAGAAGTGTCTAGTTTCAAGTAAGAGCATTTCAACTTTGGTGCACGATTGATTGTCTATGTAGATGTTCTTCAGGTTTATTTTCTCTCATATTTTGACTATAGTGTCAGTTAGGAATGGTTTGAAAGAGCAGCGAAACGAAAGGTTTTCGGTCAATTACCGAAATAAAAGGCGCCGAAACCTTTTAGTATCGGTTATGTACCAAAATAGTTGCGAATAATGGGTAGTACATGCCTCTATTATTTAACAAAAGAAAGGTCATTAACGAAATTCGGCTAACTGGAAATATAAGCAAAAACCTTTGAAGAAGCACGGATGTGAATGCGACGAACTCGCACGCCCTTTCTTTGGGCAAAGGGAGGTAAAACAGCTGTAGATCAGAGGACTCGAGGGCAATTCGATCGTTGCGGCTCTCAAAGTTCCTTTTTTGTAATGAGTAATCTGTCTCTACTAAAGGTTAAAACAAATAAAAGAGGCTTGTCTATCCTGACAAGTGATTTCAGACTCTCGATAAATCCTTTTTTCTCTAAAGGAAAAGTAATAATCAAACTGTCTCAATTTTTGTTTTACACTTCTATACTTAAGCAAGACTTAAGCAGTCTTCATTTTGGCGATATAATTACCATTGCATCATTGGTTGATATATTGATTTAGATCTGATTGTATTTTCATGCGGATTTACGTACATGCAACTACATCACTTCATTTTTCTCTCTCTCTCTCTCTCTCTCTCTCTCTCTCTCTCTCTCTCTCTCTCTCAATTTTTTGTTTTACACTTCTATACTTAGGCAATTCTCCTTTCGGCGATAATTACAAGTTGCATTATTGGTTAATAAATTGAATAATATTGTTTTAATGTATATTCATGATTTACGTCTGCTGCTTTTTGAATGATGTTTTACATTAGTTTCTGTCGGCCGGGTTTCATGGAAACACAACACTTCTGATATTACATCGAAGTACTATTTACATTAGGTATTGAGCAAGTCCTCTTGCTTTTGTCTCCCTGTCAGTGAATCTAATCGGACATCGAGAGGAAAAGCTGTTTTTGATACACTGGAACCGATTAGAAGTTTGTCTTTGATAACTAGAGGAGTTTAAGAGCATTTTTGTGACAAAATTGTTCTCGCTATTACAATACAACAAAAATCGTACGGACTTGGAGACAACATTTGTTAAACTGAACACGTCGGGTAAAACTGATAGGAGCAGGCTTGACGGTGAGTGATTGACTTTTTGAGGAAAAATTGTACTGCTGATAGAACTGAAATTTACGATAGGAATTGATTTAGATTTAAGTGCTAATCTACTTCAAAACTGTGTTTATAACAAAGGATTTGTATATTTTTGTTGAAATTGAGTCCGTACAGAGTTCAAAATTATGGATATCGTGCGTCTAAGGTCTACACTGGCACTACTGGAAATACTAAAAAAAATAGCTATAGATAACTGAGATATTTTCTAAACAGATTATACTCATTTGATATAGTTTGAGAAAGCAATGTTAAAATCTTTAAAGTAAAAACTCAGTCTTTAGTAATTACAAGCCACTGCGCTGTGGGGCTTATCTTTGTTTTCGCGCGCTCTCATGACAACGTGCGTTTCATTAATTAACATCATGCTCATTATTTGAACGAACACTAGCAATTGGCATAATCATCTCGTATTAACAGACCAAGAAAAAGATGTCAAAATCCAATTAAGAATGTTAAAGTATTCATTTGCGAAAAATACAAAGTCTCTATTAACAACGACTTTTGACGAATATTTAATTTTTTAATTGTATATGTTCACGGAGCTAGCGATGTTCGGTTGGCTGACGTCTTCTACCATATTTTCCGTGCAGGAAAACTCGAATTGAATCAGAACCTCACTAATTAAATTGATAACTGATTACGTCTTTTCCCAATCGGTAAGCCTCGAGATCGCAAAGTCATTGGCACAATCTAGCTGTCATTACTCAGTCTCTACATGTAACTTTTGACTTGAGTTTTGAAATCCATTTCCTGACATTATTTTCCACACGCTTTGAAATATATTGAAAAGATAAGTTCATGTGAAGATCTGTGAAGATTCAAAGTTTAAAAAAGCAACAGCCATTCAGAAACAACAACAACTTCAGTACTCTTCAATCTGGCTTTGAAATTCAATTATACACTTAGAGTCGTTTTTGGCGCAGATAGCTTTAAATAATAGTTGAACTTGTTTAAAAGCATTGCTTATCGTGACCTACTTGTACGAAAGACGATTAGCGCTAACCTAGGGTGACTGACTAGAAAAGCATTCAAAATAGTCTCCTTTTGAACAGCGCGGGTCCAGATCAATAAAGTATATATGGACTTCAGTCATTTATATTTGGTATATTTCAAAAACAACGTTGATAATGACGCTATTTCTGTTCTTAAGGACAGTATACTGGACCGTGTTAAGTTGCCAATATTGGCCAGCAAAAGGAATCCTTCGATCTTTACAAGTGTTTTTATTAAATGACCTTAATCAATATCAATATTTTTATTACTATCACGCTTTTACACGCTTTTACGCCCAATATTTGTTTCTGTTTACTCGGAACTGATTTCTAGGCGTCCATTGATGGTTTAAAAATGACTTGTGATTCTAAATTCATCCAAAGAGATCATGTATTTTGAATTGCATTTTTGCTAGCGGGTATATTCCACATCCGCTCTCTAAGAATTGTTGACATTAGCTCTTCAAATGTTTACAGTTCTTCAAGGAATTCAAGGCATTAAGAAAACTTAAAATGTTTTAGACCTTTTAAGTTTAATGATGTTTTAGTCGTTCTTTCAGATAAAGTCATTTTTGAATTCATAAAACAGAAAAAGAAAAGAATTACCATAGCTAGAAAAAACATGTTAAAATTAGCAAGACAGTGAAGTTTGAAGGAACTTAAATCTAAAACTTGCGAGAATATGAATTTTTGAAAAGTGTGAATTTGTAAGAAAACCTTTGCTGGTAGGCATCTCTTGCCTACCAGCGAATGTTTTCATACAAAATTTCGATTTCGGAAAATTCATATCTTCGTGAGTTTGAAAGTTACTTCATTCAAACTTCACAGTTTTACTAATTTTGACGTGCTCTTTCCAGCTATGGTAATTATATTTCTGTACTGTGACTTTGGAATTACATGATAAAAGCTCATTATGATAATCATCATTTTTTGTTACCCCGATTTGAATATTTTCTTTTGAAGTTGAAGCAAAGTTGTGGGGACAGCTTTCACTCAGGCGTAGTTCTGGAGACATTTACACCTCACTTGCATCTCTAAAGACAGCCTTTTTCTCCTACGCTTGTTACACAAGTGCAAAATCGCAAGCATAAGCGTTTCCTAAATAGTGACTGCACAGTTTTACTTCGAAAACTCTTGTATCGCGACCGACAACTTTAACTTTCAGGGTTTTTTTTCTGATCCGCTTATCATGTGAAGGGGGCAGAGCTCATGCAAATGCCCTCCATCCGGCCTCGATCTACGTTTGCCATCCGCCTTGAGGTCCTTTGAGGGTATTATTGCACAAGCTCCGCACCCTAGCCTTCACATGATTGGCGGATCAGAAAAACCCAAAATCCAACTGAAAGTTGGTCGCAATACTAGCGTTTTTCGCAGTAAACCTTATGAAAAACATTTATATTGTTCATAATCATTTAAGTAATTTCCCCATGTTTGTTTGTGAATGTGAGTTTTTAGTATTTGTTCTAAAATCGCGTGTTCTTATCCAGTTGTTTTGCTACAGATATAATCATAACTTCCCAGTGTGACGTTCTTGCATCATCACTAAACATGCATGATTCGAACCTAAAGTTTATAAATAACAACAAATTAGTCATATTGATTTATTTTTCAGTTCATTTGACTCGTCCATCTTATCACATCGTCGGGAGCCCGTTATACTCGTTTGGTTGGCAGACTTCAAAGTAAGCTGTTGCATGGGGGTCTTGCATGGGTAAGGCAAAACAAGACTGAAACGGTAGGTGCACGTTTAGGATATTATTCAAAAACAGCCAGATAAAATTGCCATTTTCCAGTAATTTTTGTTGTGTTTTTGAATTATTTTAAGAAAAATAATCCCCGTTTTTTATGTTTTTATTTATTTTTTAAATATTTCCGTTTCACAAATATTCCCCGTTTCATAAGGATGTTTATAGCTCAAAGTTATGGGCCATTGTGTCTCGCTCACCATCAGGGATTCTGTATACAACTGCGAGCTTGCATCGTTTTTTCTCACCACTTGGTTCAAAGTTTAGATTTCATAATAAGCAGAGCTCGCAATACTGCGGGATAGCGCTTGGGGTCTATACACTTTAAAAACCTTGAAAAATAAATCAAACAATATTTTGAATAAAGATCGCCGGCCTTGGTCATTTGTTGTTCAGTCCAAAAATCTCTTTATACTTTAGAAAATATCTACTTTGGTTGAAAAGCATTTTCCTTAGAAATAACTAGAAGAAGAAGTGTAAACATTTTAGTAGATAACAGTTCAATTATTTTAACGTCAGGAGGGCGGTAATAATGACGCCGACATATTAGAGTCGATGAGCATCCATTATTTCGTGATGACGTCTTATATAACGGTGTAGGAGTAGTTTACGATGATAGAATAGTAAAAACAGTTTTTTTTTAAATCTGGAATATTATTCAAAAAAACTCTGGAATCAGCGCATGTTAATCAGTACAATATACAAACTCAAAAATTAAAATACAAAACAACATATAGGCTGTGGGCATCTTCTTAAAGCTTAAAAGCTAGCCGGAGTATCACCGATAAAAAGCTTTATGTAAAATAATGTGTCTATAATTGATATCAAGAAAACTGATCAAGATTGGTGTTAACAGGTCTCAGTAAAATTAACAAGACAAAAGATGAGCTACATGTCAAATTAGAAACAATTTTGGTTCTGGAGAAGACTCAGGATTTATAGCTTGCAGTAACACCGTCACGGCCGCCCGAATTACTGACTGAGTAAGCTCGAAATTAAGGTATGCAAATATATATACACCATTTAATTGAACTTGACTTTCAAGTTGTAAAGAAAGAGAGGAATTCCCACCACAGGGATTTTCCTTTCTGCTGTTTCCTGTGACACATAGAATATAAATCATTAAAGATGAGGGATTAATAACGAAAACTCGTCGATGGAACTCTCGATTACGTCGATCCGATCACTATGCACTTTGGGTCGGATTCTTTTAATTTTAGGTTTTTGTTTTTTTGTTTTTTGTTTTGTTTTTATTTATTTATTTATTTATTTAATGAAAAAAACATTTAAAACTTCCAGAAGGTTCCGTTTTGTCTGTGTTGCTGTAATTCTAGTAATAGTGACTCGCATCATCTATTGGATTACACAATTTTCGCAGTAATAACTTCCATTTATATTGTAAAACACGTCAACTTGGAGTACAAACAAGCGTATTAATCATACCTATTAAAATTACCTGAAGTCTGATTGGTACTTTACTGTACTTTTCGCTAATTAGTCAAGTATGTTGTAATTAGACAGCGAAATTGGAAATTTGACAGCAGCTGAATTGGACAGTTTCGCAAGTCACCAATCATAATGTTTCCAGATAAATCCACCATTCATATTAATGTTACAACAGCGACGTATTCCTCAAAAGGCTTTAGGCTTCTTCATCATGCAAAAACGGATGAACATTTTGCTGTTTGTTTATTTCAAAATCTCCATGCCCCTCCCGAAAAATTGCGCTTATTTATTAACTTTGTACGACTAGATACAATCGTTCTCGAAGTCGTTGTCTATCTCTATTCTAATACTGAAAGAACTATCACGTGACAGAAATCGTTCTATAGTGAACGAACCACAATTATTTTATTATCTGATCTAGATGCATTGTAGAAAGAAAAATACAATGAAAAAGTGCAATGTTTGCAAAGATAAAGCTGTCTTCTTGTGTTCACCACGTGCCAACTATACGAATTGGACAACATTTTTGAGAATGGCTATATCAAATAGTCAACAGAACAGAAATCGATATTAAGACTAGCCTGGTCATTTGCAGTATAGTTATGATTAATTAGTATGAGGACTTCGTGTCTTCCAATTCTGAACGGTACAAATGGGACGTTGTTTATTCCTCCAGTAATCAGAACTAAATCAGTCAACCCGCTCCATGACATTGTAGCTTCTGGAAACCGAACTGGTTTGTTTATTTTGTATTCATATCCACATCAAGACAAGTCAAGTCTATTCAGAGAGTAGTCAATATTTATTGGTAGGGGAGGGGGGAGCTGGCAAATGGAAGAAGTCCACCATTAAAACCTTTTGTCAAAAAAAGCTGAAGTTAACTTTTTAGGCCCCTCCGATAGCATGGTAAAAACTTTTTACACGCCCCCTCCCCTCCCTCCTCAAAAATCCCACAGATGAATACCATATTCTTATTCTCAGTAATGGAACTAGCTGGCAAGAGAGGCTGATATGGGAAAACATTACTATTCGCATTAGAATTAAAGATTCTTTTACATGAGTCTCAATTACAAGATTCTCAGTTACTACAGTAACTCCCAGTCCATTATACTGACTACAGATATTACAGCAAATACATTTGTAGCACAATTTTGTTGAAGTTTGACTTAGCTGACTCATTCTTGCACGTTAATTTTCCACCTTCCAAGTTCGTACACAGCTAGAATGTATGGTTTAACTAAGTGTCAGTTTGAATAGGCCACATGCACTAACAGGTCACGTGGTCCTATCTCCGCTAAATCAAGCAGAACCTTCAAAATGAACTCCAAAAAATGAACGAGCACCTCGATATTAGTAAAAATGCAAAGTTTCACTTTATAAGATGAATAAGAGAAAAATTGACAGTCAATTTAAGATTAGATATTTTCTTAAGATTCGTTCGGAGAAGCGCGTTGGATGGCAAGCTTGTTTTTCCAAACAAATTTTAAGAAAATATCCAATCTTAAATTGACTGTTATTTCTCCTGTATTACACCTTATGAGCTGAAACTTTTCACTTTTACTAATATTGAGGTGCTCTTTCTGTTTCTGGCGTTCATTTTGACGGTGCTACTTGATTTAGGGGAAATAGGGTCACGTGACCTGTTAGTGCATGCATATGGTCTATTAGAATTGATGTCAGTTATATTGAAGAGAGACAGCATTTTAACCCAGCCATGTTGAATTGTTGAGTAACAGTATTATGAGTTCTTGGCAAGCCGAAGGCCCGCGAACTCCATACACATAGAAAATCAACGAAGATTATCAAATTCAAAACATTAGTGACAAAGCTTAGTAAATGAAATTTTACCCCAAGTTGTTTTGACTCCTCCTTCTCTTTCCAGAAACCCTTTCTTGACATCCTGAATTTGTGGGCAAAAATCGTTTTGTCCCCCTTCTCCCATTTGCCAGGTCACTCCCCCCCCCCGACCCACCCACCAATAGATAATGACTACTCCCTTATTGGCAGAAAGCTATTCGCGAGATTGCCTATTGTTCAAGTTGGGTTTCGAGTTACATTTTCTAGTTAAACCAGTTATATTATATTAGGGTTTCTAGTTGGATTTCGCATTCAATTTTCATCCACTTGAACCAAGGTGAAGTAAGTTTGAATTTTAAGTTGTAAAACAATTATTAGCGAACCGTTTAGATCCGACAACGAGTACGAGATCGAGTTCTAAAATTGGCCTTTAATGAATCGTAGTCGCGCTCGTAGATTCAAACTTTACACTGTTTAAAAAAATGAAATCGACTACGATTCAGTATCAAGAACTCGCACAGGGCCAATAAGTCGGATCTAGAGTTCGCTATTAGCAGGACACCCACTGTTTCGATAACTGATCAAATGGTATTTTTTACACAAAGTTTACATGAAGTTGTTTGTGTCAGTGTGGTCTAGATCTTTCCTATAACACTGCAGGGCCCACAGTAATTGGCTGTCAAAGCTATTGCGGTGTCCCTGCTTTCATGGGAAGGAATAAGCTTGTAAATAGATAAATAAATAAATAAATAAATAAATAAATAAATAAATAAATAAATAAATAAATAAATAAATAAATAAATAAATAAATAAATAAATAAATAAATAAATAAATAAATATATAAATAAATAAATAAATAAATAAATAAATAAATAAATAAATAAATAAATAAATAAATAAATAAATAAATAAATAAATAAATAAATAAATAAATAAATAAATAAATAAATAAATAAATAAATAAATAAATAAATAAATAAATAAATAAATAAATAAATAAATAAATAAATAAATAAATAAATAAATAAATAAATAAATAAATAAATAAATAAATAAATAAATAAATAAATAAATAAATAAATAAATAAATAAATATATAAATAAATAAATAAATAAATAAATAAATAAATAAATAAATAAATAAATAAATAAATAAATAAAGTGAACTTCAAGGGCCACCAACAATTTGATAATTGATCAAATATTTTGTTTACACTGAACTTTACGGGCCAATTAATACCCACTGTTTTGCTAATTGATCAAATGTTTTGTTTAAACTGAATTTCACGTGCCAATTAATAGCAGGACACCCACTGTTTTGATAATCAGTTGATCAAATGCCTTGTTAACCGCTATAAAGTGAAGTTTTATCGTTTTCTTGATCTCCAAGAGAGCATATCTACTGCACCATCTTTCCTCGGCAGGGCCTAACACGAGTAACCAGACCAGTGAGTAGCTTCCTTAGAATGGCAGACAGTGTGAGCCAATCAGAATCTATTGTATATAATCGTGCAATAATGTTGGGGGTCCAGAAGAAGGTTTTGTTCGGTTATTTTGCAGAAGGATTTAATCAGGGTTTTGTTTGGCTGTAACGCACGACCTTCACACTCTATAAATTACAGCCGTTCAACTCTCAGCTTGTCTCAAGACTTTGAAAATTGGCCTGGCCAAAATTTGTCTCGATATGGACCACCCTCCGCATTAGTCACTTATTAGTCAGCCACTGTTCATCAGTACGTTACTACTACTGACAGAATTTGTCAGAGTTTTGTTTAGGATTACGGGTTTTTATTATCATTCTCAGCTTCATTTTGTAAATGCGGCAACCTGCTGTTTAATGATTAATGTCACTTTTCAATGAAGCCCTAAAGTCTCGAAAAATTAATTCCGTTTTGCTTATAATTTATGCTATACAATGTTACGTACTTCTGCAAGTACTCTGAACATTCCTTCTAAATGCCGCAATATCTGGTGTTCGCTATCAGAATCATTTGTCTATGTGAATTTTTATAGTGATCGCCGTATGAATGATATATGAATAGCTCTTATTTTATTTTCTCTTGACGGGCCACGGACGGGCCACGACAAAGTTCATTTGTTTAAGTTTTACTTTACTTTCTTTCAATCATTTTAACTCGATCGCGCGACGATCTTTGTTTTAGACTTGCTCTTGCTCGTGCTATTGAATATTGGTTGTAATAATGTCATTGTGGCCCTTCAGTGTTTGATAGCTTTGCGTTGAAGAGAGGTTAACGTTGAAATTAAAGTACACACGAAAACTTAAAAGAAAGGGCAATATGAGCTACAGTATTTATTTATATTTCTGGTCGAAGATACGAGAAAGAAGTGAATGAAGGCATCGGGTGTTGTTCAGCCTTATGTATTGTACGGTCTTGTACTTGATCTACCCGGAGCTTCTCTTATCAAAGTACTCGGTAACCGGCTAATCAAACTTTGATTAGGAGATTAAAAGAGGAAATTTGATCGAAGATATTATTCCGCTTCAGACCTTATCTGTGTGAAATTTTCCAAATTCAACGTGACAAGCTATATAAGCCCCTTGTTTTCCCACTTCGTTTTAAAAAAGTCGGAAGTATTCCAAGAGCCTAATAACTTCCCAAGAGATTTAACTTTATTATTTCGTTGAATTTCAATAAATCCTCTGGAGCCTTGACAAGTTCAATAGGAAAAACACAATCACCTGACGGACTAGGACGTCGGGAAGTAATTGACAATTGAATGTTTAAATAATTAAGAGGAGATGTCTTTCAATATCGAGTAATATTGGATAAAAGTGACTAGCCCCTCCAACAAGTCTTAATCCAAATTTTCGTTCATGCTGGATTAACACTCAAATTCTATTGATCTACTAAGATACAATGCCTGTTTAAAACAGTCTTTTGAGTTAATTTTACAAAGTGGTTATCTTGTATTTTTATTCAAATTTAACAGCTTTCAAGCTGAATATAAAGCTAAGAATTACGTGGCAATTGAGCTAAAGAAGGCCTAAAACTCATATTCGATTTAAAGTTTTACTTTGGATTAACACTTTTATCCAACTTTTCAATCAAAATCACTTACAAACAACCTAAACTTTCTGAAAGTAATAACTTTAGCTTTGTACAACAGTTATATATTCTTTAGCTGCGATAGATGCCCAATGCTTGAACGTGAAAAAAATATCCTCTTAATTGTAAAGAACTGTTTTATGAAGGATTTTGAATTTTGAATGCACCAGTAACAAGGAGTTTATGTGTCTTCGTTGCTTAGTACCGAAAAACACAGCTGTGTTGTCTTACCAGGCAAACTAGAAGAGTCATGTAAGACCTTAAATATTTGAGATACAACGCGCGCTGATTGGTTAGCTACCCTGTTTATATCAGACCCCAGTGACATGCCTCACACAAAAACGTCTTATAAAAAGTTTTATAAAAAGTATTTTATAAAAGCAATATAAACAAGTCCTGTTATAAAATATTTGCCTCGTTTTACCAAGCGTGCTTTTCTGGCGCTGTACATCTTCCATCGCGCGCATGTTTTTTTTTTCATCGCGCGCATTTTATATTGTTTAACCAACCCTCATCTTTTATCAACCATCATATCGACATTAAAAACAGACCATGATAACCATTATGATTTTTGTTTTGTTTTTCATTACAATTATTAACTAATGTTTATTATTTAAGAAATAAAAAACTGTTTTCCGTGTTTGATAGCCTGATCAAGGCGAGTGCTTTCACAGCTCTCGAGTGTTCTCCCAACATCGCAAGTATTTTGATCAGGTTATCAAACACAGCAAAACAGTTTTTTACTTCTTTTATATAATAAGCAGCGCACAAATTTACGAGGAATTCGAAAAAGTGACGTGAGTGTGTTTGACACTCTCATGAAACATGGCTTTTTGGCCAATCAGAGCGCGCGTACTATCCAAATTATTTTATAATAGTTTTTACATATCACCTTCCATTTAGGTGATTAGTTTATGGCAGAAGAGCAAATACACGGTCCAAACAGATCATATCCGTTTGGTTTTATTTAAAGTGTTCGAATGACATGTCCAAAACTTCATCATATATACCAAAATTTTATCGTGTATTTATATATTCATGTTGTCATTAGTTCCTCTCATAAATTAAGTTTTGATGTAAATCAACCTCTTGAAGATTTCCAAGATCTTTTGTTATTTCAAGATCTCTCTCTACGTTAATTTCTTTGACAGTTTCGTAACGTCCTCTTTTTGACGCATTATGCTAATCGCTATGGGAACAGGTGTAAAAGCGAGCGCGACCATTAAATCTTATTGGTTCTAAGCTGATTGGAAACTGCCATTGTGGATTTAGTCTGTATTTCTAATGAATCATAGATTTTTTAATGCATTTTAATTTCTTCCTATAGTACCGTAAAGATGGGTTGCAGTGCAAGCATAGTTGTTAACGGCGGACAGATAATTACTACCCCATGTAACAAAAGCACAGCTCCATTTATCCCAATACCCATTGATGACGACAAAAAAGCCACAATTATGCAAACGTGGAAGCTTGTCGAACCGGTCAAAGTTGCTGCTGGCAAGAAACTCTTTGCAAGGTCAGTGTAAATTAATTCTAGGGCAACGATTTAGACTGAAGTAAACAAGTGTAGATATGATCTGATAAAAATGATGTTTACGTACAGCATTTATTAGAAATCGAATCTGTAATTCCGGCAATATTATAAAGTTTTTATATAATAACAGTAAGGTGTTAAAATGTCACGGAAAGAAATTTTGACTATAGCAATTACAATAGTTTTTTTGGTGACATTGAAGTATCGTCGAAGTACATTTTCACTTAATTTTGTATTGTTCGGTCGCTATCAACTCTTTTTTTCCCTCTTCTTTAACTTTTGTTTTACGTTCGTTTTATCAATGTTATCAATTTTGTCAATTTCAAAACATAAACTTGGTGATTTTCCTTCAAATGATGATGATAATGATGAGGGCGACGGCGACGGCGACGTGGGGATAAGAATTGCCATCAAGAACCAGTACAGACCTCTTAGTTTTAATTCTTTTATCCTAACATCACCAAACTAGTGAAGTGGAATTTTGCAGACATACAAAGAGTAGTCTTAAGTTTAAGACAATCATCAAATAAATGGATCTTATTAGTGTAGGTCGGATAGGTTTGGTTGTGAGCGTGACGTGAAAATGAACAAGTAAGCAGGTTCAACATGTGAGTCGAGTGATTATTTGCAAAATACTTAATGTAGAGGTAGTGTGTGCGAGAGTACAGTGTCCCCCAATTAGTGCGCAAGCGCTAGACGACTTGGACACTTCAATAAACAGTTATTTATTTATTTATTTATTTATTTATTTATTTATTTATTTATTTATTTATTTATTTATTTATTTATTTATTTATTTATTTATTTATTTATTTATTTATTTATTTATTTATTTATTTATTTTGCGGTCAATTTTACGGCCGGGGGCATCTCATGGTCTAGCTGTCTCGTGATCAGATAACGTTGTAACGCAGCTAGTGATTTCGTGTTGTAAAAATCTTTATTTACGTTGTAAATGTTCGTATATAAGGCTATCCAAACATGTTTCTATGAAGAAAAAATACCACCATCACCACCACCACCAACAACAACAACGGAAAACAACAATACTAAGAAAATTGATCATCATCATCATGATGCAAAATGTTGCCTATATTTTCCTTTAATTTACGTGTTATAATGCATACTACAACCTGACGTCAGCTATCCTTATAAGGATTTTGCAAATTTATTCTGGTGTCAGAGGCGGAAAAGAGCGACCGACTTAAAATACATAATTTTATCATCTTTCAGTTAACCAATGATAAAATCGTTCGTAAATAAGAATAGACCAAACGTCTGAGTGGAGACACATTTTAATTGATTTACGTTTTTAAACTGGAAAACTCAATGTCCAGTGTGACGCGAAACACAAAGATCGTGACGTCATAACTGTGTTTATACATACTCTCATTCAGATACAACTCTTAGCCAATCAGGGCACGCGTAGTATCTTAGCTATAATATAAATATTTTTAGTTACACTTGCAGTTTGCTTGTGTTCTTCATTTTAAAACTGATTACATAAAACAATCCAACTTCAGCTGGTATTGATTCTTGATATGTTTCGTTTAAAAGGTTGTTTGAAGTCAACCCAAATCTGCAAAGCATCTTTCCTGCATTCAAAGGACAAGAGATCAAAGATATTCTGAATTCGAGATCACTTTATTTACACGCAAAACGAGTTATGAACGCAGTGGAGAATGCTGTTTCATCGTTAAATGACGCCGAGGCATTCACGAGTTATTTGGCCAACCTTGGTGCACGACACATACCATGGAATGTGGAAGAGCAACACTTTGACGTGAGTACAGTTAAACATGAATTATTCACACTCTTTATCATGTCGCAGTGATCAGTTGCCTTTGTCATTGTCACTGTCATTGTTATTGCCATTGTCATTGTCACTGTCATTGTTATTGCCATTGTCATTGTCACTGTAATTGTCATTGTCATTGTCATTGTCATTGTCATTGTCACTGTTACTGTCATTGTCATTGTTGCTGTCATTGTCTTTGTCATTGTCTGTTATTGTCATATTGTAATTGTTATTATTGTCGTAATTGCTATTATTGTCGTAATTGTTATTATTGTCATATTGTCATTGTCATATTGTCATTGTCATATTGTCATTGTCATATTGTCATTGTCATATTGTCATTGTCATATTGTCATATTGTCATATTGTCATATTGTCATATTGTCATATAGTCATATAGTCATATAGTTATATTGTCATATTGTCATATTGTCATATTGTCATATTGTCATATTGTCATATTGTCATATTGTCATATTGTCATATTGTCATATTGTCATATTGTCATATTGTCATATTGTCATATTGTCATATTGTCATATTGTCATATTGTCATATTGTCATATTGTCATTGTCATATTGTCATATTGTCATTGTCATTTCATTGCCATGGTCATTGTTATTATCATTGTCATTATCATCGATTATAGTTACTAATTATTGTTAATATGACGACGTTTTATTAAATAGCTAATGTATGCCAAGAAATAGTGCTTTCACAATGCACAAGTAAATAATCCGCAATGTTTTTTCCATGCTATAGGTTGTTGGCGAGTGTCTGCTGTGGACGTTACAAGATATGCTTGGACCTGCCTGTACAACTGAGGTGGCGGAGGCATGGGCCGAACTTTATGGTTTTATTGCAAAATCAATGATGGCAGGCATCAAGAGACCTTCTGGAACTTATAGTCGCTAAACTCATCGAAACCTCATCGAAATGATGGAACGTTCCGTGCAAAGGCTCGTACACAACAGGGGTTGATCAGTGAGAGCAATCGGACATTGACCATCCAATTCTGAACCTATACAGGCTCAATGTGTGATATTAATTTACACGAACTGTATAAAAGACATCGAAGATGTGCAACCAGGCTGTAACACGATGAGTCGGTGATCTCGGCTGTCTATAACCCTTAACGATCTAAACCGTATCAAAAACCGCAAAACACCGCGTATCAAAAAAAAACAATACGTACCAGTCGATCCTATCAAGGTACACACACTAAGCAGTGTCAGCGAAAAGTGACAAGAATTATTTTTAAAGCATAACATTTTCTCTTATCTCAGTAATATGTTGTATTTGACGCGAATACAGTCTTTCGTGCCTTTGGCCTGTAGGCATCATTGCATTAAACATTTCTATTGTATAATACATTCCATAGCAAGAAGATTAAAGGCGGCAACGGTGCAGTAAGAGATATATTTACAAAATGATACAACACATAGCATAAAAAATTATGTTACATACTAAAACAAGTAAATAAATAATAAACAAAAATGTACACCAACATGGTTGCGTGATTGATGCATGTTCAAAAACAAATTCAAAAAAAACATTTTTCAATCTCGTATCCAGAATTGATCTCCATACCTCTTGATCGAAAACGTGGCCTGATCAGGAGGAAGGCAGAGCTAGCTTGTACGAGACTGGACATTTTTTGCAGTACTGACTGCTGTTCCCGAGCACCTGTTTTCACTAGCTACCCAAGGACACCTTGATTGGTCCATATTGTTCTACATAGCAACATATTGACCAAAATATAATTCTAGGACTGAGGTAAATTTATGCAAGTATATCCGTCATATGCAATTACAATTTTGTGTTATTTAAGCTATTTGGTTGAAGGTTGTGCCTTCATGAGTTGGCCGGCTTTTTGGCCTTAAAATGCGGTATTAACAATGAGCTTTTATCGAGTATAAATTAGTAAAACATAAAAGTAATTACCATAGCTAGAAAGAACATGTTAAAATTAGTAAAACAGTGAAGTGCGAAGGAAATAAATTTAAAACTAACTTACAAAGATATGATTTTTGAAAAGTGTGAATTTTGAAAGAAAACTTTTTTGCTGGTAGGCATCTTTTGCCTACCAACAATGTTTTCAGTCATACAAAATTCGATTTTTAATTACTTACTTCTTTCAAAACTCACAATTTTAATTGACATGCTTTTTCCAGCTATGGTAAGTTTGTAGCAGTAGCGGATCCAGGATTTTTCCAAGGGGGGTTCCAATTTTTAAAGCCAGCTGTGTATAACACTCTATTCTTTGGTCGATGTTTGACAAAAAATGGCTTAAAACCTTCAAGGGGGTTCCGTGGAACCCATGGAACCCCCCTGGATCCGCCACTGTGTAGACTTTTGGAATTACTTGATAAAAGCTCTAGTTTTTATTTGCTCTTTCCATCTACGGCAATTCCTCTGTGTTTGGAGACTTTTGGAAATACGTGATAAAAGCTCATTGGACAATAATTCTTTAAATATTGTATATGTATGTACGTCGACTTTTTATACAAAGCTTAAGATTACAAAGTAATAGTTTTCAATAAAATTACATTTACAATGTCTGAACATATCATGCAAAGTCTGTAAAGGACCAAACTAGGCGTTCTAAAATGTATAGGAGCCGGTTGTACGTACGAAGCCTGGATAAGCGCTATCAACTATCAATTTATAGCTCTTATCCGGTTGATAACTTATCCAGGCTTCGTACAACCGGCTCCAGTCGTACAGGCTTCTCAAATTTTTGAATTAAAATATTATATTAAAAATTTTCTGAGGACATTAATCGCCAACGACGAATATCTGTTATATACAAATGTGTTGCGACATATACAATCAAGTGCAAAAATTATCTCGCTTTTGATATACATGTATACACTCCAATGTATATCAAAGGCATTGAAAAAAAATGCGAGATAGCTTCATTGATATTTTTTACTTGGCTAGCATTACGGTCCATTACGGCTTCAATGAAAAAATATTTTTGAAGTTATCCCAAAAGCGACAGAACTTTCATTTGGCTGTATATAACTAATAGCACAAACGATGACCCTTTTAACATCACTGAACATAGAAGCCCCAGACCAAGGGCACTAGGACAAAGTCGGTGTCAGTTTATGTGTTCATAAACCGAGCTACAAATTGTACTTATCTGCAGTCAGTCCTTTGAAGCTCTGACGTCAGAGTATCTCCTGTGCTTTTGACTTTTCTGGCCTCTTTTATAAACTGCTATCTGCCGAACGTTAGTCAAACGTAGCCTCCTCCGCAGGCAACCTTTTGAGCTTCCTGTGCGAAATTTTGAGAAGAAAAATAACGCCTTTTCTCGCCTGGCGTCCAGGCCACTACGTGTCTTTAACACAGGAGGCCCAAAGCGAAAAAGCGAACAGTTGCCTGCGGAGGAAGGCTAAGTCAAACGAACGTTCCATCTGTTTGAATCGAATTTTTGTATTCGCTCCGAATTGGGTCCCAGTCCGTGCTCCGCTAAAAGTTAGTTAGCGATTAACTTAATCAAATTCGACTTAAGATCACTCTAAGTGATCAATATCACTCTCACCTAATGATCTTAAGTCGAATTTGATTAAGTTATTACTAATCGCTAACTAAATTTTTGCGGAGCACGGACTGGAACCCAAGTTTGAAACGAATACAGAAATTCAAACCCTTGGAACCCTTTGACTAACGTTCTGCTGATAACGCTTTATAAAAGCCATAACAGAGATCAAAAACGGAGAGGATAATCTGACTTCAGAGCTTCAAAGGACATGACTGTGCAGATAAGTACAATTTGTAGCTCGGTTATAAACACATGTATAAACACACTTTGCCCTAGTGCCCTTGCCCAGACCGAAATGAACTGTCTAAGCCGTTATAGGGAAATCTATTGATTCAGGGAAAAATTGTTTTCCCATGGTTGATTAGATGGTTTTATAGAAGCGCGTGCATGTCAGGCTCGTAACATGGTATATTTTCGTCTCACTGATCCCGGGTTTTTACGGACATTTTGATCCCTGAGCCCTTATTTTTAGAAATTTTTGATCCCTGATCCTTGGTGCAAAAAATTGAGCTGATTCTTGATCCTGACCCAATGTCCCTGATCCTTCAGTTGATCCCACCCATTTGATCCCTGAGCCCTGGCCTCTGATCCCTGATCCTGGCCATAATTTGGGGCTTGATCCCTGATCCCATATACCATGTTACGAGCCTGTGCATGTGGCCATTTCAAACAGCGACTGAGACAAATTATTGTATAAGATCTGTTATATTCCAGATGCGATTATGCATGCAGCACAATCATTACATATTAGACATATCATTCCGGTCTCAGCTTCTATATGTTCAGTGATTTTGAAAGGATCAATCAGTGGTTGTGTTATACATGCATGCATAGAACGATATCATATACATATATCTAGAAGAAAGTGCTTCCTTGCTTTCTTCAGTGAATCTAACTCTTGCATCATGCATATGAAACCAAACTACAAAGCAACTACAAAGTATAAAACCATAGAAAAAGGACCAAATACTATCGCGAGCTAGCCAACTAATAAATTTCTACAACTAATGATTAAATTAGTTCTATATCACTTTTTTCCCGTGTGATTTCACTTCCGTTGACTCCAAGTAACATGGATTTGGCCACCGCGTAGAAAAGCTTGTTCCAAGCAAGAGAAACTTCCTTTGTCCATGACGATAACAGCCGTTTATGTAGAACGTCGATGAAGGCAGTTCTCATATGCTAAATAGAAATGTGAAGTTACAAAAAGGTTTCACTGAAAGGTCAATCGAGAGGTGGACGTCTATATAGTTGCAAAAATGAAAGAAAGAATGAATGAAAGAAAGAAAGAAAGAAAGAAAGAAAGAAAGAAAGAAAGAAAGAAAGAAAGAAAGAAAGAAAGAAAGAAAGAAAGAAAGAAAGAAAGAAAGAAAGATAATAAAGAGAAAGGAAGGAAGGAAGGAAGGAAGGAAGGAAAGAAAGAAGGAAGGAGTGAAGGATGAGGGAGAAAAAGGAAAAGGGAAGGAGAAAGAACGGAAGGAAAGAAGAAAGAAAGAACCAATGAAAGGAAGGAAGAATTCATGCTTACTTCGAGGTGCTGAGATTTCAGTTGTCTTTCTTTGTGCCTTCCTCCAAGTTCATAGAGGTAGATTTGAAAAGTTTCAAAGTCGTCCAGCGATATGACTGCAGTATCGATGGCCTTTATGATTCTACGAGCGTGCCCCAGCAAAGGTTTTGAATCATTTAACTGTTCTTTGCTCATGGTACGGAACTCGGGGAAGAGTTGTTGGTAACCAGGATGTTCTTCAAAAAACCTAATAAATAATTAATTCGGCCAAATAGTATTGTTATATCGTTGTCAACTGAAGCTTTTGATCAGTTTTTGCCATTGTTGTTCTGTGTTACTTCAACCTTGTTTTGTTTATGTGTGTAAGGTCGTGTAACTTTGGGATACTTTTAATACGTACAGGTCAACAAATGATCCCAAGACCGCAAATGATCCCATACACTGCAAAAACGCGCGAGTAAATTTACCCAAAAGCTTGAGTAAATCGGTGCATCCACAGTAACTCACTTATCCAAGTAAATTTACTCAGTTATTTGAGTAAATGGTACGCGGATACTCAGTTATTTGAGTAAAGGGTACTCAGTTACTCAAATAACTGAGTAAATTTACCCGGATAAGTCAGTAACTGGATGCACCAATTTACACACGTTTTTGAGTAAATTTACTCGTGCGTTTTTGCAGTGTATGGACCGTAAATGAACCCAGACAGGACCGCAAATACAGAATCGGAGAAGAGCAAAATTAATGTTCACACACACACACTGACACACACACATATATATATATATATATATATATACAAGTTCAGCACTCGGCCAAATCATAAATTTTGGTGATCATTTGCGGTCCAGCTGGTATCCGAAATTTGTGGGCATGTAGAATACTCTTGTAGATTAATACTTAGTGTAATTTTGACAAAATGAGCACGTAGGAAAGCGATTTTGTTTTACAAAGCGTCTTTAATTTGCGGCAATAAGAGATTTTACCGCTAAGGAAATTAAGGCATATTAGGTCATCAACAGCAGACAGACTGATAAGCCGAGAGCGACGTTGTCGGAAGTCACTACAGATCATGCAATTTTCGTTGATCTCAATCATCTTGTTTATTAATTTTTTTTATGTTTCAATATAAAACAAAAAAACAAAACAAAATAAAACAAACACAAACAAAACACAAACAAAACAAAACCCGATCTGATTTACACGCTTTTACGACTATATCAAACATTCTTTTGCCTTTGTCATTTACATTTGTTCTATCCTCTATGTCGAGATAATAAAAGAACATAGCAACAATAAATAGTTGCCATGAAGTCTCGTTCTAAGTAGAGAGCAACTTCAGACATTTGTGTAAATTAATTTTTACTCAGGCCTTGTTGTCTTGTTTCAGTAGGAAACAAATACGAAAATCTAAATCTAAATATGAAACTTCCCATGAGTTATAAAGATGAAAATTATAATAAGAAAACAGAAACATAGCAAGAATTTTAAATATAAAAAAGTGGTCTACGACCGTAGATGAAATACCTTTTAAGTGAACAATTACATTCTCTGACTTTTAATCTAATGCCATGAAGAATACAATTGAGAATACATACCGTAAGAAAAGTTCGATTCCAACAGTTGTTGAATGTTGCTGAATTATTGGCCATAGTTCTTTCAGAATGGCTTTTTCCTCGCTTGTCAATGGTTCATCGTTGACATAATAATTGTCAAGTAGTTCAACATCTGTCTTTCCCTTGATTGAATGGCCACAACCCATTTTAGATGAAAAGAAAAACATAGGAAGGATAAAAAGCTTTTTGGGAGACTTCAGTCGCTTCACAACTATTAAAACACGTTGTGACCATTGAGATAAAAACACAAACTTAATCAAATTCAAAAAACTCATTTTTGTACCAATACAAAACAACTGATTAATTTTTTAAATTAGTTTTGTTTGCTAGCGTTAATTTGGCGCAACACTAATGATTACGGTTTGGAACCAAGCTGCTATGCCAAAGTGCTTTGGTTTTTCCGATCTTTTGGCCCTTGGCTTTCTCCGGCTAAATCTAAAGACACTCATTTTTGAACTTCAATTCATTATTTTTTTCTTTAATCAAATATTAGTAAATGTAATTAACAGAGCAGAGGACAATAATTTCAGAACTTAAGCTGGCTAACGCAATAGGGGAAAATAACTGAACAACCCAAACTGTCGAATAATTATTTGCCGAATAATGATCAGGAATGATTACAAGGTTTGAATGTATGTTCAATCAATTGCCCTTTTGAAGGTAAAAAGGGTTTCCCGAATGAGCCGGTTGCCTTATCACAACTATGTGTTACGACTTCAATTTATATAATATATGCACATAGTTTCAACTGACGAAAGAACTGCTGGCTTTCACGTCATTATGTCAGGATTTTCAATTGTGACTAAAATCGCATTTCTTTTAGATGGAAATCACAATAAAATATAGCCGGAATATGGTGCATTCTGGCGGTACGTCGAAATTCTATAGAGACCTGAATGAAGATTGACGTTTACGTCAAACCGCTGATGAGAAATTGCAAAAATTGACTTTGATTTTATATTTTACTCTAATCCTTAAATCCATCCAACAAGCAAATAAACAACAAATCTCTTAAGGACCGAAAATACAGATATATTTACTTAAGTGTACAAACGACTGAGGACAGATCGACGGCTGAAAACGTCAATCTTAAGGTCGACTCTAATGACTCAAGAAGCAAACCCGCCATGAAATCCGTGATCCGTGTATACCAGGTGCTGGCAACAAGTCATAAACAATTGCAAGGCATATACTATCCTGAAAATCAGACATTCTCTGAAACGTATTTTCAGCAGCACTGTCGAATGGTATTAGGTCTATTAGCATGTAAAGATTTTGAAAACTTTCGAATCTACGAGTGACATTTTTGTGAATATTTTCAGCATTTATAATTGGGGAAGAAGACAACATCAACGACAAAAAAAAAAAAAAAAAAAAAAAAAACGATAAAAGCGTCAGGTTCCATGCTCACTACATACGAAAGGCGTTTTTCTTTGGTCTTAGGCTCTGACTAAACTATCTAACTTTATTGGATGAAACCATTTAACACTTATTTACTGGAACCGAGGGAAACAGTATGTTTTGTGGTCCCGAGACCACCGATGTTTCCCGAGGCAAATGAATTTGAAAACGCGCGCTGTCAAAAACGCGCGTGCCTTCAAAGCTCGATCAACTTCCGGTTTTGTTATTACTGGTCCACAACATATTGTTGCCTGTTGCCCAGGGAAACATTTAACACTTATTTACTGGGATCGAGGGAAACAGTATGTTTCAGTGGTCCCGAGACCACTGATGTTTCCCGACTAGGCAGAGCCGAGGGAAACATTGGGGTCGAGGGACCACAAAACATACTGCTTTCCTGAGGTTCCAGTAAATAAGTGTTTTGTTATATACCAACTGTCAAAGAACAAAATAAAAAGCAAAACGTCGCTCTCCACAATTAAAGTTTTTAATCAAAATTCACACAAAACCTGTCAAAAAACCGACCTCTTTTCACACAAAGTTTTTTCGGAGAATTGTTGCAGCTTTTTTGGTGACATTCCTGGTTGGTTATCATATTGTTGCCCGTTGCCCAGGGAAACATCGATCGAAGCTTGTTCACGTTCACGTGATACCCTCTCATCCAATCAGATCAGGAGAAAAATAAACTTTGACAGTTGGTATATAACAACAAAACTTGTTCGCGTTCACGTGATACCCTCTCGCCCAATCAGAGCACGAGAAAAATAGACTTTGTAATATAACAACTAACTTTGTTGGATCTAACAACGTCAGCGGCCTGTTTGTCATATCATGTTGGATATGTTGGATGAAACACTAGTGTTCATAGAGTGTTTAGCCGGGTTTCTAACAATGTTGGATTGATCAACTGCAATTTGTTTCATCCAATCAGAAAACGATATTTCAAGTTGGTTACCAGTCTTCACGCGGTCAGAAAAGCATGCGATGAAAACAAAATGGCAAAGTTAGATCGTTTGATCCAACAATCAGTAGATCAGATCTATGTTAAACAGGCAAACATTGTTAGATCCAACAAAGTTAGATGGTTTCATCCAACAAAGTTAGATAGTTTGGCCAGGTCCTGCGAAAACGGAGTAAAATTTAGTCATATTAGAAAAGACTTTATAGTCGGGGAACCTGTGTGGTGCACTGATCAATTCTAAGATGAACTGTGGTAAAGCTGACTCTACAGAAGCAGTCCAATGTTGCGGCTTCATTTTTGTTTGTTTGTTTGTTAGGTTGATTGTTAATGATTGTTGTTGTTGTTGTTATTTCATTCGTTCGGGGTTTTTTTCATTTATTTTGTTGTTGTTGTTGTTGTTGTTGATTCGTTCTTTCATTTATTTGTTTGTTTGTTCGTTCGTTTGTTTGTTTAGACCTGCCTGGAGACGAGGACAATTTTAACGAGACGTGAAAAATTGGTGAAATTCGACTCACAGCTTCTTCCACACAAATGACGAGTTTGGGCTACCTGTTGTGGAGCGTAGCTTTCACTGCTGTGGTGGTGATGACGTAATAGCTGATTATGGTAAACACAGCTGGATTGGGTTTAAAATACATAGTGGACATGCAAAGTAAAAGCAACACCATACAATGGCGTTGTAGGTAGGCTGGTTTGTAACCATAATTATGTAATCATACCCCAGGTAATTAACAATACACCGAGCCCGCCAAGACTAGCTCCACCCACCAATGAGATCTTAACTTAACGTTTTTCCCGAAAAATATGGAGGGACAGATGAACAAAATAACAAACGTCTCGATTTCACGGAGATCTTCAATATTTATTGGCTATTTCTCAATGTTTTCCCAGGCATAGGATAAGACTAAATCGTATGATAATTGTTAGTAATTAACATATATTTCGGGGTGTTAAAAAGCGATTAACGTTTTGGCTTCTCTGACAACAGTACTTACGGGTCACGGATCGATGTATTTAAAAAATATAGATGGAAGCAATGGCGTGATTGTTCAAACTACACTTAAATCTACACCAAAGCTGGTGCATGCACAGAAATATTTATAAAGAAAGATTGAAGGCCTATTTCACAAGATTTCTCACAGGTAAGCCTTAATTATCTTACCAATATTCACCCCATGATCTAATGCACAGTAAAGTCAATGCGCTCATATAACCGCAAATTGAAACCACAGGAAATCTGGCAATCAAAGAGCCTCATATTCTGTTAACAATCTGTCAATTTGTCCTTCCGAAAACGATTAACAAGGGACTGAAACTAGGAATTGAGCGGGACGGTTGGTTTCTATTAGACTTTAATGGCTGAGTCCATAAATCTTCATCAGTTTCCCGGCAAAAAAGCAAATGCTTCGCTGAGCAAATTTTTCAGTAAATGAATATCGTTTAAGCCTAAAAAAATGCTGTTATTATCAAGTTTGTATGGGCGTTCGAATTTTGGTAGCATTCAGTGCAAAGTCATCAGACATGGACAGGCCACAAATTCAAATATCTCAGTGACTGTATTTCTTTGCATGACCTTAAAGGTATATGTGTTAAGGGATATATAATGAACAGCAATATTTAAGGGTAAACAAGACCATGGTCCCAAAAGATCGTCGAATTAAAAAAGATTTAAAGAAATTAACACTCATGGCCATTATGAGAAAAACACCAATTTATGTTGGAGATTCTGTTTGACCAATGTTTCCATGGACACGAAATCGGAAGCTTTTTTCTAGACAACAAAAAGCACGAAAAAGGCATTCAAAATACATTATGTTTTTTAAAAGGTCTAAGAAAGTAAATTTTCCCCGGGAGGGTGCCAAACGCTTGATTCGGCAACAAAAGATTAGCAATAGGGAAAGAAAGCCACAGCAAAATATTAATTAAATTTTAACGATGCAATTGATTAAGAAGGCCCAATCACAATCGCCAGACACTTTTTAAGCCAGAGAATCCAAGCAAAGGAATTCATTATTTTCTTAATTCTAGCATCCACTATCATATCAGTCAACAAGTACTCTTGAAGACTTTTAGACCTTATAGGTCATGCCCGAAGACAGACAGATGTTCATCAAGATTTTGGCGAATCTTCAGTCATCATTTCAAGTCTTACACTGAAAATGGGTTTTAAAGAGATTCTTATAGTCCTTCTACTTCGTATTTTTCTTTTCTTTGTGTACCTTCTAATTGGTGCCGCCATTTTCCAAGTCCTGGAGCACAACCACCAGCAAGCAAGCTATGGTAAGAAGCAAAAGATACGCCAAGACATTCAAAAGAAGTATAATATTACAGCCAGTGATTTAAAAGAATGGGCCAAAACATACAAGCCGAATATGCAGTTCCAAGACAATGACGAACTAGAATGGAATTTTGGGAACTCGTTCATATTTGCAGCTGTAACAGTTACTACAATAGGTAAGGAATGTAAAGATCGTTAAATTTATTTTTGTTATTCGGTTGTAACTTTTGCCAATCCTTGTATCTTGTATACCTGCTGCCGATCTCATGCCGTTTCAAATGGTATTTATGTAGACAAACTGATTATTAAACTTTCTTACACTTTAAGGTATTGAATTGTATAGTAACTCCTCGTGCTTACAACGTTTTCTACAACACACTCTTATCGCTCCTGTCAGACTTCAAGTTTTCTTTCGTCAATAAAAAGTCAATATGTATCCCAAACTGATTTCTGACAAACATAGAATCAGGCGATTGCAAGTGGCTCGTATTGCCACCTAAAAAAACACAAACATTAATATTCGCAGCTGTCATGAAGGCACTTAGAATCAACAGATAAACCGTAGGTTTTTTTACCTATCACGAAAATCGCTATCTCTCTGAGGTTACTTATCATGAGATTGAATGTAGATACTTATCCACGGATACTATATGGCTTAGACCTCAAAAATCCAGTTGTCAATTTTTATTTGTAGTATTTTGAACTTTATCTCTTGTTTTTATCTTGTGATAGATTTTTAATATAACTACAAGCAGCTTGCGAAAAATAGTTATTTTAGTTGTAATCTGAAAAAGAGACTCTTGAACGCGCAAATAAGATTCGTGAAGTCTTGGAGCCAGTTCTTAAAAACTGAAGTATATGCTTTCAATTGTAATTCATAGTTGGAATCTTCATGAATGTAAATAATCCATTATTAAAAATACACCTTCGCAATTTCAAAAATTATATTTCTCGTTGAAAAAGTCTTGAATAAAATATGACAATTTCAATCTTTCCATCTTAACCTGGAACTGCATTCGTCGTAGTTTTCTTAAAAACAAGATTTGTGTGTTGACGAATTCTCTCGCAGAATTGAATGAATGAATACTTTATTGAGAAATACCTTGCAGCCAGAAGGCTGAATTGCGTATTAAATACATTGATTGATAAAATCTAAAATTTGGAATTATTTACAATATAGAAATATAGAATTGACTAAAATGTATTCATGTTAAGGCTTGAAGATAGAATAAAAGTGTTCTTAGCTCTATTTGTCTTTACAATAGGCACATCAAAAGTTCTTTTTGTTTTCAGAACTGAAGCTAAGTGTATGCATTACTGAGTTGTTACAAATAGCTAAGTACATAGATCCATAATGAGTAATAGACTGTTCCGGTGAATAAAGTGCATGTACTCGAAAAATACATCCATCTAATATTAGGTTAATCAAATTATACATTCAAACTTGAGGGTGTAAAATGAGTAGCAAAGGCTTCTTCCTATATTTTTTTACCGTCATAAATGAGCTTTTATCATGTAATTCCAAAAGTCACAGTACAGAAATATAATTACCATAGCTGGAAAGAGCATGTCAAAATTAGTAAAACTGTGAAGTTTGAATGAAGGAAGTTTAAAATTCACGAAGATATGAATTTTCAAAAATCAAAATTTTGTATGAAAACATTCGCTGGTAGGCAAGAGATGCCTACCAGCAAAGGTTTTCTTACAAATTCAGACACTTTTCAAAAATTCATATTCTCGCGAGTTTTGGATTTAATTCCTTCAAACTTCACTGTCTTGCTAATTTTAACATGCTCTTTCCAGCTATGGTAATTCTTTTTCTGTCTTACGAATTTAAAAATACCTGATAAAAGCTCATTGTGCACCTAGGAAAGAGATTTTATGCTGTCAGCAGAAGAATTTCTCAAGGATGTAGAATAAGTAGCAAATCATCTTTTTATGTTTTTACCGTCATAAATTGTGCCTTAAGCTAGGATAGACGTTAGTGCTATCAGCAGAAAAATTTCTTAAGAGGGGCGTTCGTTTATAGATATATGCATCGATGAAAAGGCTGCGAAAAAAACCCTCAACACACTGAAATATTTCTTTATCAATTATTGATAGCTTAATTTCAATAGCATTTATCGCCTTTCCGTGTTCAATCTATTTGTTTTGTTTTGTGGTAGCTGGTAGACAGACCAGTGAACAGTGTTATGGCCAGCAGTACCACCCCACCAAATCCTAGCGACATGCCACACGTACGTAACAACCATCGTAGCGTCTTTTTTCGAGTAGCTTACCATTCTAATTCACAAAAAAATAATTAACTTCTTAGCTTCGTATTCTCAAACCGGTTTTGAAATTTGAACGAGTTTCTGGTAGTCAGTTAGAGAGTTAGGTGGAGTATGAAACGTTATTACGTTTTGGACTTGGATAGAAGTATTCGCCATTTTGGATTCCGGTGTTGAAATATGAAGCTTTTTTGAAGGACAGACTTTTAAGATTTCATCTGTCAAAATGACACAGTCCTAAGTGACAAAAATAAATTAGATATAGAAAAATGAGATTAAGAGTCGATGTTTACAAGTATTTTATTGCAATATCTTAAGTGAAATTGATATGTACTGTCGTCCCTCAAAACAGCCCCATAATTCAACGCGAGCGTTAACTGATATACAGGCACTGGAAAAATTTCAAATCGACGTTGCACGTTCGTTTGCGAAATTTTATTGTAGAAAGTACAATTCTATTCATCCCTCATGACAATCTACACGATTTTGTTGCTCGCATAACTTTCTGAAACTATTTCAGAAAATATAGTGGGATAATTGGAAATCAAATATGTATACAATATGTAATGGTACATTCCGGCAATTTTTTATGAATAGCTGGTTTTATTTCTTATAAGGTGACATTCTGGTTGAAGTAAGCTTCACATAAAAATTAGAGTTAAAATCTGGTATTTCGTGTTTATCAAAATTTAACTGAGTAATCAGGAAAAGCAACTGTATCGCCGTATGAAAAGATAGAACTTACCTTAATTAACAAAATTTAATTAATCAACGAATTGATCAAAATTTGTATAAGAAATAACACCGTTTGCGAGAAGAATTGAAATACCGCGCATATTTGCTGAAAGTGATATTCGGCCTCTTTCATCAAATATATATATGCGCTGTATTTTTCATTAATTCTTCGAGAATTAAGGAGGAATTTCCTATTAATAATAGATATGCAAAACTACGCGTACGCGTTTCTGAGTCAGGTAAAAAGGCAAATGAATTAATTACTTACACTGTGTAATTAATTTATCACACGACATTTAGAAAACAATTCACAGTTCGGCAGTGAAATTAGAGTAGACCTTGTTACGGCAAAGAGGTCTAGTAACAACGGGGCTTTAATTCCATGGGGAATTAGAAGACATGATCCCTGCAATGAAAACCATGCCCGGCCTTGTGGTCGGCGGTGGTTGCACTAAGACTATAGTCAATTCAATCTTAATAAGGTTATCATGAGAGGGTTTTATGCAGGTGAGTTAAATATGATACCCCCTCTGAGTTACTTTAATAAGCTAAGAGACGATTGCCTCCTTCTGTCTATGTAGCCCTTGAGGCAGTACCTAAGAGATCTCAGAAACTGACCACGATAAAATTTGGCAGACATGGAAGATTTTTATCTTTATATTGTGCTATACAAATCAATAGACTTGTGGTTATTATATATGTATGTGTGAAGATGTGAATTAGGAGGCTAGTAAACCATTTGCATGTGCGTATAGAAGTGGCGCTAAAATATGCCGTATCTATGCCTTGCTGAGAAAATGTCTATTTTGAAAGTGGGTAAGGGAAGCTTGTTAAACAAAAGGCCTAAAGTGTTAGCTAAGTGTAGGAAACGAGAATAAGACAATGTTACGCAATGAACTTCAAACCATCATATATACATATATAAATATCGCAAGTTAGCTCTTCAGTTTATCTGATGCTCGCCAACAAGAGCTTGAAACTGGAGTAATGGTAACTTCTACTCTTTTCCTTCTGCAAATATATCAGATATTTTAGCTCTACGACAAATGTATTAGAGCACTTTCTTGCTTAGCTGTGCTGGATTATCTAGTAATATTTCAACATGGGAAATACATACTGGAGTATTCATTTAAAAAGGTGTGGCTGGGAGTTGCAATCTCCTTTTTGGTACCTGACAGGACTACCCTGAGTCTTTAATGTTATTTATTTTAAATAAAGGTGTCTATCTATCTCTCCTTCAGTGTTTTTACTATATATCCATTTGCAGAGTAAAATGATGATTCGGCCCTTTTACCCGATGATACTGTCCAATTTAGTGAATCTCCACCACGCCCTCCTTCCCCCTTCAGTAACATAGATTCTCCCTTATCAGTTACAGTTATAAATTTACGCCTACGCCCAACTGTTCGAAAGCGGGTTAGCACTAAAACCAGGGTTAAATCTAATAAACCAGTCTTGAGTTTTTGCTTAAAAAGTCTTCATTATTTATTGCAGGTTATGGTAACATCGTTCCACAAACATTTGCCGGGCAACTGTTTTGCATATTCTACGCCTTTATTGGTATTCCAGGTGCGTGTTTAACACTCAAAATTATCGGCGATTCCTTGTATTCCATCGTAGCGTACTTCCTCACTACCGTAGAACAGCGGCTATTAAAAAGACGATCTCCTCAGAACATCGAGCTCAAAACTGCGATAGTAAATTTGACCATGACGGTTAGTGTAATCCTCCCCTTGCTATCCTTGATAGTCTACGTAAGAGAACGAAAGAACTGGAGCTATTTCCAATGTTTTTATTTTACATTTACAACTCTAACGACTATTGGTTATGGTGACTATGTGCCGTACTTTCAAAACTCGTTGGATTTCCTTCTGGTCGTGGTGGCGTTATTTGGGCTTGCCTTTGTATCGAGCATTCTCTGTTCTCTTAACAATCTGTACGAGGCTTATGGTTTGAGTAAAAGAGTTGTTCGTTCGATACAAAAGTCACGAGACGACCTTAAATCAGATGAAAATTCCTGCAATGACAAGCTGTTTGAGGAGGAAGAAGACAAGTTTGACAGTGAGAAATCAGGAGGACCTGACTTCAACCCCAGTAAAAGACCCTCGGTCTTGAATCAAAAGAGAGAGTCGATTTCTGTTGGTATTTTTCAGGCATAGTAGTTTATGGGTCGTTGCTAATTGTCCACTTTGACTACAGTATTGTGTGTAGCGTTTCAGGAAAAGGTGCATCGGCATGTGTGCGGACATTAAGTTGTTGGCTGAAGAAGGAAAATTCAATATTAACAACTGACCAGATAACCGCAGTGGTGACACATCTACTGAGCAAAGATCGGCATGAAGTGGGAGATGATGTGATCCTAAAATGTCTACTGACTATATGTGCTTGGTTTCTTTCCGCTTCAGTAACTTAAAGGTAAATCAAAACTGAACAAACTTGAAGCTTTTCAATAATTGAAGCGATTTCTCCTAGAACTTAGGGCTTGTGCCAGCTGCTAGTGCTCGATCTGCATTGTCAACTCTGAAAATGGTGAATGGCTTTACAAAGAGTTATTGATTACTAAATCTGCGAGTAATACGTTATTATTCATCAATCCAAAGAAACGTTTTCTCATACGTTAGAAGTCCTATGCAACTAGAAGTTGTCGTTGTTGTGACCCGAAAAGTGAGAGATATGCAAAGCTACAGAATATCAAATGCTCAAATCAGTTTAGAGACAACTGAGCCGCACAAACATTACATATTGGATATCTGCTTTGTTGGTGGTAGCTGTAATATCATCAACATCACACACGTCAAAACAGAAAAACTTCCATAGAATATTCGATAACCAGCAAGTCCAGGTGAATTAGCCAATCTACAAAGCACTCTTGTTGGATTTTGTCTGAATGATTTCCAATCAACCAAAAACGCCAAGCACAAGACTGACCCAATAAGAAATACTAACACCAGCAAGAGATAACGCTTCTTTTTGCCAAACCTTTGGTCTTCATCGGCGAAACAGAACAGCGAACAACATCTAATTAAGAAAGCAATAAAAATGACAAAAATTGCAATCAGCATAAATACGAATGTTAGTGTTCCAGTGCCTCTGCAAAGACCATCACCATACCGCCATCTTGCTTCCAAGATGGCCGCCACCATTAAAGGCATCGTTAACAACGCTGTAAACAGATTTAGAGCCGTAGCAGCTAGTAGCATTTTGTTTGTGAATGTTGATTGTGATTGGATGGGGTTGTTTAGCACACAAACGATACTGTTTCCAATAACAACAGTAGCGCACATTCCCATGATGGTAGCGGCTTCTAACGATAATGCATTTGGAGAAATGCCGACTGCTTCCATAAGTGGATCATGGTTGGCATCAATATTATCAGGGCCCACGTCATCCATTCATTCAGAAAACTGCAAGGGATAATAAATTAAAAATTTCGTAAAAAAAAATGAAAAGAAAATCTTTTTTGACGTCACCTAGCTATATTAAAACAAGATGGCGGCTTCCTTACTTTGGGTTAAACTTTAAAGTTGAACAAAGAAAAGGGAAAGACATCACTATCGTGGATATGCCCCTACATGATTTTTAGAAGGACTGTTTTAATGATTTTTAAAATATGAAATATATATGACAGTATCCAGCTTCCGGAACGTTTTGCCCGAATAAAAATCTGAATATAAAAATAATACTATCACTCTTGTTATCTCAGTTCCAACTAAATCAAGTTTAGTAAAGGTATTTACAACAAATAGCTGTAGAACATTAACAACATGCACGGTCTCTCTCTCCCTCAGACTTCCTTATGCGTTGTTTTGATTCCGCAGAAAGGCGTTCATTCTGGGAGCAAAAGGTCCTCTGATGAGTAAATCAAATGCAATCAGGACTGTAGTCGCCGTAGACATGAGTCGACAGATTTGTTTCAATTCAAGAATAAATAGAATCTGAGAAGTTTTTCATAATCTTTAACCTGATTAGATGCTGATTTAAGGGGTAAACTTAGGGCAAAGAAAGAAGGCATAAAGCCAAAATGATTATCTTGTAGCCTACACGGCAGACGTTTTAGTGTTGGTCGAAAACATTACAATGCTCTGGATTGATATAAAAAATTCCTGAGCAGCAAGCAAGTACTCACTGTACTAACCTTTTTCGACCCTTTATGTATTTTGCATCCTCTCTCCATATATTGAACTTCTTCTCGAGACTTAAAGCAACAAGAAAGTCAGGAAAGGAGTCTCTGTAGCATCCTCGCGTATTATCAAAATATTGTAGACATCAACTGACTTGTTTCTTACTTAATAAGTAAGTAGAACAGGTCACTAAGTGACCCAATGAATGAAGATCAGAGGTGAGTGACATTAAAATGACATTTAAGAACTGTATATAAGAACTGTAGTTGAACTCATAAAATTGATCAGTAGAGTGGTTTTTAATTATACTGGAGATCGCGGAGAGGGTAACTGGTTTTATTTAGCTGTTGAAATAAATTTATAAGCTTACATACATCTGCACATTTTAGTCTTTTGTTTCATGGGTTAACTGAAATCACTGTAACGGCTGAAAAGTAACCCGCCCACTTGGAAGTACAAACTACTACTTTAAGTTAAAAACAAGTTATTCTCTTTTATTAACAAGCTTTCCCGCAATTTTGGCTCCCATGTATACTTTTTGAAATTATATAAATTTATAATTGTTCAAGGTTGCTCTTTACTTTTCACAATATTATATGAACCTATGTGGTTCCATCACCTTTACAAAGAACGCCGGCGTTAATATATACACCATAGGCCATACAATCTTGGACAAAACTGACTCGACCTCTGCTAGTGCTTCCAAGTCATGTCTTTTGTAAGCCGGTCCCTTCTACACAAGCAATTCTTTAATACAGTAGCATATTTTATATGACAATTTTTCCCCGTGTAGATAAGAAAATTTGACCAAATTTCGTATGATAAAGGCATTTGCTGACTCCCCCAAATTTTCACAATAATTTTGTCATGAAAAACAAACAAACAAACAAACAAACAAACAAACAAACAAACAAACAAACAAACAAACAAACAAACAAACAAACAAATAAACAAACAAACAAACAAACAATAACAACAAATTGTCATGGAACATTTTCTCGTGAAGAGGGGACTTTAGCAACACATATACCATGACTTATGAGAGGTGGACTAGTTATTAGTCAACCTTTAGTGTCAGTATGTAGTAGACGTTGTTGTGCTGCCCACCAGTCTCATCAATTCTATTAGTTTTGTCCATCATAGCAGGGGTGGATTTAAGGGAGGGGTGCAGGGGGTGGGCACCCCCTTCTGAGACGACTTTGAATCCCTTTTTGTCTATATTTTTTCCAAAATATCCTCTCGACAGTTTCCAATTTATATGGTGCATACCCTCCTCAGGGCCGTAGCCACCGGTAAGGTTAGTCAGGTTTCAACCGGACCAACTTTTACCGTTGGAACCATATTGTTATTACATTTTTATAGCATGGTGCACACCCTCCTGAAGATAATCCTGGATCCGCCCTTGCATAGTCCTACCTAAACTAAAACGACTTATTCTTATAGTTTAGACTACCCACATGGCTTTGATCCAATCTTTTTATCAATGTTAACTAATAAACATACAAACATTAGCTTTCTACCATTGTCAAAATTAAACTCTAGATCTACGTAATTAGATTACAGCTATTTCAAAACGTTGGACGTGACGCGAGTCTCCAAACCTAAGTCACTAAACCGAAAGGGATTACAGTCAACAATTCACTCACTTTAGGCTTTCCTGTTTTTCTCTTTTTCTGAATATATTGACACAGTTTTGATTTTTTTTTTTGATAGTGTCTTTTGTAGTTTTATAGAAGTCTTTGTAACAAAGGCAGACCTCAAATGTTGGGGTAATTCGACTTGATGTGCACCACAATAATTCCTTTTTAAAATGTTACTTTTTAATTTGATCTTTATTTATTTCTTAGATGAAAGTGGGAAATATATAAACTGTCAAAATTAAATACAACTGAACTTCATTGTATTTGACAAATTGGTGTTTTTAGATTGATTTTTAAGTAAGCTGTACAAACTATACTTTTAATTAATATTATCTGAGGACAATTTACATTTTTACCATTAATAACCAAATTCAATACGAGATAAAACAGGACCAACTTTATATTCCTCAAGGTATTTTTGGTCCTTTTCCCAGACATAGTTTGTTCGCACTAACCACAGTAAATGATCAAATGAAAATGCATCGTTTGGACTTCAAGGGAAGTTGGTTTTAAGGCCTGTCAACACAAGCAAATTTTCTATAACAAATTTCCTAGGAAAATGATAATTGGAATATAACGCAAGCTCTGATTGGTTGAGAACTGTGTGTAATTACAGTACATACAAATGCAGATGACGTCACAGAATCTTACGCGCCCTCTGATTGGTTGAATCACTTAAATAAAAATTGCATATAAAACAAATTGATTCCATCGAGCGCATCTGCACAGAAAACGTCAAAATATAAGAACTTGAACAATATCATGCACGCCATCCGACGTCATCTCATGGGTTACACATACTTTTCAGTTAATTCTTACCACATTTTGACGTCATCTGTGCATCTATTAGACTACAGACGCACGGAGAAATGGAATCAATTTCTTAAATATTCATTACCCTTGCAAACTGTCAAACAATTTAATTTGTCAGATTTCCTTCGCTATGTGTCCGTATACTCACTTCCAAACTGGAAATGACTTAAAATTATCAACATATAACAATCTCAACCGTGCAAAACGCTCTGGATGATGACATGGAATCTAAAAATTTGACAAATCAATAATTACCTTTGACCAGCAAATGCACTATTTGTCTTACGAAATTTGGTGTGAAAAACATTTTGTCATAGGAAATTTATCATATAAAAATTGCTCGTGTAGACGTAGTTTTTAGAAAGTCTCGACCAGCGAGCTGTTACAAATTCGTTTGTTACTAATCACTATAATCAGACTAAGTTTAGCAACTACGAGTGTTTAAGAGATGGGGACTTCTAGTTCTGAACTTCTGGTTGGCATTACCACAATTTCCATGGAGTACTACTACCGTAGTAACAATATTGAACTATTTGCGATATTGAACGAATTGTGATATTGAACTTTTTTAGCCCTTCACCAGCCTAGCACCCAAGCATCCTCTTACCGTCTAGAAACGGGGAACGCCTGGGTACTAGGCTGGGCCTTCACAGGAAAGTGATCACAGTGCCCCTTCAACCCCTTCTCCGTCAGTGCCCCGTAGCAATGTATTATTATAACTGCACCACAGACAAGAGGGAAGCAAAGGATGTGGGAAGTGCACGAACTACGGGAAGTCGAACCGTGATTCTCTCACCCTGAAGGCCGCACCCTAACTAACAGGGCCACCCTTGCTCCTTTATAGACCAACTCATAGCTCCACATAGATTATTTTCTAGTTAAAGGGTGTTTTTACCACTGCAAAATTTAATGTCTTGAATACTAGCTTTGACCTGCATGCCACGATCCATTATCGTATTCTATACCGTATAGTCAGTGTCTAACTGATGTTGAAAGTAAAATTTGTTTATATTGTTTATTAAGCTGCCAAGAGCATCAACAGTACTTTTCATATTACGTACGACGACTTCTGGAGGAGCACACGACTGGTCGACTGTACCAAGAGCCATAAGGAAATCTTCTCTGTAAGGTACAGCCTTCACTGCAAGCTACAATGAAACGTTCAGAACCAAATGATGCAACTCACACGTTTTAAGTCTTAATTTTGATGGAACTTCTGAGTAGAATTGAATCTTACTTTATAACTTACGAGGAAAAGAATTATATAAAAAGCGAGAAAACTTGAACGACAGAAAGATTAAATGAAAATTAAAAACATAAGAAAACAGAAGTCGAAGACTCTACACTACTCTCTGGAGAGAAAAAAGATCAAATAAAACAAAATCAAATCAAATGAGATTAAAATCAAATCAAATCAACAAAATCGTAGAACAAAATAGAACCGATAACTTACTGCAAACACACCACGAACAACCCATCCATGATACTTGCGTAAAGTCTTTTCATATGCCACACCTATAAAATACAACATCACATCACCAAAGCATTCACTCATTAAAACAATATGCTCTAATCCCTTATGAAACAGCAGCTTATAGCAATATTTCCTACCAGTGCAAGATAAAATTAATGTACGGCACAATCATCGCATGGGCAAACACATAGTAAAAAGCACAAACCAAAACGTATTACAAAAACCAAACAGAAAAACAATGTGAGCTTGAAAACTGTGTACTGATCGACGCCTAAGACGTATCAGGCTAAATCTTGGTTAGTTTACAAATTATTACAGTACACACGCACAGATAATGCCGTCACAGAATTTTACTCGATTGAAATATTTACCTGCAGAAATTGCTAAGTCTTGACTTCCTTTAACAACCTCGTCCAAAAATATATTCATAAACTCTAGAGCTCTGAAAAAATTAAAACGTGATAAAAGTTTGCTCCCTTCACAACTCGATTACTTACTGAATTATCCTTACCTTTTTAACCAAAGAAGAGCGTCCGTCGCCGAGTTTTTAGCCGTGCAACTATTACTTTTTATTTCTTGGAAGATCATGTTTTGTAGTGTGTAAAATGCCTTTGGATCCGTGTCGAATTTAGAAGAGAGTTTCTGTAAAGAAAACATTATTTAATACAAACACCAAAGTACTAAATTTGCTACAAGATGTCAGGAGTTGCTTTCTTTCTTTTCTTAATTCGAGCTGAATCTTTCCCGTCTTCCCTTCAAAGAAGAACAAAACAGAGTTTTGCCATTGCGCGGAAAAGTTACCTTTATGTTGCCCCCAATGTCTATCTTGACAGGAGCGAAGGCCGTTGAGCCTAATACGTCTAAAACGACAGAAAAGTAATATAGTTTTCACAAATGCAGGGAAATTGACAGAGACTTCAGGACAAAAAGAAATATGTTGACACCATGCCAACCAATGCCTGGGATTAAAACTCGAAACTTAAGTTCGAAAATGACAATCTTTTCAACATTGCTTGCTTGCTAGTGGTTGGTGAGCACGTAATGTCAATGAGCTGATTTACTCACCAGTTTTAATTTTTTTTTTTCTAAACTGACAATGTTTTAAATCTGAAAATAGTAGTAAGCTTACCAAAAAACGGTAAAATACTGGAACAAGCCGCTAAAAATGACTTGGTTGGGATCCCATTATCTTCTGTTACTTGGACGTGTTCGAACCTTAAAGTTTGCACAAAACACATGACGTTATTTGCAAATAAGAAAGGACAAAAATATAAGAAAAATTAATACATCAGTACTTTACAATATACGGATATAAAAGTCTATATATATATGTGTGTGCATTTGTAGACTGAGTGGCAGCGTCAAGATCATGGCCTGCCTTGCCATGAAAAATTTATTTTACATTGGCCAAACACTGAAAGCAACCTGTTTGGCTATAAATGATTAAAATTCAGAGCCTGGTTTTTCAAAGGTGGGTTATGCTAAAACTCAAAATCAGTGGTTTTCTGGGTTAGCATTAACACACTTTCGAACAATTACTAGTAGGCTGGTCCCTGAAAGCCCAATTAACCCTAATCCAGGATTAAAACCAATGGTTTTCTTAAGACTTAATCCTGGGTTAGTGCTAATTGGGCTCTCATGAACTCAAGCTAGGGCTGTACATACTGACATGATGTTGGTTTCAGGCAACCGTCTCCTCTCAGCCCTGTGTTGTGGACAGCGATTGATTTGTGACCCCCATCTTATAAATATCAGTATTAAGTATGGACTACTAACTTGTGGAGTGCCATGGAAAAGAAGGTTGGTGGGTCTGTGTCTTGTGTCTTGTCTTGTGAACTGCTAGGTAATACTTCAGGTAGAGTCTTTGTACTGCTTGATGAAGGTTTTGTCAGACTATCAGGACGAGCTGGTGGTTTTTGTGTTGGTACATTACTATTGCCATGAGGTGACTGAGTTGCTTGAGATGCTGTTTTCTCTCTGTCTGATGTACTAGATGTGCTAGATGTACTAGATGCAGTTTGTGTTCCTGTATGTAGTAAAGTATACATAGTATCAACTATAATGTGTGCAATGTTGATACAATTACAAGTCTAGAATTGCCTGAACACCTGAAGATGATCATCTTGATCATAAACGTTTGTGAACTGAAAAAATTACTTCAATGTGCCTTTTTACACTTTCACTCAAATTGATCTGAGCTGCAACTTTCAAAAGAAAAACTTGTTTTGGAGTATACACTGTAAGTAGCACTTATCCAAAGCTTTGTTTATCAAATTTGGGTGATGGAAAGAGGGAGCTGGCTGCAATTGAGTTGATATTCCAAATTATAGTCTGTCTATTCACTAGTCCTGATATTTCATTCAATATTTTTGATCCTTACCACTAACTGTTGAGCTGACTGATGAACTGGAAATACTTGACATTGGAGATGAAGGTGGGGAATTTGTTCTACAAATTAACAAAGTTATATAAATTTAAACTAATACTTCTAGTGATTATAAACCCACTTTTCAACTGATCATCAGTTTCATTCTCTAAGTTCTCAAAAACAACAGGGCTGAAAATTCTCTGTTGGCAGAGTCTTCACTCCAGTATTCCAGATAATTTCAGTTCTACCAATTTCAAAACCTGTTTCAGTGGTTCATTAGAGCAGTACATAAAAACGACCCCACTGGACTGTCAGAGTCTCCCCATATTTCTAACCAGAACTTTCATTGGCAAAGGTAGAGGCTCTTAAAGTATGATCTTTGGTTAAAGTTGGGGACTACATGTACATGTACAATAGGACCAACATTGTTATACCTGTGAGACTCATGTAATATTTGTCTTCTAAATGTAGAGTGTTTTGATGCTGCACTCTGTAATTTAAAAAGAATTCATGAATTCAAGGACTTTTCAACAAACAAATTACTGTCTGGACAGTGGTTGCCTGGGGAACTACATTGTATGGGTTAGGGCATTAGCCAGACCAACACTGAGGGTCATTTGCCCGGGGGGGGGACTCCGTTCGTAAATGGACAGGGATGCTCATCGTACCTTTTAGGGGTCAAAATCTGCAATATGGTACCTTTTAGGGTGTCTCAGACTTAGGTGGACTACCAGAGACATAGCTGGTACCTTTTAGGGACTGTTTTGGGGTAAATAAACTACCTAAAATAAGCATGAAAGGGACGATTTAGATGATCTGAATTGCAGAATCTTCAAAGCACATCGATAACAAATGTTTCATTACTTTAATTCTTTATTGTTTTTGAATTGGTACCTTTTAGGGGTAGAAATGAATTGTTGCCACTCCCACTCAGGTACCTTTTAGGGGTTATTTTTAAAATTTCCGACGAGCATCCCCGTCCTCTTATATATAGGAGTCCCCCCCCCCCCGGGGTCATTTGAAACAGTTGAGGAAGTAGAGCAGATTTCATATGAGTGTGAAATGGACCACACCATGCCGTAACCATGTCAGTGTCGTGATCTCTATAAAAAAACATTCTAAATTTCTGCCATAACCGTGCTGTGACCATGCGGTGCCGTTTTCACAGTCATACGAAATCTACTCTATTGTCTTCAACTTACTTGTTCTGGTGTTCCACCTGTAGGGAAAACATTCAAAATGTAGTTAACAATAATCTCTAAATCAAATAAAAAAGGAAATGGGTTTGAGTTTCAGTAGAAAAAATCTAATAAACTATTTTATCTTAAAGCATTTATAAGACAGATATGATAGATATTATTTCACACAAAATGGTCACTAATTCTGGTTAAAAGCAAATGGTTAGTTGATGATGAAATAAATGAAGAAATAAAGAATTGAAATTGAAAATTGAAATGGAATTGATGAAATCTTACCAAAATTAACATCAGCTAGTTCCATACAATCACACAAATTCTTCAGAAACTCATCACATGTTGCTGATAACATTGTTGCTGCTTCACTAAATTCCTGTTTTGCAAAGAATTTCAGCAGTTATTACATGTACAGTTTTAATCAATTTATTGATCAATCAATCAGTCAGTCAGTCAGTCAGTCAGTCAGTCAGTCAGTTACTCACTCACTCACTCACTCATTCACTCTTAGTCAGTCAGTCAAAAATGCCAAAATCAGTTTACCTGACTTTGTTCTTTTTCAGCACACATCAACTTAATGGTGTTAATTTGTTGTAGCAGTAAACTCCTGTACATACTCAACTCCTGCATTCTTTCCTTCAGCTGAGAAATTTTAGCTAAAAGATTAAATGTAAATAATGTAATCACATTTGTTCACTGTGTGACTGCTGTGACTGCTGTGAGAAAATTGCAATGTCAAGTTCAGGAGACCATTCCACTTGTTAAATTGTATAATTCTCTCTTAACATCAGTGACATCAACAGTCTTTTTGAAGTTCACATAATTTGTCAGCACAGCAGTGTCATCTTTCATATTGGGTTGCATTTGCTAAATTGACCTATTACATGCATTTATCAAGTAAAAATTATCTCACTTAGATGGTGTAAATCAAAGAAGTAGACTGAATGGGTGTGTACTAGTCAATTAAGCAATTTTCATAAGGACAGCTATAAAGTGCATGCCAGTTATATTGTCTCAATGTTTTGATGGTCAACAATGATGCCTTATTCCAATCAAAATGCTGAACCATGGCACAGCAAAAAATGGCACACAATGGACTTTTTACAGCAAATAAAAACTGTTTTTGCATCTAGAATAACACAAATATTTACTTACAAAGACCTGAAGATTTCTGCTCACTGGTTTTTAATTGAGCTATGCAAGCCTTTGATGTCCCAAGAGCAACTAACCACTGTTGTCTTTCAGCTGAAGTAGCAGCTCTTAAGTAAATGTACTGATCAGGGGGAATCTTTAAATCAATTCTTACACTGTCAGTGGGGTGAACTGTAAATAGAATAATTGAATAATCTCTTGTAACCATTCTCACTGGTACAATTCAAAATGTTTACTTTGTATGAAATCCCTAAGGTATTTCAGTGCTGTCATTACATTAATTTTTGTAGTAGGAGGCTGAAGCCGGCCCCAGCCCCCTGTTTGTGCCACCCATGGTTTTTATTATTATATTACTCTAATTTTCCTTAATCTTCAAAAGCAACTATATTTTGCAGAAATATACATCACACTTTGTAGCTAATACATGTATACATGTACATCACATATTTTATGTTGGGCACAACTATGGATGATCATATCTATGGGATTTGCAATTCTAAAACTGAGGGAGAGTTGCGCCTAAAATAATAGGGAGCTTACGAATCCACGACTTTTTTGACGACGACGACTGTTCTATTACGTCACTAGAGCAATGCGCATGCGTGAGGGGCTTTGACAGTCGTCGCGCGAAAGTCGGCGACTTTCCACACAGCCATTTGACGGCGTCTTCAGAGGAGGAGGACTGAAGGTTTGTTTTTCTTTAATTCTTGAATATTTTTAATTGTTGAAAGGCTAATAACCCAGGGGGTTTTGATTTGGTGTTATTTTGCGTACAATTTTATTCATACTTGGATATTTTTAGCTGACAAGGTTCATTTTTTTGTAAAACTCAGGTAGGCCAACATGGCTTCGAATACAAACAGTCAAGAAAGTACAAGGTAATGAATGAAAATTTTCTTTAACTCGAATAATCTGTTATAAAAGAGAAACGCCGATAATTTTTAAGGGCTGAGAATGGTTTTTTTGATTACGAGTAAGTACAATTCAAAGTACAACGATTCGAAAAACAGCAAACATAGCCGCCACTGAAAACTGAGTTCAGTGGATTGATGTTTTCACAAAATATTGTAATCGGATTACATCTTATTTGACTCACCAGTTGTTTAATTTAGTTGTACAAAATAAACTTGTAAAGTGTAAGAAGCTGACTTGCAAAGTAAGAAGCTTTAATAGTACGGTTTTGGCAGTTCAACGTTTCAGTAATTAAGTAAAGTTTAAGCTTACTGATGATTAAGCTTAAAGTTATGACAGTTTAATAAATTTAGACTATCACCGTAAAGAATGTAACAGCTTAGATTAAAGATTTTGTCCTTCAATAAATTACCAAGTTCATTTTTAATAGATAAATTAAACAAGTTAAATTAAATTAAGTTAAATTCAGTCGATACTGACAGTGAAATCATGTAAATACATTTCTTTATCCCTTTTAACTCTGCAGTACATTGGTACAGAAGACTGTATTTATTTTGTTTGTTTGTTGAATGATTGATTGATTGATTATTGTATTTTATTCAATTCATTCATTCATTCATATTCATTTATTTAATTCATTTATTCATTCATTTTTTTATTCATGTATTCATGTATTCATGCATGTATTCATTTGTTCATTTGTTCATTTATTCATTTGTTCATTTGTTCATTTGTTCATTTGTTCATTCGTTCATTTGTTCATTCATTCATTCATTCATTCATTCATTCATGTATTCATGTATTCATGTATTCATGTATTCATGTATTCATGTATTCATGTATTCATTTATTCATTTATTCATTTATTCATTTATTCATTTATTCATTTATTCATTTATTCATTTATTCATTTATTCATTCAAGAATACCAAAATGGAAATGGACGCCAGAACGTGATATCTTACTTGGAAGGGAGATTCTTAATTTTGAACTGTGGAAATACAAGTCAGGAACAAGAGAAAAGGGAACTTGCTTGGACAAAATTGTGAAAGTCTTGAACAAGATAAAGGAACCAAGCTTCAATGTGTCGCAAAAGTCCATTCGAGATAGGATCAGAATCCTAGAAAGAGATTTTAAAGCGAAAAAAAGAGAAGAAGAAAGAGGTTCAGGTATTTCACCTGAAACTAGCGAGATAGATCAGATCATGGAAGACTTTATTGAAAGGAAAGAGGAGGAAGAGGCCAAACAAGAAAAAGAAACAGCAGAAGAGAACAAGAAAGCAGAAAAAGAGAAAGAATTGGCCGAAGACATGAGAGAGAAGGCCATGGAAAGTCTTGCGCAAACTAGAAAACGATCTGGGCAGGATGAGCCACGAAAGAAAAGGAGACAAAATACCAGTGATACCCTTGAGTACCTCAAAGAAGCCTCTGAAAAGGAGTGCGAGCTAAAAAAAGCGGAATTAGAGCTAAAAAAAAAGCAGGAAGAAAATGCACAAGCAACACAAAATTTAATGATGAATCAGATAAAGGAACAACATCAGCAGCAACTACAACAACAGCAACAACAGCAGCAGCAATTTCAGGCCATGATGCAGATGTGGATGCAGAATCAACAAGCCCAAACTCAAGCAATGCTTGAACTGTTAAAGAAGGGACATGTATAACATTTTATCTTTTGTTGCTAATCCCCTTTTTGAAGTAATGGGGTGCAATGGGGAGGATGGGGGGTGGACTACTTGATTTTTTCTTTCAGTTGGCTTTTATTATCAAATTGTCAAAGGTTTGTTCATTTTAAGACAATTAAAACAATTTCTTTTTTGTTCAAAAGAATGTCAGTTCTTATACAAAGTACTGCTCTAGACTTGGAGGATTAAGATCAAAGTACTCTGATGTCACAGATCCGTACAAAATTGAACGTGCATTTTGAATTACAGCACATGTAATATACATCTTGCCTACTGCACTTAGACCAATTTTAAGATTTTTTTTGAAATCTAAGAATTTAAAGTAATTAACAATATCACCAAAAATCCACTCTACCGAGGAACGAACAGAACTCATAGATGCATTGAAATCTTGTTGAGCTCGAGTCAGAACTGCACCCTTAAAGGGCCTTTGCAGGTGGACACGCAACGGATATGCTGGGTCTCCGTAGACAACCATGGGTAACCCAGTTATAGGAGAATAAGAAAACCTTTGGAGGTCTTGCAGAAACCCCGAGGATGCTAGCAGACTGCTGTCATGTCGTCTTCCTTCTGTTGGGCCATACAAATTTCCGACTAAGCCATTTGGCAATGCAACCGCCTGAAATTTTATGGAATGTACTCGTTTATGTCCATTATAGATAACTCGTTGGTTAATATCTGGTCTACACACTGGACGAACAGTTCCATCTATAAATCCCCAACAGTTATCTAACGCAGCTCCTGCATGATGAACTGCTTCAGCATACTGAAGTAGGTTTGCTGGGGAGAGTAAGTTGTGATTATATCTTGTAAGCAGGTGATTCCAGCGATTGTAAATAAAGTCATTAACGTAATTTGTTATTATACAGAGTTCAGGAACTGGCCTTGCAAAATGATAAACCAAATCTCCGTATCTACAAGGATATGCGAAACGTTTGAGATACATGCACAAAGCAGGTACTGACCCAACAACTAAGCCATTGTAAGTTACAATTTCATCGGGTAATTGAAGTTTTTCAGCAAGTTCATATATATCGTTCCTAAAGAAGCGAAATTCAGCCTTGCATTCATCGTTGGTTCGCTCGTCTAAATCAAATCTCTCAAAGTTCCAATACGGGTAATCTGGGTTTTTGGATTTGTAAGCATCGTAGAGAAGGACAAATTCCCGTTCGTTAATAAATCCTTTGTTATACGCGTATGCAATGAAAGATCTTGTTTCTCTGAAGTTAGGCATTTGAAACTTTACATAACCTACAACCCGTCTCAAAAGCTAAAACAGTAAGAGGAACCGGCAATAATATAATAACAACAACAAAAACAATGGATAGGAGAAGTGGCGGGAAAATCTGCACGCGCGCGCGCGCGCTTCGTCGTCGTCGTCGTGTGTGAATCGTAATCTAAATTGCTGCCACGACGCCGACTGTATAAGTGACGTAATAGAACGTCGTCGTCGTCAAAAAAGTCGTGGATTCGTAAGCTCCCTAATACTTGGAGGGAAAATAAATGGAACCTTGTTGAACATGGTCAATAGTCCAATTCCAAGATAATGCTTCACCTGTCACATACAAACTTAAGGAATTAGAATTAGCTTTTTCTTGTTATGAATTACTCAGCTTTATGCACAATAGGCTTGTCTTAATTCCTTTATTTATGGCAAGTGAACAATATCTTGGAAGTAAGCTATCAAAATAATCTCAATTTTCACTACAGTACCATGTTATCTTAATACTGCTGATGTAAAGAAGAGCGTTATACAATAAGTCCATAATTTTACCTGTAATTTCACAGCATCCCATTTTTATTGACCCCCTACTACCACGCCCTACTTCCTCCTGTGATTTATAATATGCAAGAACACCAACTTCCAAAACAAAAAACCTGGGTTGCCATCCTAAAGAAAAATATATTCACTTGATAAATATAACAAAAAAATAGAGAAAACTAATTCATTTTTCTCTAGGATATCTGGTGCCTACATTTTACCTTGTCTAAAGGAAGCACAAATTATAAGACTTCTGAAAACCTAGCATCACATCTAGAAAAAACTCTGACTCTAAACAAGATTTTTTTGGATGTGACCCAAATTCAATAGAAACTATGGAAGGTCAGATGCTTTACCTATGGAAATAGCTCATACCAACTATAGGGATGCCTACTAGGAGACTGAATATTTTACAACCCCATACAGAATGTAATAGAATCTGACCTCATTGATAAGTGACTACATCCTTGGGAACCCAGGAGTAATATTCTGTCACTCATTTCTCACTCCCAGAAAAATTACCCCTGGGTGCAATGTCTGTTAAAACTTGTTCCAGAAGTTAACATTCATCTCTTTTCTGATTGGTTGACCCCAGTGGATTGACCAATCAGAATGGTTGGATTCTTTGAAAGCCAGCATTTTGAATCTCAACTTCTGGAACAAGTTCAAACAGACATTGTGCCCAGGGGTAATTTTTCTGGGAGTGAGAAATGAGCGACAGAATATTACTCCTGGGTTCCCGAGGATGGAGTGACTAGAGCCGACAAGAACAGTTAGCGTGATGACTGAAATATGGCCCAGCATGGTCAATAACAGGTATGAAATATTTTCATACGCATCACCACACTGACACAGTCATAACACAGCATGGACAAAAACTGGTCTATTTATCAAACTTATTTTGATCAGAATTTCATGGTGTTAGTTTCTATCAAGTTCACCACAAGGCCAGTTGATTAATATCAGTTTATGCAAAAAGCTGTTAATATGCATTTGACAACGAAAACATTGTAAATTATACAATAAAAGATAAGAAAATTCACTTTATACATGTAGGTCAGGATCAGGAAGTCACTGTCAGTCAAGGTGCATACTGCAAAAAAATAAATACACTTCGACAAATATGTATTTGACAAGAACTTAGAACAAAATTACACGATTTCAAAAATTCTTTTCCGTTATTCTTGCCCATTAAGTCACATTGCCGATCAACTTGTTAATAAATTTGTGGCCAAATTACTTGATTTTTAGCGTGAACACAATCCAACTACTAACCACTCAAATAGTTCGTCCATTTCCACAAGGTCCCTTCCATTAATGCCATGACCGAAGTTCAAAATCACACTTGATCGGCTCTTTTCTTGGTGTTAAGTCAGGGTAGACGGATGTGTTTGTTATTAATGTAAATCTAAAACAATTACAATAAACAATGACTCATTTTGTTCAAGATTTCCGCCATTTTCCCTCAAGAAAGCCTTGTACGACTGCGCTGTTGTTCATTGCATTGTGGGATTGACTTCCGGTTATTGACTTTACCACAGGAAACCCAAAGCTCTATATATACAGCACATCCCGTCTTGGAAAACGGACTATGAGTTGCATACATTTGTTATGGTGCTTACCGTCCAAGGTAGTATCATTGGGTACTGGACAAGAACAAACAAAGCAACAAACAGCAGCAACAAAAACATTACAACAGAAGACAAGGACAAAAACTAAAACTCTTGAAATTAAGGACACATTTACATGTACTCATTATGTAAATATAGCCATTTAATCAAAGAATTCATAGATATCACTCATCAGTATTACCGTATTAATAACTACAGTTGCATCATTGTATGTAATATTAAGACAATATTCTAAGAAAATCTGTCACACTGTTACAATGTAAAAAGGCTACTTCTTTTGCTTTTATAATTCCAAGTTTTTCCCCTTCATTTACAGTGAAAATTGCTGCATCACAACCATGTTTTTACAACAAAGATTTCTGTACTTCCTGATCCATTAATCATCCTTTGGGGCAGAGTTCATTCAAATCAGCCAACAATTTGCATGCATGTATGTGGGCATGCTTGGCAGGTCTTCCAATGGATCAGAAAAAGCAATAGGTTGACACAACAATAATTTTTGCTGCAAATAAAAGGAGCCACTTCAAGAAGTCCAGACTTGAAGAAGGATTCCTACAGAGGATGCATGTTACTCATATAAATTATCTGACTACTTATTTTCTTTTCAAGAAGTTTCAGTATTTTATAAAATCACAAATCACTTAAGTTCATCATGAGGTTTTTGCTTGTCCCACCACTCCAAAAGCTGTTCAACTCCATCCCAGTTGACTACCTTCCACCAGTCTTCTATGTAACCACCTCGTTTGTTTTGGTGTTTCAGGTAATATGCATGCTCCCAAATATCAATCACCAACACAGGATTTGCATTGTAATGAATAGGAATTTCTTGATTAGCAAGATTGAACATCATCAATACATCTGAATTAGGTTCCTTGCATAGCCATGTGTAACCAGAACCAAACAGTGTACTGGCTTGAATGTTAAACAACTTCTTGAATGCACTAAAATTACCATAGGTAGCATCAATTAATTGAGCTATCTTTCTTGTTGGTTTTCGTGGCTCTTTGCTTGGATTTGGTGACATGACAGCCCAGTAAAATGCATGGTTAATGAATCTGTAGAAGTGTAAAAATAAAAAATTCATATTGTATATATTGATGAATATAAGTCAACAGATTGGAACCCAGTTAGGGTAATCCAATTAATCACAATGGTCACCCCTACTAATATAGTAGGGATATAAAATGGTTAAAATGTGGGCTTCTCATCAGATCTCCTCGCCATTCTTTCTTTCTTTTAAGCAAATTGTAAATATTGTAATGATATAAATAACAAGATGGCAAACAAATAAAAGTTACAGAAGTGAGACCAAGAGACAAGGCATACTCTCTGCAACCCAAGACCCTTTTTTCACTGATTTGTGAACAGTTATTATTGGCCCACAGGTGACGGTTGCAGCTTACCCTCCTCCATTGTTCTTTATGGCCTCTTGCCATTCTTTTGGGACATCCTTAATGTTCTTCAATATTTCTAAAATAGATTTCGATGCAAGTTCGGCTTTCTCGCCCTAAAAAAATGAAAACTTTTTTTCATATAATTTTACAAATAATTTGTATAAGCTTAAATGTTCCATCGAACACTTTTGTATTTTTCAAATTCATAATCGACAATATGAAATATTTTACAACAGAAATATAATACATCAATTTTACAAGTAAACCTTACGGATTTTCTCCAGGCTTTCAAAGCGGCATTCATCTTCTTTGTGTAAGCTGCATGGTGGCCAAGATGATGAACTCGTAAAGTTGCCTCATCTATGTAAGGTTCCAGACCATTATAGGGGTATGGAAGAGCTGGCAAGCTGTACTCTTCCTTGAACTGCGTAAAGTCTTCATAAGGAGCTGCACAGAACGCAGGAGATAATATAAATGTGCAAAGAAAAGCAAAAACAACAACCCAGACAGACGCCATTGTTTCTAGCCTCGTCACGCAACGCTCCCTCGAGGTACTCTTCCCAGATCTCCTTCCCATAGGTCCTGAAACAGGAAGCCCGCAAATGCTGTCTTATCTGAACATCTCCGAAAGTTCTCCGAGAGCGATTACGAACCAATTCAAAAGTTGCCTTTGTTCTATCCTTGTTCTAAGAAGCCCAATTTAATACTGAACTGTTACTGAAAAATTTAGATATGAATTATCATTTATAATGAAAGTGTAAAAATTCAAATTCAAAATGGTCTATACATTAGCAAATATGCTAGTCCCTCAAAAGCTTGGCGGGATTTTAATAGTTTCTGTTCAATAATCTAAAAGGTTCCATTCACTCTGTTCACTGTCAGTTTATCGGTCACTTGATTGAGAGTAGGACTAGGTTGCGGGTAGCATTTAATGATTATTGTAATCTATAGTGTATCTATTGCTAAGTAACGAGCTCTTTCCTTCATGAATGTCTTACAACTCGACACTTCATGAATATGAATCAAGCTTTCCACGTATGGGTTTCCAACGTGTAATCTCTTTCTTTTTGCTCTGAAATAAAGTAAGAAACATCTAGTTTAGCAAATCACTTTTACTGGGACATCCATACAGGCCACTTCGCTTCTGTCAACCATGATGAAAAACCTAGCCTTTTTTGCATTACTTTTTGTATGTTTAGCAAGCTATTCGTTGCAAGAAGAGGAAAAAGAAGGAGAATTTAGAGGTCTAAGGATTGGTATTGTCAAAAAGCCAAAGCGATGTGCACAAGAAACGAAGCATGGAGATCATTTAACAGTCAAGTACAACGCATCGCTTGTAGATGGCACACTTCTCGTACCAGAACGGTAAGAATGTCCCCACTTTAAACAATTCTTTTTGGAAATGCTTCCAGCACGGAAAATTTTGGAACATTTTTAATGGTTAGAAGTTTGTTAGAAAACGTAATGTCGGTAACAGTTAGTCGGATTGGCTTCCAGCGAAAAACGTTTTTAGCGCAAACAGCTCGAATTAATTGAAGGGCATTTTAAAACTCTGCCATAATGTTTTTGTAGATCCAATGGACAAAATGGTTTTTGGATAGCCAGTAGACTCATACTTGCGAGGATATATATATATATATTTTTTTTACTTGAGTACGTTATTAAATAACAGGATTTTTGACTGTCTTTTTTAATTTTTTTCATTTTAAAAAGTTTTTCAAACCGCACAGTTTCAGTGTTCTTTTCGTGACTGAACCATACTTTTTTTGGATCGTAATTTAATGTGAAATAATAACATTGTATCAAAATAATACATTCAAAAAACAATTTTTTTCTTCTATATTTTAAAGTTTTCCAGCGTTTGACAGCAAGCTGATGAGATGGCAGAGCTCATTAATATTCAAAAAGCCACGTGTCCATTCAAACTCCTACAACAATATCTAGCTGCTTAAGGTGGCTCGACCCAATTTCGCCAGTGCGCGGGTAGTCGAATTGAAGCGGCTATAAATCGCGTTACAGAATTAAGTTGACCAAACTTTTTACGCATACCTACTACAAATGGACCAAATTTTATAATGATACTAGTTTAGTTGAAATCGGAGCTTTTTTAACATCGAAATTGTTATACACTGGATTTGAAATTTTGCCAATTTTCTCAAAATCCAGACCTCGACGAGCAAAACGATTTATGAGAGTTTGTAAATCAAATGTTTGTCTATAATGTGAGAGCGTTTAAAGAAATTCTATTAAGCCGATTTTGAGTAAAAACGGAGCAATTATTTAACTTTGAAGAAATTTAAAACCGCGGGTGCTCTACTAAATTAATTTTGTAACAATAATTTTCCAAAGAAAAGTTGCAATATTTTTGGTTCTAAATAATACCAAGGCATGGTTCTTTATTTTGTGAATATGTCATCGTATTTGCTATTTTTGATCGTCGTTGAGATGACTGTACGTAAAGCACTAAATTGCTGCGTTTATCTAGGAATTTCGACATCCACGTTGATAATACTGTTTCTTGAAAACTAGTAGATCATTTTTTTATTATTTCTCGATATTGAATATTCAATCCTTTACCAGTAAGGTGTATAAATTACAAAGGCATTGAAGTTTTTTAAGACTATTAAATAATTTTTTAAACATTGCCATATGTGCATCTCTATTCTCCGAGTTGTTGCCGGTGTTTGATTCAGGCTTTATGATATGCATGCCTGCATGCGTGTCGCTTTGGCGCCTCGTGCAAAAAATGCAAATACATGGAACTATTAAGTCTTCCAAGTTACCTGGACTGGTGAACTACTTTCCTTCGCCTTTTTAGCCTTTAATGTGTTTTCCAGCAATATTTCACTGCTCAGTTTTCTTTTTGCACAAGGAAATACCATAGTTCTAGAAACTTTAGTAAGGAACTGCTACGTACACCGTTATCACTGGCGTGACTTTCCATGTATATTTGCATTTTTTGCACGAGGCGCCAAAGCGACACGCATGCAGGCATGCATAATCAAACACCGGCAACAACTCGGAGAATAGAGATGCACATATGGCAATGTTTAAAAAATTATTTAATGGTCTTAAAAAACTTCAATGCCTTTATAATTTACACACCTTACTGGTAAAGGATTGAATATTCAATATCGAGAAATAAAAAAAAATTGATCTCCTAGTTTTCAAGAAACAGTATTATTAACGTGGATGTCGAAATTCCGAGATAAACGCAGCAATTTAGTGCTTTACGTACAGTCATCTCAACGGCGATCAAAGATAACAAATACGATGACATATTCACAAAATAAAGAACCATGCCTTGGTATTATTTAGAACCAAAAATATTGCAACTTTTCTTTGGAAAATTATTGTTACAAAATTAATTTAGTAGAGCACCCGCGGTTTTAAATTTCTTCAAAGTTAAATAATTGCTCCGTTTTTACTCAAAATCGGCTTAATAGAATTTCTTTAAACGCTCTCACATTATAGACAAACATTTGATTTACAAACTCTCATAAATCGTTTTGCTCGTCGAGGTCTGGATTTTGAGAAAATTGGCAAAATTTCAAATCCAGTGTATAGCAATTTCGATGTTAAAAAAGCTCCGATTTCAACCAAACTAGTATCATTATAAAATTTGGTCCATTTGTAGTAGGTATACGTAAAAAGTTTGGTCAACTTAATTCTGTAACGCGATTAATAGCCGCTTCAATTCGACTACCCGCGCACTGGCGAAATTGGGTCGAGCCACCTTTAAGTTGCGACGTTTTTATTGTGTATTCTTCATTCTTCAATTTTTCCGCAAAGGTTTTTGGCTTTTTTACTTGCAATTCGCGATCTGTAGTGTAAAGAGTTTTGCGAAAAATGTCTTCTTGAAAATAACTGAAGTCTTTCCGTATCTGCTGTTTTAGCTTTTACCTTCGCGCGCACAAGTCTCGCAAGGTGGTTTTCAACTAACTAATAAAGTATCATATTATTTAGTTCACTTGAATTCACTATTGGAGAGGGTTCAATGATCCAAGGCTGGGACCAAGGCCTACTCGATATGTGTGTTGGTGAGCTTCGAGAGTTGATTACCCCATCAGGCTATGCTTATGGAGACCTTCCAGTAGGAGACGCCATCCCTCCCAAGGCACACCTTGTCTTCTATATCGAGTTGTTGGATATCAAAGACGGGCAGCCGAAACCAGATATTTTTGGACAGGTTGACGTTAACGGAGATGGACTTATATCTCATGACGAGGTACGTAATGTAGTTGTTTATAGACGAACGGAACTGGCAAAACGGAACGGGACGGAAAAGCTAGAACTGTGGCCTGAAAAGGGGAGAGAAGTATGAGGCCAGGGCAGTAGAGAACTTTAAAAATGTGAGAATCAGTACACACACTTCGTGATTTCATAGCGTCCTTAGAGCCTCAGGTCATCAGGTTACTAGGGGGGAGAGGGAGGAGGAGAGAAAGGTAAAGGGATCGAGTGGAGAGGGAGGAGGAAGTGGCCTGGGTCGCAAATATTCTCAATAGGAAAAATGGGCAGTTTTCTCCAGCACACAGTCGATGTAGTTCAATAGAAAAACCAATGACTTAAAGAAATTGACTGTAGATTTATTGATAGTTTTGACTATAAATAATAGTATAAGCGATAGTCGACGCTTATGACCAAGAACTGAAGATCCGATAAACTGGAAGCAAAACCGATGGGCACTGAAAATGTCTTATTGAGTTTTGTTTGTTCTACTGTAGGTCGCTGGGTATTTGAGAAAAGAAGCCATTCCAGATGGTGACGGAGACAACAGCCACCAAACAGTCATTAACGAGATCTTCATTGAAGAGGATAAAGACAACGATGGCTACATATCACTCTCAGAATTCCAGGGCTTCAAACACGAAGAGCTTTAGATTGTAGCATTATTCTATTATTGTAGAAACATTTTTAAACCACAACGCGTAATTTTGCTTCGCTATTAAAACACACACCACATAGAATTGATTAATTCCTCATCTCTTATTAATCAGTATCCTACCGTATTTCTTGGAATAAGCATCCATAATCTCCCTCCTCGGTATGAGTTAACATCGCCGATTCAAAACGTCTCAAATTAGTGCTTCCTTCTCCCTCATTTTCCATGCAGAATCAATTTTCGAAAGGGCCACAAAATTTAGGCTTTCTGTAAATGAAGAATGTGTATTGGGTTCTTGGCTTTAAGGTACGTTTTGTGACAAAAAAAATCTACCATGCAAGCACCTTGGATTAAACGTGCATGCATGTATCTGTTTTACACCAAATACAAGAACTTTCTTTTATAGAGGCTTCGCATTTTAATGAACAGTTCCTAGTAATTTTGAAAAATGGAATAAATCTCTTAATAAAAGAAATTCGTCGCCATCTTTTTCGTGTATCTGCATGTTATTGGGGTATCTGTAACGGGTAAAAACCTAGATGAACAACGACTTTGTGTAATTCCAAATCGCGCGCACTAGAGAGTCGGCAATTTCTAATTACGATAGCCGTTCCATGTTTTAACGAGCTGGAAATTTAGAGCTTCCTGGTCATTTACAGAAGCTCACTAGGTTTTCAGTCACGCTGCAAAGAGTACAGTGTAATGGGGGATACAAAGTACAAACATATAAAAATATCCTATAGTTTAATTAATATCGATACATGATTCTACAAAACACACGCTACAAATATTTATCCTAAAAGAGTGTTGATAAACTCAATAAATCGTCCATCGGCCTGATCAGAGGGGAACTTCTTTATCAGCGAAGACTGCAGAAGAGGAAAAGAAAAGTTTTAACTTTTAAAAAGCATGGACATCAAAATTATAGCCTGCTTTACAGACTCATTTCTTTTACATAGGCTACAACCCGGGGGGGGGGGGGGTTTGACTCCATTGTAAAGAATCGGGTATGCTCGTCGAAAATTTAAAAAAATACCCCTAAAGGATACCGGAAGTCTTTTAAGAAGGGCGTGGCTGGACGATTTTTAACCCCTAAGAGATACCAGCGCGGATAACAAGCTAATGAACATTATGATGATGAACATAAAATTGAACGGTCGACACGCTTTTGTTAGGCAAATTTCTTCCATTTGAGAACAAGATAATAAGCGATGGGCTGTTTTGATACCCTAAGAGAGACCAGGAAATGGTAAAACTCTAAACATCCATTTTAACACCCTAAAAGATATCAAATCGCTGATGTTTACCCCTAAGAGATACGATGAGCATACACGATCCTTTTACAATGGAGTCCCCCCCGGGGGCTACAAAAAACCAACAGCAAATCAAATGTATACCTTGACTTTATCCATGTAAGTCTGTTGGCCATACCAGGCATGACTGAACTCAATGGCATCAGGACTACCCTTATAAAAACTCCACAACCATCTCTGCATAAAGAAATAAGTACAACAGTCATTATAACACTGGATTGGATTCAGCTGGTCGGAAGTACGTCCCCATAGATCTCCAAATATCAGATATTACGGAGGGTCGTAAAAAAGTGTTGGTATTATAGAGGTGTCCAGTTAAAGCGAAATGACGTACAAAAGAACGGGAAAAACTGATTTTCAAATAGAATTGTTATCACTATTACCAATTCATTGAGAAGATCTTGTGTAAGGAACTGGTCTTGCTGTACAGTAAAGTTGAGATGCATGGGAACTCCAAGAACCTCAGGGTTGTTGTCAGGATGCATAACCCAAAATGCTCGAAATGTGGACTCCTTGGTGGGCTTATAGGTATCGTAGGGCGCTGTAGATAACAAAGGTTTTATTAGTTATCGCTCTTGATAACAAAGACTTTATTAGTTATCGCTCTTGATAACAAAGACTTTATTAGTTATCGCTCTTGATAACAAAGACTTTATTAGTTATCGCTGTTGATAACAAGGACTTTATTAGTTATCATCATCATCATCATCATCATCATCATCATCATCATTGTCAACATCATCGTAGACTTGCTCGAAGTCTTGTCGTTGGAACAAGTCTGCATTTATAACTCCATCATTATCGTCATTATTCATTATAGACTGCAAGCAGTCCAGCTTTTAGATTGGAAAATGGTGGCAGAACCTCATAAGGGTTTTATTTTCCTTACATTATGAGTGGGGAAGGGGGAGGGCTATGGAAGATTAACAATACACCCTTCTTTCATTTGTGGTTTTCACTCATTCATTAATTTCATCCACTCTATCCATTTTCGTTTGCCTGTCAACAAACTTAAGTCACTGATTAATGCTTACAAACTATCATGCCAATAACTGGTTCATTAGTTTCTCCAAGTGCTTGTTGGGCCATCTTTTGGTACTTTGTCTGGCTTTTGATATCCTGGACAGATGGGTCTGCCTGGTAGCTAGGATGACTGTGGTACCAGCCCACAATTTGAAGACCCCTTTTAGTAACAGCTTGACGAAGCTATATTACATGAACAAGATTAGTACTGTTATCATGTACATTGTACTGGAAGAGGATCTTTGATGATGTAACGTTTACATTTTGCTTCATTCGCATAATCAAATTTCAAGCTATAAACCGAAGTTTAGAAATGAGAAAGCATCACTCTCTTAGATATACATCAAAATTTGAGTGCAATTGCTTTAATAGTTGTCGAGAAATTAGCTTTTTAATTTTTACAATTTTCAGTCAATTGTGATATCGTTTTTTCGAGTGAAATTCAATGTAGAATTCCCTTGTCATCTAATGAATTTTCCTATAGAATCCAGTACTAAAGTATGGTTGTGTGACAGCTCTTGCCATACAGCTATTAATACATTCCTTGTGAATTTTATAAGATTTTCAAAGTTCTGTAACTTTGCAACTACTTACAATACCACTTTCAAATTCTCAAGTTTTATTAAATATGACATTCTACTTATATTTTTTGTTTGTTGGTTGGTTTGTAGTCCTATTTATAAAAACTTATTCTGAAAATGCACACAAAAAGATTTGCTTATATTGTAATTAGAATCATCCTAGTTAAGGGTCCATTCCACTTGTCTTTCAGAAATGACACAAACACAAACTTACAATGTAGGAGGGCTAGAAAAGGTTTTCCCATCTTTTGATTTCTAGAAGTACATGTAGATAGAATACAGTTTCCCACAACACAACAACATTATTTTACACACCTCTTCCTCTACTTTGGGAGCATTTTCTTTGTCTGCAAAACGACACCGACATGGAAATGCCTGGAGAATTTTTATATCTAAGAAACAGAAAAATACAAGATTATACTAACACCAAGCAATTTTTAATGAAGAAAATCCCTTGTAATTAACAAAATGACTTGACTTAAATTACTTACGATGAGTTTGAGGGTCCCATTTGCCAGCCAAGTATCCAGTCACTTCACTAGTAGTAAGGTGACAGTGGTAATCCTAGAAACATTGCAATGTTTGGTTGACATTTTTGGTATTATGAAAATGACTCAACCAGTTTAATAACATTATAAAAATGAATCTGGCTTAACTGTACTTTATACTGTACCTGAATTAGGCATAAAACTCTGCATCAATTTAAACATGTTGCAATTGCAACATTACTGGTGATAAGACACAAGACACACTGTCATACTCACAATGAGAAGCAAGGAATTGGTTGAAACATCAATAGAAAAAGGTTGCATTTTTCCTGTTGAAGTGAAGCCAACTAATTCCACCAAAGTGTGAGGATCACTAATAACAACAACCACAATAAAATATTTTTAATTCCTATGCTTTCTGTATTAGTTTGCAGATGTTTGCATCTTCCAATTAAGTTTCCTGTACATCAACATGTCAGGCTCACACATCAAGAAATGGGTCCTTGCAAACATTCCTCAAAAAGATAGTATAAAACAGCAGTAATTGTACAATAGAAAAGAAAAGAGTACTTCTCCACAATGACCACCTTGGAGATATATTTTTATTGGCCATTGTGGAGTAGAGGCCTTGTGGATTGAATCATTGGTGGGGATGGGAAATACTGGCCCTTGTGAAGATGTGGTCTGACTGTATATTTATGTTTAGTGTATAAAATTTGATTTCAGATCTTTTTTTCCTAACCTAGGTTAAATTGGATTTAATGTGAAAATTCTTGTTGCGACTGACAACTTTAAACTTTCAGTTGGATTTTGGGTTTTTATGATCCACTAATCATGTGAAGAGGGAGTTACATGTGCAAATGCCCTTGATCTGGCCTTGATCCACATTTGCCATCCACCTTGAGGTCCTTTTAGGGCATTTACATATTAACCTCTGTCCCCTTCACATGATTGGTAGATCAGAAAAACCCCAAATCCAACTGAAAGATTGAATTTGTTGTTGGTCACAATACAAGCTTTTTGGCAGTAACCTAGGTTAACTTGCATCCTACAATAATTTTGGGTTTACAGCATTTCTAAAAAAGAAAAAGGAATCCCACTCATCCTCTACCATTTTTCTTATCACTTCTCTTTTTTCTCTATCGACATTGCCCCCTTCTTTTTCTCTATTCTACCTGATGTCTTTCTGTCTACCTAAATCAATTAGCATTTCTTATTTTCTTAGCTCCCACACCGAGAATTAATCAGGGTTCCCAGCCATTCTGAAATATTAAATTCCCTGACATTTCACTGACTTTTCCCTGACTAAAACTAAGTTTTTCCTGACTATTTTGCACGAGACAAACACAACAGTTCGTAAGTTACTTCCAATATGGCTGCCTTTAAGTTGTATCCAGGCCATTTTTATCAAAATACGCCACAGAAGACAAAAAAATAGAAAACATTGGTGTAACTAACATGACCAGTTTGTTAAATGCTTCAAATAATTTATTCTCTTTGAAAGTTTTTTCTTTACTTAAAATAGCATCTACAAGAAATATTTTTTAGTTACTTATACAAAATTCCCTGACATTTCCCTGACTTGAAGTGAAAATCTCAATTTCCCTGACCAAATAAAGAATTCCCTGACTTTTCACTGACTTTTCCCTGACTGTGTTTTTCCCTGACTTTTCCCTGACCCCTGGGAACCCTGTTAATACTAACCCTAAACATAATCCAAACCCTGACATTAAATTTGACCTGTAAAATACATTATAGAAGCAGTGTAAATATAAGTTTCTTAATACCTATCAGGTGTGACTGAAGAATGTTTCACAGACATTCTAGTTCGTACAGATCTTTTTCTTCCAGTGGATAGTGGAGGCGAAGACAAAGGAACTGGAAGATCATGAGCTGATGATAATTAAAAAAAAAACAAATACATGATTGTATAATAAATAAACTGACAATAACAAAGAATATTTTTAGGCATTTCTCTCCAGGAGGAAATACTGTACATAATAAACTCAATTAAGACTCTCAGGTTCAGATTTTAAGACTTCAAGTCTAAGGTTTGTCATTTCCAAATATGCCAAGTCTCATACTCTGATATTTTTACTATAGTCTCAGGCTTGGATTGCAAAACAAGGGTCATGATTGGTCTCTGATTTGAATATCCTATGCCTACATGGTACAAGGTGTACCTAAGGCTCAGTCTACATCTGTTAGGCTCTCATATAGCAGCAAAGAGCCGACAGCTACTTTGGCATCTTGCCCTTGATTTGATAGATAATATTCCACTGTGATTTCCTGTGTTTTCTGCCAAGCTAGTTGCACCACATCAAGACTTTCACCCACGTGCCCAGCTGTCATTGGGTAGAGTTTTAGTGGAACAGGAAACCCCGATAGCTGGAGACTGAGCCTAAGTGCACTTTACACTACATAGCAAATTGACATGGATGAGATTGATGAATGATAAACCATAGATGTACCTAATGGACTTTTAATCAAAGGTCCAGGAGATCTCAGTAATGGAGATGTCACACTTGAAGATGGCTTCACATGGAAAGATGACTGGTTGCTTAGTGACAATGACGCTGCTGTTAAACTTGGTGATGTGATTTTTCTAGAAAACAAAAACAACATTTCATCAAAATCACAAAAGGGAAATATATAGAGGAGTACAGTAAAAGAAAACATCAATTTTGAGAAGAAACAATTTCATTGTTCTCTTATATGTAGCTCTAGTGCTTCCTTGTAAAAGCAATCTTCAGAGTTATTAACAGAAATCAGACAAATGCACAACAACTGGCCCTCAGCCATTACCATTTCTGGTGCCTGCTAATAAAGTCTACTGCAAACTTTGTGTTGTTAATATACTGTACCTGATCCCTTGAGTGTGAGTACCACGAGGAGACTTAAGTCTTGATTTACCTGGAGAATGTCCAGGAGTCTTTCTTGATGGACTTGGTTGCCCTGGTCCTCTATGAGGAACAGGTTTAGGGGTAGTAGTATCCTTATGAATTGCTGATTGACCCTTGTCATTCTAGCTCACTTACCCACCCCCACCCCAATGTTGTCCACCTCTGAAAAGTTTCACTGGGCATTACTGGCCTTCACCTTCACATGGGCAACACTATTGTCATTTTAACATATTTTTTAATTTATACAGCATGTTTTATGTGATTGTTAATGAACATCTATAGACTATATCTTTGACATAGCCATTTTTATGCCAAACTCTTGGATGTTGTTTATGTTGCCACTTGTGAACAAGCTAAGCCAATATTGCACTACAACAGAAAACTAGATTTGAAGATAATTCTATTTTGAATTTTTGAGGCATAAAAGTCTACTGCAAACCTGTGTTTTGTTAATACCTGATCCCTTGAGTGTGAGTGCCACCAGGAGACTTAAGTCTTGGTCTACCTGGAGGACGTCCAGATGTTCTTCTTGATGGACTTGATATGCGTGGTCGTCCTGGTCCTCTATTGGAAACAGGTTTAGGGGTAGTGGTATCCTTATGAATTGGAGTGGCAGTAAGTGGACTGATGAGTGGTGGAGATATGGTACTGGTAGAAGGTGTGGTTGCTGATAGAGGTGTTGTACTGCTAGATTGCGAAGATGAAGATGGAGTTGATAGAAGCTTTGGAGTACTCTGTTAAGGAATAAGCAAAATTTAATGTTGGACATCACATACTTCTAATACAGTTGAACCACATGTGAGCAGACACTCTTGGATCCAGGACTGATGTCTAGTCTGCTTATCAGAGGTGTTTGTGCTCCAGAGCCAGTGGCTCATGTATAAAGTGTTCACAAGGTATGCCCTCTACCTCGTCTATCCATCAGTGCTCCATTTTATGGGCATCTAAAACTAATTAAAACTACTGTCAATGTACAGTACATGTTCACAAAATGGAAAGACGTCGAAACAAGGATGCAAGGCCACTGGGAATTAAACTCAGACCTCGTGCAGAAGGCCACGCACTAACCAACTGTGCCATACTTGCTCCTTAGAGTTTGTCAGTAGAGGGACTCAGGATTGCTGATTGCTTATGTAAGATATCCATTTAGTGAAGACCCCCATTAACACATGAGCCATCTGTAAATCAGGCTACTACTGTTCAAGGTATAATTTTGGCTGAAGTTTTCTATACCCACAATCAATCAATCAATCAATTAATCAATCAATCAATCAATCAATAAGGATTAACTACTGATTGATTGACTGATTGATATCCATTTCTAAACAGATTACTACAGTACGTCAGTACAAACTGTACATTGGCTTACAAACCTGAGCTGATGACCCAGTCCTTTGTTTCTTGAACCAAGTGGTTTTAAACTGATCCAGTTTTCGGCCTTTGTATTTCACCTGAAAAATGAAATACTGATTAATTTGGATATCATTAACTAAGCAAATCTTGCTCCTAGTTAAATACGTATTCAATAAAAGTAAATTACACTTACAGAAGCCCATCCACATCCAGATTTCTTTGAGGGATTAACAAGCCTCTTACAGTAGATTGCCCAAGCAGATGGTGAATTGAATTGTTTATTTGCTTCAGGCCACTTGATCTTACCATCAGGAAGGAGATCTGCTTGAAACTTTTGTCCCTTAGGAATAAAAGATATGCACTTGTCATAATTCAGTTATTTACACATGTAATCACCAGCTAACTTGCACTGTATACCTTGGTATTACCATACAATCACCTTTAGTTAGTGTATAACCATTAGTACTTTATATTAGGACTTAAGTAGAAATCCAGCAATATTGCTGGTTGCCCAAGTTGCTGGTACTTTTCTGACAACCCTGACCAGCTCACAGTGCTACTACTTCAACCAAGGCCACCACCAAAACAAATTTTCAATATTTCTAAGGTATATTTTGTGACACTAAGCAATAGAATGGTTATAAATGAGTTCTGCAGTTTACAATAATTGTAAACTGTAGAACTCATAACCATTCTATTGCTCAGTGTCACAAAATTTACCTTAGAAATATTTATTGAAAATTTGTTTTGTTTTGTTTTTATTCTTCTTGTTCAATCTTGTACCTGTAAAGCAAATTCTATGCTTTTCAAGCCAAATTGTAAGATCTACTGCTTATATACTTGATTTTGATTGGATAACTTGTATTTGTTTGGGTGTAGTTGTACTGTGACAGTGCAATCACTTTTTGACCACCAACCAAATACTTGCTGACCATAAAGTGTAGATTGTCCACTATTACTGTTTTTATTCTTACCAAGTAATCAATAGAAAGTAGTTTTTCACCAGGTTCCATAACCCCATCTTCTATCAACATTGCTATGGTAACACCACGACCAGTCAAAAAAGATCTTGGCTTTCTTGCTTTTGTCACTTTTGTAGGCTTCTGTTCTATTTTCTCTTCGCTGTCATCATCATCATCATCATCATCATCATCCTCTTCTTCCTCATCATCTTCATCATTGTCATCATCTGCCCCCTTTGCATCTTGATCCATCGGCTCCTCATCTTCTTGACTGGACTTTCCAATTTCGTTACTCTCTTCAGAGCTAATACTCTGCATATTTTGTTCCATTTCTAACAAAAAGATCAGAATACAAAATGGAGGAAATGACCACAAATTCTAGTAACTTCAAATCAAGTTATTGAGATATGAAGGTATTCTAAGTATGAGGTAATAATTTTTAGGTGATACACTCAAATTTCTGCTTCTACTTTAATACTCTTCAACACTTTCGTATCAAGAAGAGAAACATAAATATATAAATGTAAATGCTCTGGTCAAAACGTTTTTGACTGGGTGATCTACTTTATTTTCAAATACAGTACTAGCCCCCACTTTTCAAGGTGCTCCGCAGTCCATGATACAATGTAGCCCAAGGGCTGTAGAGATGGGGCAGGATTATCATTACACTAAACTATTAGCGTGGACAATGTAAAACATCAAATGTTTATTTGATTAATGAATAATGAAAATATGAATACTTTTATCAAGTGGCAAGTTCTGATACTCAAAGAGAGCCCATCAACATGTGACTGCAGAACGTGAACGGTGTCTGTGCAAGTGTAGATAAACTAAACTCCCTAGTGATTATTTAGGTAGAAACTTTAAACTAATGCAATTATTTCATAGTATTATCCATGCATTCTTACCTAAAGAAGTGCAATGAAGTTTAGAATTTTGCCAAAGTTCTTTTCTTACCAAGAAGAAATATAGAAACACGAATCAACAACAATGTCGACGGAGTAAATGAAAGGACTGGAAGCTAAACTAAATCCTTAGATCGATCAGTGGTCGGAAAACTTCGGTAGAGGTTCGCTAAATTTGTAACTGCGTTATTTTTATTTATCAAAGAAAAATAATCTTTCATAGCATTTAAACATTTAAAATTATTAAAATAAGACTGATTTTCAATCTATATTTGATGCCTTTCGACGTGATTTTCCGTAAACTGTTTTCTACGGTATTCTACGATTTACGTTCGGATTTGACTCGTTCTATGTTCGGTGCCGGTCGCGTGATAATGATAACGAAAGTGTATGGTCTTTTCATTCCAGGAAGTCTCTCCACGAAACTTGCACTAAATCTAAGAACTCTTTCTATTCGCTTGTCTCCTTATTCAACACGTTCAAAGCCTCACTACAAATCTATCACCACACAAGATTTCAATTGCTTTTCAACTATGAGCCCTGAAAGAAAGCCGTTCGAACGACTTCCCACCAACGTAGTTCCAAGAAACTACAACTTAACCCTTCAACCGGCTTTGAAAGAATTCGTCTTCAGTGGAAATGAAGTCATCGATGTTGAGGTGAGAATGCGGATTTAACATTGGAGTCTTGAATTCTTCACATGATTTTTCCCATTTAGCAAGAGAGTACTCTATGTTTTCTTGTTTTCAGTTCGCCACCCTGCAAATAAAATGGCTCCCAGTTCGCCTTTCACGATATAAACGTAATCAGATTTGCTCATACTATAATTTCTTAGCTTCCTGATAAGTTTGCTTGAAAATTTTTGTATTTTACCGAAAGTAGTTATTGGCAAATGCTACATGTATGAGTATGTATATGCCGACATAAGCTTGTCACATGATTTGAAGATTTTTTATTTCATTAGGTTACTAAGGCAACCAATCAAGTTGTTCTCAACTCACTGGACATAAAGATCACTTCTGCTAAATTCACTTCTGGTAATGTAGGTAGGTATGACACAAATAATTGGAGGAAGTGGGAATGGAATAAAATGTCAATCAGTCAGTCAGTCAGTCAGTCTGTCTGTCTGTCTGTCTGTCTGTCATCTGTCTGTCTGTCTGTCTGTCTCAATCAATCTCAATCTAACCATCCATCAATCAGATGATAATTATTATATAATTAATTACCAGCAACTTAATGCTGAATGCTTGACACACTGTATACAATATCATTATCCTTTAGTTTTAGTTTTTTCTCTTTTTTGCATTATACATTTGGGTAAATGATTTTTTATGTATTTTTTGATCTTGAAGATGTGGTAGCAGCAGATATAAACTATAGCAAAGATGATGAAACAGCCACCTTAAATTTTTCAAATGAACTACCTGTTGGCAATGGAAACCTCCATCTTGACTTCACTGGGGAACTCAATGACAAAATGAAAGGATTTTATCGCAGCAAATACATGGATAACGGACAAGAAAAATATTGTGCAGTGACACAATTTGAGGTGAAGATTGTGTTCTTAACACAAATATCCATCACACCATATTTAAAACTATACATACTTTATTTTGGGTTGACTGAGACCAAATGTTAGTTGCCTCGGGTAATGTTAATAGTATGCAAATGCATGTGGTTATATTGTATTACTATGTGCATATAACTCTAACTTGTTTCTTGTTTGTTCTGTAGCCAACAGATGCACGCCGAGCATTTCCTTGTTGGGATGAGCCAGCTCTCAAAGCAACATTTGATGTGACATTAGTTGTTCCAAAGGATTTAGTTGCTTTATCTAACATGGTATGTATCATTAAAATATTTCCATAAAAAAGTTGCCCCTCTCTCCTCATTCCCTCACTCCTTCCTTTCCTGCCTTCCTCCCTCCTTCCCTCCGCCCTTCCTCCCTTTTTCATTTCATTCCTTCCTTCCTTCCTTGCTATTATAACTACCTTAAATTTGTTATTTACTTTAATTTCTCTCTTATATCCATCCTTCCTTCCATCCTCCCATTTCCTTCTTTCTTTTCTTCTTCACTTCATTACACCTTTATTGTATTGTGTACACATGTTTCCAGAATGTCATAGAAGAGAAACCAGCAGATGATGATAAATCTCTCAAAGTAGTCAAGTATGCTCGCACTCCTATAATGTCCACTTATTTATTGGCCTTTGTTGTTGGTGAATATGACTATGTTGAAGATAAAGATCAAGATGGTGTCACTGTGAGAGTGTATACCCCCAAAGGAAAGGCTGTACAAGGAAAGTTTGCTTTAGAGGTAAGAAATATGATTGTTTTAATAAGTTGTTAATACTTTATTTGCATGTTGGGAATCACAGAGGCAAGGGTGGCCTTGTTGGTTACTGGAGAGCCTTTATTATTACACAGGACCATTTGTAATGATTTTTCATGCTTGCAACACTCTAAGTTGATGCTGTGTAACATGCTACATAGAATGATTTTTAAGACGTGTAATTTGGCTTCGGCAGCACTGTTAAGAGTTTTTGATTTGAAGTCAAATGACAAACCTGAGCCAAGTTGCACTGGCATTGCATGAAGAATTCTCCTGGCAAATCAACAAGTGTAGCACTGAACTGGAGTAAGTCACTCCAGCTGACTCGATAGCTCATTTGGTAGAGCACTGGACATGTATCCCAGGGGTTGTGGGTTCGAGTCTCACTTGAGTCAGGGATTTTTCCCCTCTCTCTTGTAGGGTGTGCAACCAGGCACTTCAAGTTTCCTTATTTCTCACATATTTATCCTAGTGCCAAGTGGCTTTCACTATTCTATGTACTAATTAACTTTGTATGAAATTTACATTTTTGTATACTACATGTAGGTAGCAGTAAAAACTCTACCATTTTACAAGGACTACTTTGGAATTAGTTATCCACTTCCCAAAATGGACTTAATAGCTATTGCAGACTTTGCTGCAGGTGAGATTTACATTTTATTACTTGATAATGTTTAGAGTTGTGACAGAGTGTACTATATATATTTACATCTATGTACCAATACTATTGTCTTTCATCTAAAATGCATTATTACATTAATTAGGTGCCATGGAAAACTGGGGACTTGTGACTTACAGGTAAACCTTCCTTCCTTCCTTCCTTCCTTCCTTCCTTCCTTCCTTCCTTCCTTCCTTCCTTCCTTCCTTCCTTCCTTCCTTCCTTCCTTCCTTCCTTCCTTCCTTCCTTCCTTCCTTCCTTCCTTCCTGCTTTTTTTGTTTCTCTTTCTTTATTTTCTTCCTCACCCACTCCTACTTACCCACTCTAGCTCCCTCGCTCCATTCCATCTATCTTTAATTAATTTCTTTGCTTAATCAGTGTTTGATTGGCTATATTATCTGACACTAATTGTTATTGCTTGCAGAGAAACTGCTCTTCTTATTGATCCTGAAAACTCCTCATCAGCCACCAAACAGTGGGTGGCTCTTGTTGTAGGTATGAGATGTAATTTCTCTTCAGTTATTTCTTCATTTTCTTATTATGTGTGGTGTACATATAAATTAGGTAGGTAAAGTAGGTTTTATACCAGCTACTATATGTTCATGTAAATAAGAAAAATAATGTATTTCAGTTGTGCAAATGTTAAAGTACAGTTTTTAATGCTCTCTACCCTTTCTTTGTGACCTCAGGTCATGAAATTGCTCATCAGTGGTTTGGAAACTTGGTAAGTTCAAGCATTATTTTACTAAACTATTAAATAGCCTGACCAGGATGAATGACTGAGAGAAGTGAGTGTGGCTAAGTTGGTTAGTGCACAGCCTTCTAATTAAGTCAGAAGGATCTGTCAGTTCTCCTTGTTTTGACTTCCCTCTAATGTGCAGGGAGAAATGGCTTTGAATACTTGTACATACATTACTGTACAAAATAAATAATGAAGGGTTCCATATGAAAACGGCCTAAGTGACTTTTTATGATATTTTTTTCAATGTCATAAAATAGTATAATTAACTCTCTTATGCTGGAAAAGTTAATCTCAGAACATCCATCAAAAAGTCACTTAGGTCATTTTCACAGGGAACCCTTCCAATGTACCTGTAGCAATGGTGAAGGGGGTAGATGGTGCACTGATGGAGGGAGGGGGGAGGGCAACAATCTATCCCCTGGAAGATTACTCTCTAGTGAATCAGGTCACAGACATTGATTGTTTGATGTCTATAAAATAAAATACTTGCAAGTACAGATACATGTTACAGATACAGTTAATAATTGGTGGTTCTTGTTAATTTTAGGTCACTATGGTAGGTGTATGACATGAAGGATGTTTTTACTGATGAAGGACACAGAAACACATGAAATGTGCTCAAGTATCAATGGAAATTTAAAGTATCAAAATGTAGCTGACAGTACATATAGATGCATGATAGTTCCCCCAAGGCAAAGAGGTTCATGGTTTGGTTCCTGTCATTGTGATTCTCACATCCTTGGTCCAATTTGCTTGAAAATACATTTTTGTCCTTCTTGGAGGGACAGTAGAGTGACAATATGGAAGATTTCTTTTAGTAGAAGCTGGGCATGGATGTCAAATATTTAATGTTCTTTTGCCTTTTATTACATGTATCTGTTTATAGTATTAAATACTATAATTCTTTGTTTTAAATTGAGATTATCTTTACCTATTTGTTGCATAGTATTAATAAAAACACAAGTAATTGTTTCAATAGGAATGGTGGACACATTTATGGCTGAATGAAGGGTTTGCAACATGGATAGAATACCTGTGTGTTGATCATTGCTTCCCTAAATATGACATCTGGACTCAATTTGTCACCACTGATCTTTCAAGAGGAATGGATCTAGATGCTTTAAAGAACAGGTTAATTATTAGTGACAGCTGTTATGAATTTATATCTCAGTTTTTGAATTTATAAGCAATATAAATATAAAAACTATTATGATGCTTGTCTTTTGATGCACATTTTTCCTTTTTCTTTCCAAAGCCATCCAATTGAGGTAAGCTTGAGATGTATTTCTGTTATCAATAATTCAATATGAATAATCATTCTGATGACTATAGCTGTAGGGTTTGTCTGCTCTGTTAGAACTGGATAGTACTAATTCAGATCAAACCAACAATTATTACCAGTTATGCAGTTGTATGCACATTCATACTGTATAATATTCTCTCTGTTTTGGTCCAAAGGTACCTGTTGGTCACCCTTCAGAGATTGATGAAATCTTTGATGCCATTTCTTACAGCAAAGGAGCTTCAGTTATTAGAATGCTTCACCACTACATTGGAGACAAGGTATGGAAGGACCTTTCATGTAATGTTAATGATCAAATACTGGTAGATCTGGTTATGCGACTGCATTGTTATTTTTAGAATATAATGTAAAGATCAAGACCTCTCCAAGAGTCGGATAGATTTTCATTATTTGATATTTCATTTAACTGATTTGTTTTCAGGATTTTAGGTCAGGGTTAAACCAATACCTCAACAAATTCAAGTACAACAATGCATCAACAGGTAACAGGCAATATTCATCTACAATAAAATCTGGTTGGCATGTTACTCAGAATGTTACAGACGTTTTACAGGAGGCAGCATGATAGTCGAGTGGTTCAGCTGGGGCTGAATTTGTTCTGGGTAGTCTTAATTCTCAACCATGCTTGTAAATAGCCAACTGGTTTGCCTCTTAACCAGTTACATTTCTTAGGTATTCTGTTGCACCATTTTATTTAGTTGTGACTACAGGTATTTGAGTGGAGTGCCTGTAAATTAGCTGTACAGCTAAGTGCTCTTTTACTACATATATACAAAGCATTTACAATTTTATATTTTCAATAAAAAGCGTCTACTGGGTGATGACTGTCACTGGGTATTTTACCTCTATCACCAGCTATTTTATGATCAAGTAGAAATTAAAGGATTCCATATTTCAGGTTTTTTTACCAAACAGCCTGCTTAATTTTATGCAGAAGAAATATTTAGGTTCTGTGCTGACAGGTTTTTGTTTTGTAGAGGGGGGCATAAGCTATAATGGCCTTAGGGAACTTTCCTCAAAACACCAATAGCAATAAAAATGTGAAAATAAAGGTCCTGAAACACAGTGCTACATTTCTCACAACACTGCATGCATCATTGCATGCAACACAATACTGCACTGTGTCCACCCCTGCAACTGTTGCATAAAGTGTTGCAAGGAAAAGTTGCAGGTTCAGGATTGACTTCTACTTCTGCAACATTTTTGCAACATTGTGGACACTTGATGCCTGGAGTCTGGGCCTTAAATGATAATGTGAACGGTTTTATTTCAGAGGATCTGTGGGAATACCTTGGAAAGGCTAGTGGTAAACCTGTAGCTGATGTAATGACTTCCTGGACAAAACAAATGGGTTTCCCTGTTCTTTCTGTGTCGGCACAACAGGTTTGTAAAACTAAACTTTGTAACAAGGTTATTTATCAAATGAAGTTGTTTGTCATCATATTATCATATTATTATCATTGTTTTTGTCATCATCATCATTTTCATCATCATCATCATCATCACTAAAATTTTGCCTGATGCAGGCATTGTAGCCAAACCCAGTCAACAAGCATCAATGCCTTTTCTTTCTTCTTTCTTTTTATGTTCAATAGAAAGAAAATGACAAGGAACTGAGTATCACACAGAAGAAGTTCTGTGCTGATGGATCATCTGAAGGTATTATCTCCTAAGTTCTTCTGTCCTCCTTCCTCATTAGGTTGAGTTAGTATTGAGTTAACTTGTCGCTACTCAATAATTATGGAGGGTAGGTGCCCTAGCAGCAATGAGGCAATAGCAATGCTAGCAACTGGACAAGAGGTAACCATGGCAACAAGCAAGCAGCAATGCTGAGCAATGACTGACCACGAGGGCAAAGCAGCAATCGTGCCTGTGCAGTGAGCAACAACTGCTGACCAGCAATCTGCTCCAAGTTAACTTTGCTTATAGATAACCACATCATATAGTACAACAAACATTTGCACCACTATATTCAGAAAAAGTAGGACATAGAGCTCGTTTTTTGTCACTGTATATCATTCATTGTATGTGTAATAGGGCTTATAGTTTTTGTTTGTTTGTTTGTTTGTTTGTTGTTGTTGTTTGATAGTTTTTAGTTTGACATACATTGTACTTGTTTGTTTGCAGGAACAGAACAGCTATGGCATGTCCCTGTTAGTGTCATTACCAGCACCAGTACATCTGAACCTGCTGCATCCACTTTGTTAGAACAACAGTCTTGTAGTTTACTAGTGAAGAATGTACAGCCAGACCAGTGGGTTAAGGTATAATCTTGAAGAAATCCAGTATCATTATAACTGACCACACCCATTACCTTAGTTGATACCCTTAGCAGGGTCGATAAGACTTTAAAAAACCTGACATTATTGCTGATGTACATTGTCAGGGCTATCAGTTCTTGACACAGTATTTTGATCTTTTCTAAGGTAAACCCTGGTAAAGTTGGATTCTATAGGGTCCAGTATGAGTCTGCAATGTTAGAATTGCTGCTCCCAGCCATTAAAGACCTTTCCTTGCCTCCACGAGATAGACTTGGTCTGCAAAGTGATTTATATGCCTTGGTAAGTACATAACTACATCTCAATAAGTTCAGATAGTGCTGCTGAAGGTTCAGAAAAAAATCAAAGGAAAAATGAGTGATATTATATTAATGAGTGAAGATCCCATCGTTATCATTAGCAAACCATGGGGGTGTCATTAAAACCAATATTGCTATTTGAGAGAGTGGATGTCCGAGATAACAGATAGCAATAACTCATTTTGCAATTTTCACTCCATTCACTTAGCTGGCCAAGGCTCTCTGGCCCATTTCTGTGTATTTCTTGTACTTTTTGCCCGATAGCCTCGAATTGAAACCTTTGTCACTGAAGTGTGCGGGACGACCAGCTGTTGACTGAAAATGAAAGGGAAATGTTTTTGTATTTGTCATACATGTAGCTTGGTTAGGGATAGCCACGTAGTCCTAACTTAAGGTGTTTCAAAGTAGTTGTTGACGCGCTACACCTCTCATTTTAAATTCGCGATTTAATGGACTTCTTCTCGTCGGATCAAAATATCCTTTGGACCAATTATCAAGCAAAGATTGAATTTTTGAATGTTAGTAATTTTAAGTCAATCTGTGATTTTACAGCAAAGATATTCAATGATCGTTTAAATCAGTCTTTCTAAAATATCTCCCGTTTACGATGAGCTTTTGAAAAACGATAACATAGGCCTAAAACTTCACATTCATGCACACATACTTATAGTTAAATCAGAGAGTTTAAACAGAGCGATTTCGAGTACTAGACGCAAACATTTTTTATGCGTATTTTGCGTCGCAAAAACTAAGGTATAGCTTGTCATGCAGAAAAGAAATACTCGGCGCTCAAACATATGCGCTAAAATACTGAAAACACGTTGCTATATTGTTGTTCTTTCTCTCTGGTAAATTGCACTGGTTTAAGTGTTCATTTGGCGGAGTTATGATTTTTCTTCTGATAGTATGTGGGATTCACTAGCTGCGACAATTTTAACTTTCAAGCGGCGTAAGAGATATCTCTTCAAGTCATCACTGTTTAGAGCCCAAAATCACGGATATACTTACTCAAAGTATCATAAAACACGCAGCAGAAATTTATTAAATTTGATATGTAAAGCAACATTTTTCAATTTCACTTGAATACAGTGCTTCAAACGCGCCGGAGTAGAATCAAACCCGTGTGTACAAATGCATGACGATGGCGTGATGCTTGCTGATTATGTCACGCTACATTCCTTCGCACCCGTGTTACGATGCATTTGCATATAGTGCCTTTACACTTCTTTCGATGCAATGCCTGCAACTAAAAGTTCGAGAAGTAAGAAAAACCGTAGACTTGCTGCACGTTTGGCAAGAGAAAAAAAAAAATGGGGGAGCCGCAACTAATTTTTCCAATTTCGAGTTTTGTGTGATCCTTTCAGTATAGTTCCTAGTTCAAATAAAACCGCGGTATGCAAATGCGTCGTAACACGGGTGCGAAGAAATGTAGCGTGATATAATCAGCAAGCATCACGCCATCGTCATGCATTTGTACACACGGGTTTGATTCTACTCCGGCGCGTTTGAAGCACTGTATTCAAGTGAAATTGAAAAATGTTGCTTTACATATCAAATTTAATAAATTTCTGCAGCGTGTTTTATGATACTTTGAGTAAGTATATCCGTGATTTTGGGCTCTAAACAGTGATGACTTGAAGAGATATCTCTTACGTCGCTTGAAAGTTAAAATTGTCGCAGCTAGTGAATCCCACATACTATCAGAAGAAAAATCATAACTCCGCCAAATGAACACTTAAACCAGTGCAATTTACCAGAGAGAAAGAACAACAATATAGCAACGTGTTTTCAGTATTTTAGCGCATATGTTTGAGCGCCGAGTATTTCTTTTCTGCATGACAAGCTATACCTTAGTTTTTGCGACGCAAAATACGCATAAAAAATGTTTGCGTCTAGAACTCGAAATCGCTCTGTTTAAACTCTCTGATTTAACTATAAGTATGTGTGCATGAATGTGAAGTTTTAGGCCTATGTTATCGTTTTTCAAAAGCTCATCGTAAACGGGAGATATTTTAGAAAGACTGATTTAAACGATCATTGAATATCTTTGCTGTAAAATCACAGATTGACTTAAAATTACTATCATTCAAAAATTCAATCTTTGCTTGATAATTGGTCCAAAGGATATTTTGATCCGACGAGAAGAAGTCCATTAAATCGCGAATTTAAAATGAGAGGTGTAGCGCATCAACAACTACTTTGAAACACCTTAATTGTCTATTTTCTTATAAAACCTTAATTCATGAAAAATCTTTTTGATTCATCGCATCATTACGTATAGGAATATACTATGGCAGTGTCGTGTGAAGAAAGAAATTCTAAAACTTCACGTAAAACCTTTGACTTTCTTTCATACAATAACCTCCGTTAGTAAAAAGTTTATATTTTGTCCTTTTTATCATTGCAGTCCCGAGCAGGTCTTGTTTCAACCACTGATTTCCTAAAAGTTGTTGAAGCTTATTCCAGTGAAGTCAACTACACAGTGTGGAATGACATGACGGCCAATCTAGCCAGCCTAGGGCTTGTTCTCCAGTACACTGACTTCTATCAAAGTTTTAGTGACTTTTGCTTGAACCTGTACAAGCCTATTGCTGATAAATTAGGCTGGGACCCAAAGGAAGGCGAAGGTAAAAACGGTATCCTACAATCCCTGGCTGAAAAAATTGAACAAGCTGTTTATCCTTGAATCTTGGAAAAAAGTAGTTGAGAGAGTCGCGATTTTTGGGAAGATAATGCTTGTAACTCAATGTCAATTATTCACTGAATTCCCCCTCTTGGCTCTGTTCTTGATGTTGTCTCAGAAGGTTGTCAATACACCAGGCACGATTTTGAGGTAACGATGTACAACATGGAGGTAAAACCAGAGGGGGGACCAGAGGGGGGAGGGGAGCACAAGGATGCGTTGCTGTGTGAATCTCAAATAGTTTTGTCCAAGATTGTAGCTTATGCATCGTGTTTTTGATTATGCATTGCATCTGGTACTGCCGAATTTCTGTTGTCTTTTCTTTTCACCCTTTTAAATGTTATACTTTTGTTTTTCCTTTAAAAGGTCATTTAGATGCTCTTCTTCGTGGTCTTGTTATTAATCGTCTCGGAAAGTTTGGCCACGAGCCTACTATCAGTGAAGCACAGAGACGATTTGAAGCTCACTGCAAAAAGGAGAGCACAATGGATGCTGATCTTCGATCAGCAGTGTACGGTATTGTTCTCGAGCATGGTAACGAAGTTTTCCTTGATGCTGTTGAGAAATTGTTCCGTGAGGCAGACTTGCATGAGGAGCGGGTTCGGTTAATGCGTTGCATGGGAAGAGTTAAACAGCCTGATTTGATTAAGAGGGTCCTCAACTTTGCTTTGTCGGTAAGTTTGCTGTGTAGATTAAGACTATGTCCATACTCATCTGGGTGAATAAAACGCATGTTTTTCAGTTTCACTTTTAACGCCTCAGACAAATGAAATACGCCATTTTAAAGTGAACAGGGGCCGGTTGTACGAAGGGTGAATAGTGCTATCCAGCGGATAAAATCTATACAAAATCTATACAGTGGATAACTTTTATCCGGTGGATAACTTTATCCAACCTTCGTACAACCGGGCCCAGAAGGCCTAACCATAGAAAAATTAGCGTTTTCAATTTTATCTGAATTAGTATGGACGTATCCTAACGGTATATGTATTTATGGAAAATTTCAGAAAAAAATAAAGAACGAATGAAAGAGAGAGAGGGAGAGAGAGAAAGAAGGAAAGACAGAAAATGAATGAATGAATGAATCTCAACTAGCAAATTTAATAGGTATTTCCATCCCTTTTCGAAGAAATAGAAAACGTGCGCGCGTTGCTATGTGCCGATTTAAAGTTCGCATATACGCGTCCTTCAGCCAATGAGAGCGCGCGTTGCATGATGGTTAATTTATAAGCGTTCTTCTTGTAAAGCCGCCCGCAAAACGTCCTTCCTAAACTCCCTTGATCATAAAGTAGCACTTTACCTGTTCATCATGTTTAATCTTCTAATCTCCAGTCATTTTGTCGTTTTGTTCAAACAGGATGATGTCCGCTCTCAGGATACAGTGTTTGTTATCGCTGGGGTCACGGGAAGGTAAACTGAGACACAATAACGTCTAGAACAGTCTAAAAGCCTGGGGGTTCAGTAAGGGCCGGGCACCGGGCAAATTGACCGGCTGTGGAGATGACTTTGGTGGGTTTTGCCCGGCTGTCTTGAAAAACTAAGGCACTTTTTGGTAACAAATGTCTCTATTTCTTGCCTTGATGTCACAGCCACGTGCCCTCCAATTCTTAATGAATCCCCTGGCAGGCTTGAGTTCCTTATTGGTGGTTTGACTAATAAGTCGCACTTTGTTTTTGTAATATCAGTGTTACAGGGCGTGAACTTGCATGGCAGTTTGTGAAAGACAACTGGAAAGATTTGCACGACCGTTATGAAGGCGGGTTCTTGTTATCTAGACTTGTTAAAGTAAGTAGCAGCTTGATTTCTTGATATTCTTTGATACATTTTACTGTTCAACTACTTATGTATGCTATGCCGATATTTTGCAGTCAACCACCGAGAATTTTGCAACCGAGGAAAAGGCTCAGGAAATCGAGGTAGGTCTCTGGAAAAAGAAACTTTTCTTAGGTCTGAGTGAACAATTGCTATTTCAATTTACAGTGTTGTAATTTTGGTTCAATTTATCGTAATATCCAGTGCCAATTACTAAAATTAGCAAATAGAAATAGCTTTTTCCGTACTCCGTTCAATAATACAGCACGCAGGAAGTGACGAGAGCACCGAAGTGCATGGCGGCGAGTACTCTACACATTTCTTGAGTGGTCTTGGCATTTCGGCCTAAGTGTTGTATTACTGAACAGAGCACGGGAAAAGCTATTCTATTTGTTTTATTATTTATTTGCTAAATTGTTAAGTAAATATTTAAGGAAAAAAGTTCGATTTTCATCCGTGCAAAACATTAAGGCGCGTGCGCGGTCGAGCTCGCGCTGCTGACATCAGAACTGTGCACTGTTCATTAATAAAGCACCGCTTTCGACCAATCACAACGTGCGTACTATGTAAATAAAATATATAATAACCTTTTTATAGCACGGCACCCCTTAATTTGGGCACATGGACTGACTATTTTTGATACTGTGGTGCACATTTTAGTGATGATTCGGTACGTCTAAACACTAAAACTGCTAAGGATAGTGAAAAATGACTGTTCTCTAAAATTCTTCATGTTACGGAAGCCGTACCGGAAAAAATAATCGGTCCATGTGTCCTGATTTAGGGGAGGCTTTTAACGTGAATGTTTGGCTAATCTTTAGTCAAAAAAAGGGAAATGGCAAGATTTAATGGACCCTTACATTTTCCAGAATCGGATCAAATCAGTTACCCGATTATCATTTATTCCCAATGTTTGGTTTATTTGCGCTTTCTTTTATCCGTTAATTTTTTACAAGGAAACATTTTATTTACATGACAAGCCAGTTCAAGTGCAATTAATAGCCATCGCGGCCGCGTTTGATTGATTTTTTTTTATTTTGATTTTTTTGGATAATTTGCAATTCGTTTACAGTTAAGGTGCTTATTTTTTTCTAGACGGATTTTGATCAAGTTTCAGAGAACAATAGATCTAGAAGAGTCTAGAGCAATTTTCGATTGAGTGATCGTTAAATTCTAAATTTGTGTGGTGACGTAATCGTGACACGTTTATAGCCAATAGTAGTCACGAAAACTGCTGTCGAGCTATCTTACCAGAAACCTCCTTTGCAGACGTCCTTAGGGTCATCTCAGGAGACTATCTCAGCTTCCCAGGGCTTCCCAGTGAATGATTTCTAACGGTAGTAGGTCTTAATTCTGACCGTTTGAGACAAACATTGGTGATGGGGATGTTAGTATAAATCAACTAGTAAAACTACTAGTAGGCTATCCCAAATCCTGCATTCTGATTGGCTACTCTACTAGTGGTCTAATAGTGATAGACCTTCTAGTAGACGAAGATTGCTGGTTTGAAAACTTTTCTTATTATTTGCTGTTGCTGCCTGATAGCTTAGTACTAAACACTAGAGTCGGTTTTCGTATGAGTAGGAACACTGTACGGTTACGATACGATACGGTTACGGCATGAATTTCGAATGTTTTTAAAGACATTACGGCACTGACACGGTCACGGTACGGCGCGTTAAGTTTCCCACTCATACGAAAACGACTCTAATGCTTATTTTACTGATAAGGTCTACGTATAAATAGTTGTTATCCAGCACTAATGTGGTGATCCATGTTTTCCTTTTCTAGCAATTTTTCGCTGAACATTCAGTACCCGCTGCCGAGAGAACTGTTCAGCAGTCCCTGGAAAGTATTCGTCTCAACATTTCCTGGCTGTCACGTGATGCAAATGACACCAAGGCCTGGTTACAGGGAAAAGGCTTCTAAATGACACTCAAAGAAGTTGACGAAACTTTTAATCCTATTGCCTAGCAAATAGTTGAGTAAGAATTTGACAAGCAAATAAAGATATATGATAAATAACATAGGGGCTCTTGTTTGAATTTGCTAGAAAAATAGAATGTTTCCTTGTGTTGTTGTTGTTGTTGTTGTTGTTGTTTAGTGTTGTTTTTGGTGGTGGATATAATATCAAAACGACGTAACCTGATTTTCAGACGGCCGTATTGCAACTAACGTAAGCACCAAGTTTTCCGTATCGTGACCGTGACAGTACCTTACGTCTGTCTAGATCTGCCGTAGATTTCACACGAAATTTCGGCGTATGAGAGGGTAACGGTACGATTTTTTGTTCCCTTCTATATATCATGACCGTACGTAACTTCGAATTCTGATTGGCTCTGAATTTTACCATGCCCTATACCGTACAGCTGGTTCAATTAAGATCGGCGACGTACGAGAGCACGAAGCCCACGCGAGAACCTCTTTTTCGCCTTTGGTCTTGATTTTTAACGTAAAACGGAGCTCTTTGGAGTCTAAGTGTTGTAGACAAGCTTGATTGTCATGTTGATATTCGCGTAGTTGTAAAGCATTTACTTATTTTACCTATACGTCCTTTAGCCTGTGTATAGCGGTTTTTCTTTTTCTTTTTTTTTTTGGGGGGGGGAGGGGTGGGGAACGGCTGTACACAGGCTATACGTCCTTTTAAGTTAGTGATTTGTTATCTTTTGCCTGAAATAGTGTATGGATTTCCCACTCGAACGAAATTTGCGATACTAAAAATAGCTTTTCGTCAGTATGTAGTTTAACCTCTGTGGTGTTTTTCTTTTCGTTTTGTCCTTTTTGTTTGATGTAGATTCTAATATTCCATCACGCTTTCAAATTCAAGTTCTGATTAACATTTCATTCCGTTCTAGTAAATAATTGGCCTACATAGCGTCCCAAAAGGGGAGGGGAGGGAGGGGCGGGGAAGGAGAGAGGTCTCCTCTCCCCAGTCCCCTTCCTCTCCCCTTCCCTTGTCCATGCCCTCCTCCTCCCCTTTTTGGGCCGCTACGCGGGCTAGTAAATAATCTAGTTAACTCATGTACAAGTTCCACGCAATTCAGGTTTCAATGGTACTGGAGTGAAAGAACACTTCTGCACAATACTGTTCGAGTTTACATCAATGTAGCATTTCTTCTGGTTGATTTCTTTGTAGACATATATTGAGAAATTATTATGATTTGCGATGACATCGCTGAGAATTGTATCTTTAGTGGTTGCGTCCTGCAGAGAAAACAGATATCGTCATTACGATAAATATAGTGGTAACGACATCACGAAAATCCGCTTAGGTCGGGCACTTTGGCTAAATGTGGTAATAGATTTGCTACTTGAATCCATTTCGAAAACACTTGATACTCTTAATATCCACTTTATAAAGATCGAGATTAATTTCTATTAGTCAAATATTTGTAAACTTTCCCCAATAACAAGGCAAAAGGAACTGTGAGATCTTGTCCGTCTTTCCACTTTCGTGATCACGGGAAAATAATTGGAGAGCTGTATATTTAAAATACCAAGAGCGCAACTTACATCCGTGGAATAAATAACGCCTTGATCGTTCACTGCTAGATACTTTCCAGTTTTTATGTTTCTTAGTTGTAGGCTACTGCCACTGACTTGATGACAAAAAATACCTACAAAGGAACAACAACAAAACAACATTTATTTTATGTTTTCATACATAGACCCCTGTCTTGCGTCTATGCGTTTTCTCACCAGAGAAATTATTGGCCGGCCCTCGAGTCATTACAGTTCCACGCTTCAGTCAGAAGATTTTCGAGTTTCGTTTTAAAATTGAAGGGGAAGAGAGGGAAGTGGCCGCCAACTGGAATTTTCGTGTGCTTTCAGATACACGCAAAATGCCAGAAATATGAGCCTTTCAGGTCCATCAAACTAAAAGCGAAAACCCAAAAGTGTTTTCACACTAAAAATCCTAAAAGTTATAGAGATTACTGTTCTTATTTGCTTTATCTGGCCGGAAAGTATTGAATAACTCCAGCTACTTACCAAATGATTCACAAGTAGTTTGTTTTTTGGACGCACTAACTTGACCATTTGAGTCTATTATCAAGCATTCTGTCAACGGAGTCATGAAGATCCTTGCAACCTAGTTAAAAGATCCAGTCGTTAACTATTTGACAAACAGACTAGGCAAAGAAGAGTCCCTATTTAATTGTAGGTCTCCGATTGTCGCTTGTGAGTCCGCGTCGTTTCCCTTAGGGGAAGCTTCTTCAAAAATGTTGTCTTTTGTTTCGATGACCTCTGTGTTTGTTGTTGTTGTTGTTGTTGTTTGTTTGTTTGTTTGTTTTTTGTTTGTTTTTGGGGGAGGGTTTCATTTTGTGATACCGCTTTCTATCTATACATATTTTATGTATATCTAATGTTATTTCTTTTTGACCTAATTTATGAGTTTCCAACCATCCTCACCTGGTGCCCCTTTCTTTTCGTGTACCGCATGGATTTCTTAATTGCTAAAAATCCCCCCTTCGGCACGGCACGCAAAGATGGCGTGCTTCCAAGGTTGTTATCTCTATTAGCTAGTGAAGTGCGATAGAGCTCTATTTGTCGTTGACCTTTGTTATGCGTCCATCCCTCTAAAGGGATTTCACGATAATCCTGGTATACGTGTGATGGATATCTCCATTTCATTGCGTACTGACGTGTCGAGATCACAGATGACGGTGTAGACTCCGTCAGGTGAATTACAGCCATAGATAAAACGCAAGGAATCTTCAAAACAAAAGAACAATTCAAATTCAAAACAAACCACAAGTTTTATGAATACAGAATGCCAACTCACTAAAAAGGTTGTAGGTTATTTCAAATTAATATTCTTCTTAACTTTGTTTGGAGTTGTAAATTGCTTAGCATTATTAATTTCTGAAGATTTTCGGGTGCCTCCCACTCTTAGTTATGTATAGTTTTTTTACGACGTCGTGAAAGATACATCTTGGTAAATTACAATAACGCTGAAACAATGGGGGAAAATCATCAGTAAAAATTTTTTGATTAACTCGCAATTTATGTTTTACTGTTGTTGTTGTTGTTGTTGTCTTTTTTTTTTTTTTTTTTTTTGCTTTCTTTCAGCGTTATTGCATGTAACTAATTATCTTTTACGTTGTAAAAAGATCGTTGAAACATTTTGTATTATAGAATAGTTAATCAGTTCTCGTAAAAATATATGACTATGAGTAAACCACAACTCATGACTTATATAAAGTTTCACAATTTCTCGACTTTTGTGAATTTGGTCCGATAAGGATATGATATCATAACTACTCTTTTCAATGTTGTAACAATAGACGGGTATTTTAGCTTCCGCAACGGTTAGCCGAGCGCCGCAAGGAAACGCCAAAACAAAAATATGAAATAGATTACGTCGTGACATTCAAAAGCGAACAATTTCAAAATAGAAGTATTTATAGAATCACTTAAAGGTTTATAAATGCCATTGTTTTTATCAATTCTCAGGCTAAACTTGGAGTTTCTTCTTTTTCAGCACTCGGCGACGGGGTGTCGGTGGCCGAGATTTAAACTTCTCGCGGTTTCGCTTCTTTCGTTGATGTTTCAAATCATATATGAGCTTTTTGTTTTCAAAACATTTTGGTCTATTTTTTATCACATTGATAATTCTAAATTAGATTTTGATATGAATTGTTAGAAATCTGTTTCAAATCATCTTATAAAGGACTTATCAGGAAAGAAGTAAATCTTCACGTGTCCATCAAAGATCGTCACGAAAAGCGTTCCACACCCAAAATACAATTCAGTAACTATTAACTATACTGCGCTGTACCATTCATGCAAGTGTGATATATTTCATTGCTGAATTAACTTATCAGCTAGCAATAATAGGTTAAAATGAATAAGCTAATAGCTTTTCCACTGAGATATTCAGTTTGTGGGACTTTTAAAAGGTTAAAGTTTGTCTAAATGTCAATCTTACCAGAAATCGCGTTAAGGTTTTTGGTTCCATCTTTTGTTCAAACACCAGCTCCTCTGTTCCTGTCGGTTAGTTGACGATTTTAAGCAAGCTTGATCGATATGCGCTTAAATACGAGTGTCGACCATGTGCTGATTGATAGATATTAGGGGACGCCCTCTTTCCGCTTCTTTATCCTCACAAAGCGACATTACATAGCCGGAACGATACACGAACGTTTATGGAGCACGTTAGATTATCGTAGCCAAGTGGCAGTGAAGTGGCTTCCGTATTCAGGTAATGGGTAGTCTTTTTTTCCTCGCTAGCACAACAACTCTGAATAGAATCTAGATGGTTGTACAGTTGGCATCATTTATTGTTCCCACTCATTTATGTAGGAGAAGCTATCGGTTGAAGTTTGCTAAGTAGTGTGTCAATAGAGAAACAATTTTGGTCAAAGGAAATCCACTCAGAACTAATCGATTTCATGTCACCTCATCTAATTATGCAATTGATTCCCTTTTGTTGGGTAATTGGTTCAAAATATGGCTAATCTCTTCAGCAAACTCCAGCCCTAGCTTGACGTGTATTCACAAACTGTTTTTATAAGACTGTGGAATTTAAAAAAAGATGTTAAGTCAACTCAAATGAAACAATAAATATTGAGCTTCGGGAATCTAAGTAGGATGATCTAATATAAGGCTCAATAAGCACCCCATCCAATATCTTATCTTCTTAAAAAGACTTGAATTTCTAGTCAGCTTTCATTATACCATAGAAAAGCTTATGACTCAGACATGATGAGCTCAATAAAGTCACAGACATTTCGATCTCACCACTCCTAATGATATTCTTTTCTCAGTATGTCGCGCGGTATATAGAACATTTGCAAACACAAATATCTATCTATATATATATATATCCGAAAACTGTGTTCTATATATGTCATAGTTTGTGGTATGAAATGTTTCAAGTACCTTGGGGTTAGGTGTAGGGTTAGAATAACGAAAGATCGACTTTGTAGAAATAGGCTTTTCAGTTACCTTGGGATTGCGTTCAGGTAGGCATTAGGGGACGTTTTTGGTCAAAGTTTTTCCTAAAACTAACCCTAAGCCTACGTACCTCCATGCAAGGCACTTGAAAACTTTCAAACCACAAATCGCATCATAAATCCTACTATCTTAGCATGGGTCTTTCAACGAGTTTTATGTTTCCAAAAAGAGTCTTTGTGGTTGTTTTTCCCGTTCAGGTGCCTGTACGATCTTTGTCTCAGTCAAATTCTAACATTCGTTGTATCGGTTGGATTATGAACTAACTTATAGTCTAGCTAGCCATATAAATAATTTACCGTATAATGTGTTTTCACATTATTTAACAAAAATATGATTAATTTTCAAATTGTTGAAATTAATTTTGCAAATTAATTCGATACCAGACATCTTCAGGGATGTCCCTTGTGAAGAAGTAGCATATTTCTGTTAAATTTTTCTTTACTTAGTACAAATCTCCTTAGATTAGACAATTTCATTTTAGGCGACAAAAAGGCAAAATTAACAAAATGAGTCAAATATTTTCCCAATGTCTATCAAAAGCAATATCTATCCGGTAATTTTGACTCCGTTCCTAGCTATACATTAATGCTGTTTTAATGTGTTCCATTGTATTTTTTCTAGCTAAAATCTCATGCGTTTGGCTAGTTATTTTTAGGGGATAAAATATAGATATGATATTGAATACAATAATGTTATTGAAAACCAGAGACAAGGGACAAAAAACAAGAGTAAAAAAAGTAAATAGAGCGCAATAGAACGGAACAAACGGCACGTTACAAAGATCAGTTCTTTTCAATATTTTGTTATCCAGGTGAGTTTGTAATTGGCTTTCGATGTTTCCATTTTGTGTCACTTGGACTAAAAATGACTTGCAAATGGCACGCAGAGAAAGTGCGATGGCTATTCTATTAATAATTGAAATGTACTGATTGTACGACTAGACGCGGTAGCCAACGGTTATGAGGCGTGGGCCAAGCCGTAGCTCTCGAACGTTTCAGTTTTAATTTTTACTTCAAAAGTGGAGTTCGAGAACTTAAGACGACAAATATTTGAACGCCGTTTTCATGTATTCTGAATGCTTCATCCCCTTAATGTGTTTACTCTCACAAGCTATTTTTTGCTTGGTGAGTGAAAGTGCAGAACTAAAAGATATATATTGTATCACAAATGTAATGGCTTTGTATTAGCCTGTGGTCTTTATCATCTTAGGACGAATGATAAAAATAAAACAAATAGAATGACTGACCTCGATAAATTAAATCTAATCACAAAGCCAAAATTAGGTACACTTTTCGTGATAAAACTTGTTGTTCAAGAGAAGTATTTTAATTTGGAATGTACTGTGACCCGACTTACAAACAGAAAAAATAGATATCCTAATGTCTTCATAAAAATGACTGAAGTTTTTGTAGAAAATCAGTCTACTGCCGCAGAAATTCATAAAAATATCGGAACTTAACTTAAAAAACAAACAAACATGGCTACATCATTCAGCAGTAGAATTTGTTTTGACTTTATTTCTAAACTACAGCTCAGTTCAATAGAATTTTTGTATCTTTTACTTATAATATTCCCCGGTTAAATTAGAAATAGTCGTGATTGATAGAGAACGCAATGCGACGCTCTTTGATTGGCTAGGAAAATCCCCTTCAAGGCAATGAATTTCCGGTTTTTTCAAGCTTTGTACTTGCATGTGATTACTTTTATTAAAGCAAATATCCATAGCACCAATAACATATTTGAATTATAACTACCAACCATATTAATCTTAATTTAGACCTTAAAAGCCTCGACAATTTGATTTTTAGAGAAAGCAGATATACAATAACAAGAACTGCAAGAAGTAGTATAATTTTATATGCGTTAAATTGAAAACGTATTTTTGATCTTGAGCTTTTCCTTTCGGGGTGAGCTGTTATCCTAGCGTAATCTTTGAAACGCCTTTGCGAGAATTTCAGATGGTGATCTGGAATTGACGAGAATGTAATACTGTGTCGGACATTATTTATTGTAGCTATTATAGTTGTTTTGTTAAGCCTAGAGGTTTTCAATTTCAGCGACGTTATTTCCGAGCTCTGGCCGGACAAAACGTAGACCATATGCGTTATCTGATCCCTAAGAGATGAAGTGACGTTTAGAAAATTGGTTTTTCTCGTTCCATACTCGGCTTGAAATTGAGCGTTTTCAGTCTTCACGTCGATTGTAGAACCCTTTGAGATGACCCATTGTATCATATATGAAGTATCATTTTGTGTAACTGTTGCAAATGTTTGTCCATCGCCGCCATGTTGAATTTTAAAGTTTGTGAACCTATTGTGAAAAAAGGCGGACATTTTACTTGCTGTACTGTTTGATTTTTTGATTACCACGTCACACACAACAAGGACATCTCGCCATGCTAGTAAAACACTTCGATAAAGTCTTTCCAAACCTAAATCCTTAGAGTACCATTCAGAGTACTCGCCAGCTATGTAAACATTATCTCCATCTTGAACAGCAGCCACAATATTCCCTTTAGCTTTCCAGTATTTGTCATCCTTGAATTTCAACCACTTACCATCTTCGTTCAGTTGTCCATAAAGTCTATCAGATCCATTCACAGATGTCCCAAATGTTAAGGCGTTATTAAGCCATGTGTATTTAGGGCCATAAAGTGCCTCTGTGATAAACGGGACACCATTGGGATAGAAAGTGAATGAACCATGATCTGGATGCTCGTGGCCTGGATTAAAGTTTTCCCAGCCTTTTATCCACGGCCAAGGTTTGGTATTTACAATGTGGTTTATAGCCTTACCGTTAAGAACTCCGCATTTGAATGAAAGGAATGTGTTGTGATGAGCAGCTGAATTCGTCGTCATTTGTGCGTTATTCGAGCTCTGCTGTAGGTTATCTTTGTAACTTCTAACGCCAGCAGGCGTGACAGGAGCTGTGAAATTATTATCTGTAGCCAGAGCGGCACGCCCATAGATTGCCACGCCCCAGTCATCAAAGATATACAGCGAAGGGGTGCTGGAGTTAAATTGGAACGTTTCATTTATGCTGCTATCATAAAAAAGAAATTCCGTATGAAGAGTTGCGAAACGATGAGCTCCAGATAGGGAAACCAGTTTACCATTTTTACGCCTATGTGATATTTGTTTTGCAAGCCAGTTACCATGGCCGTTCCTTAAAACCATTTTATCCAGAAAGACTAACTGACTCTCGGGTCCATAAAACCACCCACCATTACTATCAGCAATTCCTATGGTTTTATCAAATGAAGGCAAAATAGTTCTATAGATGAAATGAAAGTGCCTTTTTAACCAGGAATTGTCGGTTAGATCGACTTGTAAATGTCTCTTTGCAAGAAAAATATACTGCGTAAGAGATCTTGTTGTATAACTGCCGTAAGAAACGCCTTCTTGTGTTGATCCATCTTTTACAAACCCGAGCAGAAACATCGTCCTGTTCAACATTTTGTGAGCTCTTTGAGTCCACAAGTCACCGTCTTTTTGAATCCCTCTAACTGCTAATGCTCCTGTCAGCATCGCTACATAGTTTGTTGCCATATGGTTTTGAATGTAAACACGCCCCCACCATTGACGAAATGATCTTTTATATAAAATTTGAGTGACCTCTGCTATCTTTGATCCTGTTAATACTCGCTGTTTTTCATCTAAATGTTCCCAAAGTAAATCATACGCTGTTGCCATAGCGACTAAGCTGTGAGCCACTGGCACATCGTCATTCAAATTTATCGCGCTCCTCCAGTCTTTCAACTTTGTAAATCTTGATATTGCAGTTTTAGCCATTCGAAGAGCAACAACGTCTGAATTATTCAATACGCAATAAAACGCCAAAGCAGCCAAATTGTTTCCATAATGTTCGTTCCACGAGCTCGAAAACTCGGTCCAGTTGGCTGAGGGGATGACTTCAGTAGGATTTCGCTTAAATTCTTCGGCAGCTTCTTTCATTCGTGCAAAAATCTCGTAGTGAGAAGTTTTTGCTTTGTTTCTCAGACTGTTTTCATCATTCTTAGAATAATACAAAACTGGATGTTCAATTTTTGCTAAAGCTGATGCTTTAAATTGTATAGAAGCAAAGATAAAAACCAGGTACGTAAGAATAGAATTCATTCTGTTTCTAATCCCTCAGTCCAGTCCTTTGTTTGTTGACATTAGGTATCAGGCCTCCCACGCTGTCGTTTATTGCGTCAAATCAATAAGACACTCTAGGACAACTTTTACAAGGAAAATTTCCCCTCCACATTTACATTCCAAAAAATATGTTCTAGGGACAAAAATCTGTCTCCGGAACAAGTCTATTAATTTAAACTGGGTTGAATTGATGGGACAAGAATCGAGGACAATTAATTGTCTCATAGTTGTCGCATCATGCATGTGTACTGTTTGTGAGACTTGTCCCCTCTACAACTAAAAGAAAACCCAACAAATAAAAGGAATCATTATAAGACGAATCCTCGTTTGTAGGAAACTTGGAACCCTATATCTTGAGGAGAGTGCGCACGAGGGAACTTGTCCTAGCTTCATGTCCCTACAAAATGTCCCCTATTGTGTATATGAGCCTTTTGTCATGGGAACTACTGGTAAATCTATTGAGGGATCAATATTTTTTCCCTTCTTTGTCGTGTAGTCACCAAACTCATAGATATCGTATGTTAATTATTATAAAGGCACCTTTATATCTCGATCAATGTGATTAAGATTACATATAAAATGATTTCAGCGTTTTATTTACATTTGGAAGACAATGATCGGAAAGAAACTGAGTTTGTGTGTGTCATCCTTTTCGAGATGAGAATCACCTTCATTTTCATTCATTTTCATCTGTTACGAACCTCTTTGTTCTACATGCCACTCGGCCCCTTGGGCACAACCTCTATTCAAATGCTATCTATGTTAGATGTAAAACCTACAGGGGTCAATGTTTTGAATATATTCATAAATGTTATATAGTCAATTTATTCAGTAAATGTTCATTTAGAAGCAGGCAGCTAGTCGTCAGTTCTCACTACATCAGTTTATCGGGCATCCGGTTGAAATACACTAGACTTTTAGCTAGAACTCATGAGGAGAAACTTTATACAAACAGATCAACTTGACTCCAATTTAATGGATGTTTCATTGGTAATATTGTGTATTCATTCATAAAACATTTTCCCAAGAAGCAGAAGAAGTTTACATATTTATATACACATGTACACCCGACCGGTACAGTGTCAGAGCAGATCTTCAAATTCGTCACTTTCTTCAGATATTCATTTCCGTTTTTAAGCATAGTTTATAAAAAAAAAGTAAAAGAATTGATATCAAAAATGATAAAATTTATAGAATACATTTATAATAATAAGCATAACGATGAATTGCTGTATATTCTGATGATAATTGTAAATTCAAGTGTTGTGGGAAATGGTTTATCATTACAGCTGACAAGTCTCCTTTCAAATAGACACATGATACGAGACCTTTCAAGTTCATATTGAGAAGTACTTCAAATTGAGGGATGTGATACTGGCATAAACCAAACCTAGAGTCAGGAGGGAGGGAAGGGGTGGCTCCAGTGGTTAAACCAAAACTGAGTAGCACGAGTCTTTAGGACCGTTTATACGCCATTTATCTGTTTATATTCTTTACTAGACTGTAAAAAATACATAATTTAAAAGGCATAGGAGTCTTTTTAACATCACATTAGAGTCTTTGTAGTATTTTCCAGGTTTCGTTGTTATCTTTCAAAAATCCGAGTGTGGCGAATAATGTAGACGATTCTTGTTTTCTGATTTCAAAGGGTTTCGATAACTGAGTTTTATAGGGAACCTTTTTTGAATGGGCTGCGAGTTCGATCTACGAAGTACTTCAGCCCGCAAAATGCTTTGTGTGCCATGTGCTTCATGTGCCCGGGGGCACTCGGGATATTTTTGTTCATTTCCTATGTTCAGGAAATGAATAGGAAATTTGTAGGAAATTGTAATTTCCTACATGCATTATGTCCAGTTCCTACGATAAGAAGTTGCCTTGTCCAACCAGGGTTGGAAATAAGTATAGGAAACATGTAGAAAAATGGTTGGAAATATGTAGGAATAAGTGAAAAATTTCTATGGTTGGCAACATGTCGTATCATTGAAATTTCGTGTGTAGGGAAATATGTAGGAAATATCGAATCGAAGTTGTAGCATACAAGAGTAAGTCACGTGAAAGTTCAATAAAATATTGTGCCTCAACATATTTGGCAGCAATGACAGCAGTAATCTATAGCTAAGGGCATTGTCGGAGAGAGGAGGGGTTGTAAAAGTTTACTTCAGCTTTTTTGGGGAGAGGGGACAAAACGTTTCCATATAGGCTTTTCAAACTTGCCAGCTCCCCTACCCATAAATAATGACTTCTCCCTAACATAGTGTTTCCAACTGTCCAATATCATAGTGATTTTATAATGATTTAGTTTAGACAATAAAATGGTATAAGATCTATAACAATTCCACAACAGATCTAAACAGACTTTTATTAATTGAAGTTTGAAAGCAATTTCCTACTTATTTCGTACCATAGGAAATGGACAAAATTTTTCAGGGGGTTGGGGGCTGAGGTAGTCATTTGTCTCTTTGTTGTCTCTTTGCTGAACGGCACAGCTAACAAATTAAAACATTGTTCAAATGAACGGTTACTTTAATTTGTTGACTAACCGGCACTGACACTGAAGTTGGTACAGAGACCCATTCCATAGATTGCTCGTTCAGATTTACCGAGTAGTTCTCAGAAAACATTTGATGTGTTGGGTACAAACATTTCCGAATGAAATCCATTAATTAACAACTTTCATGAACAACCTATATCCGCTATTACACCAATATCCCGGCCGTGCATTTGCAAGGTAGCCGGCTATCTAGCCAACCTTCACTGGGCTTTTCTCGATTTCTCGATTTATCAATGAGTAGTGCTAGAGCATAATTTAGTACAAATAAGTCCCTCACTAGAGATATTTTGGTGCGTATATTTTTATGCGGAGGAGTTTTTGGACAAAGTAGGTTCTAGGCCCAGCGCTCTCCTAAATCAAGATGGCTACACATACACCCTCTCCCAGAACCCGTTTGTTCGAAAGCGGTGTCGATACTGGCCTTCTAGTTGCAAAGTCCTCATTACTGAGAAAACTTAAGCTTCCACGTACACGGGAAACGGCCGATGGCAGAGAGGATCCGGCGTGATCAGCTTTTTTGCGTCGGGCGTTGCCATTTAATTGCGCAGTGAGTTATTTCGCGTTTGCCGTAAACGCAATGTCATGCATGCCAATGCGATTCGCCAGGCGTGAAAAAGGCTGGTCACATGATCCTCTTTGCCGTTTGCCTTTCCCATGTACATTAACATAGGTTCTCTAATATCTAGTGAAAATGCCACTGTCGACCTGAAAGGTCGCTATAAGGAATGAGGAAAGTCGGCTAACGATAAATTTGTAAGTCTTCAGGAAAGACTTCATCAATTTCTCGAGGAAATTTTAACCTTTTTAAATATTTTTTTCGCCGAGCATAATTCAAAAAATAGGGAGCGATATATAAAACGGAAATTATTCCCTTCACTCAATCCTTGCCTTTTCCATTTCAGAATATCTAAGCACAAGCAAGACGTGTTCTCAAACGCGCGCGCGCGCGCGAGAAGAACAGTGGCTATCAATCAGTCCCACTTCAGGCCGGGTTTCCTGTGTTACTGCGTGGTCTTCCTGAAAACAAACATGGCGGAAGACGGGCAAGTCAGAAAGTTGCGGGATGATGGAGAAATGTGCTGTTGATTTATCGTATAGTTACTGATTTTCTCTGTAAATTACAGGTAATAGCTTGAGTTAGTGTTACACTTGCATACCAAGTGTTTGGAAGCAAATACGAGAGGTGAAATTCTAGGATTTTTTACTTCAAACACTTAGGACAATTCAGTCGTTTTTGTCGTCCCAATGAGGAGTTATGGCAGTCTGACTGCCATAACTAGACTAGATATTTTGCTTGTTTTAACAGTATGATGTCGGGTACACAAGAAGTAGTTCAATCCATCAGAGAAATGACTAAAGGTGTCACTATGTTGAAGGCTGGTAGAATGGTGGGTGATTGTGTTGTGTTTGTCGTTATCGACTTTGTCATAAACTAGCCGACTAACGGAATTCATATGTGATATTTCAGGGCAAGCCCCATTTTAGGAAGTTCAAACTGTCTGAAGGTTTGTTTACAATTATGGTGCTTGCAATTGTTATATTTAGTAATCAGTATTCTTGTTCAACCTTTCTCTAATCAACCCAATCAAACAAGATCACAAGTTAGCGTTCACAAACAGAAGTACATATCCAGAAGTGACCATCTGTAAAATAAACCAATCACACATCACTTGTCCAAGTGAGCTATTTTTAGAATTTACACACCCAGCCAATCATAGTGCATAGTGTGTTGACTTGTATGGAGTGCTGTTGAATGGAGATGAGAATGTCACAAGTCAAAACTTGGGATCATACCTCTTGTTTGATTGGGATTGGGCTCTATTAAATGTGTACAACTGTACACTATTTGAAAACTTGCATTCCTTTTTAAGATGTAACATTCTTGCAGTGGGAATCTCCTCGAAAGGGAAAAGAAAAATCAGTTGGTGAGTATAAATTTTGCAGATTATTTCGATTTTTAATTTTAATTGACAGAAGTGAAACCAACAAACTTTGGCAGACTGTTTGGCTGTCAGAGTTTACATGATTTTGAAAATTGCTGCAGTAGCTTGCACTAGTCTAAGCACAGCAGACAAACCTGGTAGACTGATATTCAGTTGTCAGAGTCATCAACCTTCCTTCTCCTTCTCAAGATGATCCGTTACCTCCTGAAATTCAGACTGTCTAATAATGTGTATTATGTGGCAACATTGTTGACATCTTGTGACGTCCAATACATGCCAATAGGTTGGACTGCATTATTTACACTTACATGTGCATGTTCATGAAAAGCCTGTATCTTCTGTATCCATTGTATATTCTTTAATTATTTCAGTACAAATATCACAAATGACAGAACTTATCAAAGGACAAAAGACAAAAGTATTTGAGAACTGTCAAATCCCACAATATGAGGTATTTTATAGTCAGTTATAACTCAATTATTTGTTGTAAATCCAATATTTATTTAAGTCTGAGAGGTCAACACCATGTACATTTTGCAAGCCTTTACATTAAAAATAACCGATTAATTTAATTTTCTTTAACAGTGCTTATCATTTTCTGTGGTGTATAAAGTCAATAATAGTTCGTCAAGAACTCTGGACATTGTGTGCAAAAGTAAACAAGAGTTTGATATCTGGACCACAGGCCTTCAGGTATGCTCCCAGTGTTTTAATTGTATATATTATGTAAAGTACTGTCACAATAATTTGTAGTTTTAATCGTCTATATTTTGTACCAAAGGCACTTTTATCAGGTTTCAATGACAAGCAAGCACTGGATTCTAAGATGCCAGAAGGAGCAGAAACAGATCAACCAGATGGAGAAGCTGTTGAGGTTTGCAGTGAATTCCATACTCTACATAACTGTACATGTACATGACAAGGAATATTGTTGCATTGCCAATACAACAGTCAGAATAATGATTTCATTGGTTGGATGCTTATTGTATTTTACATGTATTAAGAAAAAATAATCTGAACACAAAATAGGTGGTCCTCAGATTCCAAAAGTCAAAGAGTCCTGATACCCTTGGCATCAGATGGGTGTTTCTTAAAATCTAATTTTCAGGCAGAATTGTTCAGGATCTTGAAGTTTCAAAAATTTCTTGAAAGCCCTTAATGTCAATTAAGTATTAGGCTCAAAATTGGATTGGAAGACTCTAAACCCTTAGTCTATAAACCATCTTGGAAAGTCTCGGATTGTAACAATTTTGTGCAACATTCTTTTTTTGCAAAGGTTGAATTTGGTCTTCTTGGTCTAGAGACCATCAGATTTAAGGAAGGTAAGACAATGTACACGTACTTTGGCATGCTCACAGCTACACTGTTTAGATATTTCTAGTTTACATATCTTGTTTGTGATTGGTTTGTTAGATGCCTGTGATGTGTATACCTGGGGTAAAGGAACTAAAGGCATGCTGGGACATGGAGAGGATAGTGAAGAACTATTGCCACGTGTTATAGAGGCTCTGTTAGGCAGAGACATTAGAAAAGTAGCATGTGGGTCTTCACACATGATAGCTTTGTCTAGTAAGTAGTACTGTCATCCATTTGTTTGTAATACATGTATCTTAGTCTGTTCCATATGTATGCCACTGGTCATGTGCCATACATCTACATGTACCTAGCACTGTTGAGTTCAATTCTGGATCAACTTTGGAGTAGGGGGGATTCAGACAGTGTACTAGATTCTGTCACAAGTTTTATGACCTCTTGTCTGCATAATGTGAACAGATCTTGTTAAACCAGTGATACATGTCAGTAGTTGTTGTACCACATAAAACAACCCTGAACAACTGGCTCAATTATAATAACCCAAATGCTGGACATTGTGTCAGATGTCATCCACCCCCAGTTGCCAATGGTCACAGTCCCCTGGTTACCATATGCTCAAATGAATTAAGTTACAAGAAGTCCTGTAAGTTGTTTTTCTCTCATCAGAAGAAGGAGATGTTTTTTCATGGGGGTCTGGATATGGTGGTTGTCTAGGTCAAGGTCACCTGCGGGACAGGTTCACCCCTTTGAGAGTTGCTGCTCTCAAGGACAAAAATGTGACAGAAGTGGCTTGTAATGAATTTCACTCTGCAGCAGTTTGCAGTAAGTATCTTAAAATAATTATTACTCAGTTGGATAGTCAGTGTCAGCAACCATTAGGGGCCTTAAGATTTCAGTACAGGTACAATGACTATGAGTACAAGTTTTCACTGTTTATGTGTCAGACTGTGACAACTCGAAAAAGTACTCGTAGTAGTTGGGCGGCAACAAGATTTGTTGCAAAACTCTAGTCTAAAGCACAAAGTTTTCATAGTAACATTGTACATGTATTAATATCTTGGTACTATATGTCATAATACTCGATATAATCTTTTATGATCTTTCTTGTGCTAGTAAGCTTGTGCCAGTATTTGAAATTTTACTTGTAAAGTAGCTTTTGAAAGGTTTTGAATCCAAAGTTGGAATTTCTGCAAGCATGACAATGACAACAAGGAAGCAAACACTCTCAAAACTCAGACTCTTAGTCACACCTAAAGTTTTCTATTATCAGCCACTGGCAATTCTTTCTAAACAATCTACAACCATCTTATAATCTATAAGAAAGCAATCAAAAATACAGCTAATCAATTATTTGACAGGAATTATGTCTTTTACGTGTATGTAATTGAGGACTAATTTCATTGTTGCATATTGTTAGGCAGTGGCGAGCTACTAACATGGGGTAAAGGTGGACCAAGATTAGGTTATGAATGCTCCTCTAGAGAAATTCTACCCAAACCTGTACCTGATCTCATTGATATCAAAGTTGTTCATGTGGCATGTGGATTGAAACACACAATTGGTAGGTACAGTGTACTGCAAGTCTACATATTAAGTGCATTTGATCATTACGCCATGAAAAATGCACTTTATAAGTTTACTTAATAAATTATTATTATTATTATTACATAGTATAAGAAATTAATAAAAGCAGTTTTCAAGAATGAAACTGAAATGAAACATTTCAGTTGAAGAGGTCCATACAAAAATAGTGTATTAAGTGATCAAACTCTGAATTCTCCTTTGAAAAGAAAACTTTTTTGGGGAGAATGTATACTTTGATCAAGGAACACTTGCATTGTTTTTGCACCAATGTCTTCAATTGTTGATCAGTCAATAATTTATTAATCGAGTTCCAGTAGTGTGTGTACATGTTCACCATATTCCATGCAATGTTAACTACATTGAGCCATATTAATCTTAAGCCTTCTTTTATAGTTTGTACAAAACAAGGAAAGTTGTTTTCCTTTGGTGATAATAAGTATGGACAGCTTGGTGTAGCTGACATTGATAATACAACCAAACCAACTTGTGTTAGTGCTTTATCTAGTCATTCTATTGTTAAAGTGTCTTGTGGCAAAAATCACAGTGCAGCACTAGCAGGTAATGGGATTTCTTACAGGTTTATAAAAGTATGAACATTTTATACGTCTATTCTTTCTCTCATTCATTCATTTCCTTTTGTTTGTTTGTTTTCAGACTTTGGTGCTTTGTGGCTTTGGGGCTGGAATGAACATGGTCAGCTTGGCAATGGCTCATTCGTGAGTACATCAAAACCCACATTTTTTGGATCAGTCAATGATATCAGGTAATGTGTTCTGTCAATATCATGTCAGATGGTGCACATTTTTAGTACTTGTTACTTTAGTAAATGTAACTTGTGAAGTGCAAAGTCTGAATATGAAAATCATTGGACATACAGGCATGAAGCTATTATTGATGTAAGCTGTGGTGCCCTTCACACTGTGTTCCTTACAAGTAAGTACTCTATCTTAAAGTACACTGTTCCTGTATTAAGGGTTTCTGGAGGGGCAAGTAATCTCTTTGCACATGAGTTGCACAAGAGAGAATATGATAAATTCATAGAACATGTAACCAAGTGTTTTAGAATTTATGGCTTCCTCTACAATGGACAGAAATTGCCTTCAACATTGTAAAAAGCTCATGACTTGTATGAACCACAGCTTCAATGTAGATAAAATTTATCAATTAAAGTACATGTAGATAAGCCACACCCCAATAAAAGCTGTACCCATTTATAAACCACTCCCAAAAATAAGCAGCACCCTGATATATATATGCATCCTCACCCCTATATAAGCTGAACTCCTGAAGAAGCCACTGCCATAGATGGTATATCCATCCCATATAAGCTGCCACTATATAAGCTGGACCCCTATAGAAGCCACTCCGCCATAGATAAGCTGCAACCTGGAATATGCTGTAAGCTGCCCTTATACAAGCTGGACCTCTATACAAGCCACTGCTAGATAGAAACCTGGTATATGCATCCCATACCCCTATATAAGCTTCTCCTATATAAGGTGAATTTCTATAGAAGCCACAGCCACAGATAAGCTGCACCCTATATGTCACACCCCTATATAAGCTGTACCCATTTATGCACCATTCCCAAAAATAAGCAGCACCCTGGTAATATATGCCACACCCCTATATAAGCTGCACTTCTATAAGCCATACCCATGGGTAAGACGCACCCCTATACAAGCCAACAGATATGGAAAGGATGTTGTCACTTGACTTAGAAAGAGAACTTTATGTTCTACAGATACCACGTTTTTCATGAAATACAGCAATGTATATATCTGATACTCAGTTTGAGAATGAATTACAGAGGTTTTTTTATTTCATTATTTCAGAAAAAGGAAAGACATTTAGTTTTGGTGATAATTCTGATGGACAGCTAGGAATTCGACTGGATACAAAACTGGAAAAACAGACTAAATTTAACTTTGCTATCAGAGTTCGCATCCCAAGTGACTCTCAACCAATACACATAGCATGTGGAGACTACCACACTGCACTTGTTACAGGTAGGTGGTATTGAACATTAAAAGAAAATGAGGCTTGAATTTGAAGGGCTCCCTGTGAAAACGGCCTAAGTGATTTTTGATGACTTTTATTCAATGGTACAGTGGCAGATCCAGGGGGGTTCCATGCGTTCCACGAAACCCCCCTTGAAGGTTTTAAGCCATTTTGTTAAACATTGACCAAAGAATAGAGTGTTATACACAGCTGGCTTTAAAAAATGGAACCCCGCTTGGAAAAATCCTGGATCCGCTACAGTGGTATGAAATGATATCAATTTTATACTTTCCTATGCTAAAAAAAATCAATGTCTGGACATCCATAAAAAGTCACTTAGGTTGTTTTCACAGGAAATCCTTCATTTGTAACTTGATAATGATGAGAACATGTTAATATCCCAGATGGTGGTGAGCTATTTACCTGGGGAAGAGGCAGAGGAGGACGGCTTGGTCATGGTGATGACATGAATAGGTAAGGTTTTACAATGTACTCTTTGGTCTATCTTCACTATTATTCCCAAAGATATAGTATCTCTCTTGACAAGGGGCTTTGCACAGCTTTATCTAATGTATATGTATACATGTACAGTTTCCTCATTGCTGGCATTCTTCACCTACAGATACTTTATAGTTTTTAGCTGACTCACTTGTCCATCCATTCATTTACATGCCCATCCACCCACTTATAATTCATCCAGTTATCCATTCACCCATCTGTCCACCATCCATCCATCTATCCATTTATTCATCCACCCATTTATCCATCCTATTATCTATAACTACGGTACCAACAATGCTAACATAATATGTTGCCATATATTATTTCCTATCTTTTCTTATGAAAACTATGAAGATATTTACCAAGTGAAATAGAAGCAATGGAAAGGAAACATGTTAGGTCAGTAGTTTGTGGATCAGAGACAACAGCCTGTACAGTCACTAGAGCTTGGGTTCCAGATGAAGAAGTAAAGACTTGCATGGCATGTAAAATCAAATTTACTACTGTCAGGAGAAGGGTGAGTAGTAAGTCAGAATTTGAGTTTCACTTATAGTCCAGGGCCCAGTTGTTTGAAAGACAATTAGTATTAACCCAGAGTTAACTCTAAAGAAAACCATTCATTTTAACCCAGGATTAGCGGTTTGTGACACGTTCCTTTCTATTTCACTAGAAACTAAAATAACCGGTACAATAGTATCTGTACATACATATATAATGCTATTATTGGAATGTGAGATGTGAAAAATAAAACAATCTTGAATCTTAATCACCCTTTGAACAACCTGTCGGAAACCCGGTCCTAGGAAATGCTTCATCAACCGCATGTGAAGAATTAGAATGAAGCTATGGTACATCTTGACTTTTTGTCTTTTAATAAATGACTGAGATTTATGCACATACCTCGTTTCAATTCCTTTATATGTGAGTCAGCTATTGTTGTGCTGAAACTGTTCTTTTTATTATAGCATCATTGTCGTAAGTGTGGAGGTATTTTCTGTGGATCCTGTACTCCAAAACGCATTCCCATTTTAAGTCTTGGTTACAGTAATCCTGTTCGTGTATGTGAGAAATGCTATGTGACATTATCTGACGATTCTTGAGTCACTGAATACAAGCCAGACTGAAAGTATTGTTGCTGGAAAACAAGACACTAGTACATTGGAAGACTTGTGAAACAAGCTTAAAAGGCCTTCTTTGTCTCTTAAGGAAGACCTTCATGAATCTATTGAGTGAAGAGTTGCCCCTTCAAGTTCATTTTTGAGCATGTGGAATGCAGATAGGGCAGTCACATCTAGTAGAAAGTGATAGCTTGTGCCAGGGGTCTTATCTTGTCCGAGAAGTTAAGTGCGAATGGAGCTTAAAAAATGAACCTCAAAAGGTCAATGGAACAATATAGCCTAGTGCAGTATTTTCCTTATAATGAAAAAGTGGACAGTAACGTTACTGCCCCCTCCCCTCCCCTCCCCCAGAAAATTAATTGCAATCAGTTAAAACTAATAACTTGGAATTGCCAACACTAGCTTGTGAATGACAAACTTAGAGGAGTGCTTTCTCCAGGTTCCTAATCAGTAGTGTTTATACTAATAAATAGTTTAGCTTTTTAATTGGCGCACAGGGTCCCCTATACCTTTTGCGTGAAACGTGAATGGCTGATCCATTTTGACGTGAAACGTGATTTAAGGCCTAACCTGGAAAGGAATCTTTTTGCGTCCACGTGAAAGCAACTTTTGATTTTTTTGTGAACGTGAAAGAGATTTGTAATTTTTCGTGACGCTTGAAAAAAAACCCAAATATTTTTGCGTGATTTCATTTTGCAAAGGGGTATAGGGGGACCCTGTATGCAGGAAATAGCAAAAATGATATTGTGATGGACATAGTCCGTTTTCAGGACTTTAAAGTGGAACCTGAAATGCTATAGTGTAAAGTATGTTTCAGAAACAATAAAATGCACAACTTTTAATCCAACAATTTTCTTTGTTTTCAGTAGATGTGCATTGCTGGAATCAATTTACTTGACGTTAAATTTCTAAAATGACGAGAACACGTGCTGAAACTGGTTGTTTCAAGTTTATTTACCCCTTTCGGTCTACACACCGTATCTAAACGGTCTAATAAACCCAAATTATCTACAAAAACATATAAAGTTGGCGCAATTTTTAGTCAGAGGGAATCTGCGAGTAGCGAAAAAAATAGCATAAACTTTAACTTGTAATCTAACTTGAGAAATTTAATTCTGCATGGTCAATATATATTTGACAGCTAGACGTTTGATAAGTAATATAAAGAACTCGAGGGCGCGTTATATCGGGGCCTAAAGATCCTCGCCGTACGATATAACGCGCTCTCTCGTTCTTTGTACGTTACATATAAAATCGATTGATGTTGCTTGATCACTTGGTACATGATTCCAAAGAGTTCGAGTTCACGACTCCAAATCCCATGATGCTATGCGAGCCTTTACAATCTTGAATGACATTGCTGAAACTACCTGAAAGCTGCTGTCTATAAACAATCTAAAATAACTCTTACAATTGTTGCTTAAAAATGATAAGTATAAAAAGCAAGAAGTGTCGCCTTGGTAAAACCTGCAAGGCTCAACTTAAGAAGCGATGAAACATGCACTAGACTGTTTCAAGTTGTAACAAGTGCCTTCGAGCTGCCTTCTGATAAAAAAATCTAGCAATACACTTTTCTACAATAGCAAAACAAGCAGAACCATGTCTCCCCCCATCAGTAAAATATCCAAGGTTCTGTGCACACTTGTTCCGTTGTAGCAGCTTTAAAAATATACTGCAGCGAACTACCTTCTATCAAACGTCTAACAATATTACCATCTACAATGCATGGTCTAATAAAAAGCCAAGCACACTGAAAAGCAAGCAGTACCGTGTCCCCTGGATTACACTTGTTTCCGTTGTAGCAGCTTTACAAAACGAACTGTCGTCTATAAAAAAATCTAACAATATGATACTTCTACATCCTCGGGAACCCAGGAGTAAAATTCTGTAGCTCGTTTCTCGCTCCCAGAGACATTTTTCTTGGAGCGAGAAACGAGCGACAGAATGTTACTCCTGGGTTCCCAAGGATGCATGACACTTCTACAAAATCGCATTAAAACTCTTAATTAGTATCTACAATGCATGGTAGCTGTAAGATTCTACACTTATTTCCGCTGCAGCAGCTTTTACAAAACTACTAACACTGAACTGTACCGTCAAATCAAATCGGCAAATCTTTTGGTTTATCCTCGGATTTTAGTGTCAGTAGCATTACTGCTAATCAGTCTCCGAAACTCATTCACACTCGCTACCACTACATTTGATATACTCTATATACAAGAATCAACTCACATATGTTGATTTTTTGCCTTCGTCTATAAAAATAAAAATCTAAGTTGCCAACAATATAAAGTTGTCTGCAAAAACGCAGCGACAAGCAAGCTGAAATCAAAGTGCTCTTTCGCCTTGGTAAAAGCTGCAAGGTCCAAGTTACGAAGCAATGATTAGATCTGCTACTTGTTTCTCTTTTGTCAATGGTAACAGATGCTTCATAAGTTCATCTTCCCACTGACCATCTTTCTCTACGGTTTGACAGTAGACATTCCCCTTGAGGTACTTCTCAAGGGCTTTTGTTGGCATGGAGTCGAGTTTGACGATCGTCAAAAGCTGCTGCTTCATCAGAGAGGTGCGAGCTATCGCCATGTCAATCTCAGCACGGCAAAATTTGCTCTTCAAGTACCTCTCTGAGACAACAGCGACAACCTAGAATTACACATGTATTGTTACTCATGCTGTCAACTGAAAACAAAATCAGATTTCTCTTTCACAGTCACGTCTCCTTCTCTATACTGACATACCCTAGTGGATTGTTGCAGGGTCAATTCTGCTGTGTGTACTGCCTGTACTATAATTACATTCCTATAAGTTTATAATATTATGTAGCAAAATGCTGTCCCAGCAACAATCTTTTTAATTAAATTGCTGAAACACACGAAAAGATTAATATTTTTCCCAGGAACGCACCCCCTTATAATCACCTGTCCTTGCAACAAATCCCTTCTACCTACGTAGCTGACATTGTAGTGCGCTCCCTTCTTTCCCACTCCCCTCCTCTTTCCTCGCGCGCTCCGTTCCCCTTGTACCAGCTACGCAGGATAATCCCTTTGTGGGCCAGTGGTTTGCTATGTGCTGCTAGACGAACCAGGTAATCCGCCATGAACGGATAGGTTTTACTTGGCATAGTGCAAACACTTCATTTCTGACCAAAAGGATCATCGTAATCCATGGTATAGGCCCACTGTGCAAAGGCATTTGTATATATTGTACATGCAGTCTACTGTTCATGATAATGACCTCTCTTTCATTGTTTATTTGGTGTACATAAGTGACACCTCACCCAGGTTTCAGTCTCAAGTAAAGTTACGAAATCAGCGAGTAATCTTCGATCTAACCCACCCATCTTCTTCAATGCCGTTTAGTGAACTGCTTCTACCTAGAACACTCCACGTCGCATTTGGCTACATCGATCGAAGTGTTATCCCCATATCTAATACCACTGACAAAGGAATAATATAATACAATTGTTTTCCGTCCACCAAATGCTATTCTTCTTTCACACTAACAAACATATTTGAAATAAGTGCATTCACACTGCTATCCATATTTTTCCTCCCCGGCCTGACCTCTTCGATCATCAATATATCTCTATACAACATGTATACTCACAGGTTACATATGTACACACTGCATTCACACTGCTATCCATATTTTCCTCCCCTGACCTCTTCATCAATGCATCTCTATACAACACATATACTCACATGTTTACACATGTACACACTGTCAGCCATGTTGTCTACCACTGTCTTTCCGATCTCAAAATCTCTGTTGTGGATGGAGTAGTGTATGCCATGTCTTTCCATGAGAGGAATAAAATGCTCGCGCACCCAGCCAAAGTCACTGCTGGTGTAGGAGATAAACAAGTCAAACTTTGGAATCTCAAGCGAAACGTTGACTCCTAGATCTGAAAGAAAAGGTAAGACATTGTCAGTACCATAGTGCGTTGACCATGCAAGTACGTACAGCTAATTACGTTCCACCAGTACCACAACCATCATTATCATCATCATCATCATCATCACTCCTTTTAATAATGATAAGTTGTCTTGGAATAATGGTTGAATTGCGGCGTCTAGTTAAGCATCAAACATACACGTTCAACTAAAATTTCGCTTGAAATCATAAAAACACCAACACCACATTTACCTTTTAGCAGGTTGAAAGTCTTTTTCTTCTTGCACCTTCTTTTAGAGAAAACGACCAGAACTATTCCAATGACCAGTAAAACTGAGCTCACTACTGTCCATTTTATCCAGATCCCATCAGAGCGGTGTTTAGATGACGTCAAATTCGCCGTTTCTTCTATAGACAACAATGGTATACGTCATTATTAACATATATATAAGTAAATGCCCCTAGAGTCAATCCTCCTTCCCTCTCCCCTTTGGCGGTTAATAATAATAATAAATCTTTATTTTAATGGTGGTTAATAATAATAATAATAAATCTTCAGTATTTAATGAGGGTATGACATTGATTACCGGTTACCCGGTAGTTTCCATAATGGCCCTCCAAAAGAAAAAGAAAACCATAAGAAAAAAGAACAAAAAAGACAGGAAAACGATAAGATCTTAGACGTAAATAATCTCTATGATTATCTAATTATATCTATTTATAAAATATTTCAGATATAACGCGCGCGCTGATTGGCTGGCTATCAGAGGACAGAGACATGGCTCGCTCAAAAAACGTCGAAAATATAACTCAATTTAGTGCACGTTTTATGGGGTTTTATGCGGTTTTATGGGGTGAGAACGTGTTTTAGTTAGTCAGTTGTAGTGCTTACTGTTTTTGACTATAATTGCCATAAATTTAATACAAAAAGTATGAAAACAACTAGCAGTAGGGCTCTGATTTAGGTAAATACTTGGTGTATGCAATGAATGTATCATCTATTGATACACTTGGTGTTGCATACACCAAGTACTTGCCCAGATTTTAGCCGTCGGGGTTTTGTGCGCCCGCGTTTTGTGGCCTAAGCTAGCAGTTTTTTTAAACCAGGAAAATGTTTGGCCGTAATGGGGACTATCAGCAGCAAGTGATAACATCTGCGCATGTCTCCAACTTCTATTGTCTTGGACAAGTGGATAATTTTGAATGGATAATTTCTAGCTGTTCCTACTTATGCACTCGACTGTAATGCTACGAAAAACTTTGGGGAGACTATATACGACGCTCTTTATGAGAGAGGTAGCCCTAGGCCAGGTTAAAACCGTAATTTAGGCCCCTTCCGTCCAGCGGTTCGCGCATACTCGTCATGTTATCACTTGCTGTTGGGACTATCGCTATATGACATGTCAGAGATGAGGTATAGTGTCCTGTTATAATCATTCGAACTCTCGATAACTCGACTGAGAACTCAAGATAACTCGAACAACCGATCAGTTAAATGAACAACGATAACAATGCAATAACTCCAACTCCCGATTTAACTTGAAGCCCAATAACTCGGACTTCCGGTAACTAAATTTCATATAACTCGAACATTTTATATTTTAGTTGAAAGTTCGCTTTATTGGAAGTATAATGCGGTATGGCCAGGGATTTCACTCACTACTGCTTCCAATTAGAGCTGATAGCTCAATTGGTAGAGCATCGTGTTAGAACTCCGAAAGTCACAGGTCGTTAGTTTGTGAACAGGCTTTCAGGGGAGGGGGGGAGGGGCTCTCCCCTTTCCCTCTTCCCTCCCCTCCCTCCCCGTCCCTTCCCCCCTAAAAGCCTGTTCACAGGCTAGTCCTGGATTCCAATCCAACTCAGCCCAGATTTTTCAAATCAATTAGTGTCGTAGATTGTCACATGACATTATGCAAATTAGAAAACCCAGAGAGTTAATCGTGAGTGTGTATATACTTGAATCAAAGTTGGAATTATGAATTGAAGTAAACATTTGTAAACAACACTATACTAATTAGCAATTCTGTGAATTCTAATTCAATATAATATATACTAATTCTGGGTTCGAGTGACCCTGGTTGGCATTACTTGAGTTTATACTGTATTTACCTTGAAGATTAATCCTTGCTTCAAAAACTCGGCCATTGTGTGTTATCATGGAACAGGTATACCACCCAACGTCCTTGGAACCAGGATTGTTAATCTTCAGAGTGAATCGAAATAAAGATTTGAACTTATTCTGGTAGGATATGTTGATATCGTACTTAGACTGTTTGGTGGAGTTCAGCTGGACGCCACGGAATAACCATTTGGGTTTAGACTGTCGATAAGGGGATTTCCCTAGACATTGAAGCGTGATTGAAGAATCTGAACCAAGAAACTGTACTCTATGACGTAGAGCGTTGAGGTCATTAACTGCTGGTTTGATTTCTAGAAAAGAAGAATAAAACTCGATTTTCAGAGGTGTCTGACCAGTAGATCCATCACCTTGAGAGACTTTTTATTCTTATTGATCAGCGGGAGGACAGAGGCCGGAGAATTTATCATTTATCCAACAAAAACATTTCTGAAACCCTTCTTTGTTGGAATAGTCCAGGAAAATAGCGCAGCTTTAATGTGGAATTGTTCAAATTTGTGTAACAAGCATGAAATTTGGCACACCAATAGAGTTTAGTGACCTGAATAATTCAAGAGGTGGAGCCACGCCCAGAAATCAATTACTTACATATCGATATTCTTGGAATTAATCATCTCAGAAACAAAGATAAACAGCATCTAATGTTAATACAAAAAGGCGTAATTAAGATAGTGATAAGGTAGAGTATGCTGAGTAATTTCTTGACTGACAGCCACGCCCCCTAAATGCTACTTTGAGAGCAATAGCTATGGAATACATTATACATGAAATTGATGAAAAAGGTTTTTCCTCTCGTGGTGTCAATCTGAAATCTTGCACATTGTTAAAGGCTTACGCCCAAAGTAATCCTAGATATTGAGCCACGCCTAAAAACAAGTACTTCCAGTTTTATAGTAATGGAATATATCATTAATAATATCGGCAAAATATACCTTTAGTTTTAGTGTATAACCATAGTAGTGCCAACGGCAGTAATAAAATAAATGAATTCAAGATATGATTAGCATAGAGCTACGCCGTATAAAAGTACTTACAGATAATGGTTGCAGTTTCTTTCTGCCGCCACTTTTCGTTTAAGTAATCGACTTTTTTATATACATTAATATACATTATACTATAACAATTCTGTAAGTACTCTGTTAGGGCGTGGCTTTATGCTTATTACATTTTTCAAAAATTATATTACCTCGCTTATAAACTAAAATTAAAGGTTTATTTTGCCCGATTTTTAATGATATATTCCATTGCTATAAAACTGGAAGTACTTGTTTTTAGGCGTGGCTCCATATCTAGGATTACTTTGGGCGTAAGCCTTTAACAATGTGCAAGATTTCACGTGGACACCACGGAAAACCCTTTCGTATCAATTACATTTATAATGTATTCCATAGCTATTGTTCTCAAAGTAGTATTTAGGGGGCGTGGCTGTCAATCAAAAATTACTCGGCATACTCTACCTTATCCCTATCCTTAATTATACCCTTTTGCAGTAACATTAGATAATGTTTATCTTTGTTTCTGAGATCATCGGAGAAAATTGCCCATACATTTGGAACATTTGCTCAATTCGGTCCCAGCCTCACTCTTTTTGAGCAATTCGTACACAAAATAGCTCAAAACCCGCTCAAAATGTAACAATAACACTAAAGAGCGTGTAAGTAATGTTATTATCTACTTTTCTTTAGCTTTTCGAGACCGCGAGTCTTTGGATGCCGTAAGAGGCGAATGTATAGCAAACGGACAGAATGACCTTCTGAAATCGGCGAAAATACGGTGAAAAATTTTAACGGATTCCTATGAATTATATACCAAAATGCTCAGAAAAGCGTGGGGATTTCAAAACCGCTGTTTGATTTTTGACAAGCTCTGTTTTATTTCAAAGAGAGCCGATTTTCTAGCTTGACCCCGGTTAAGTCACGCATTTTCTCTTGTAAAAACCATCCAATTGTGTGCATTCAACTTGAAAAATACGGTTATTTTTTTCAATTAAATTCGATCAAAACCATAAAATACAGTCTTTGAATAATTGAATTAACTGTATCCACTGTTTGATTTTGCTTAGATAGCTATTATTTTGAGAAAAGATCCAAAAACCGTGTTTTGGAGACCTTATTTGTATGGGCTCATGTGGGGGGCGTGAGCATGAAATCGTATAGCTGACTATTTGTTAACAGATTTTCTCCGATGTAAATTCCAAGAATATCGATATGTAAGTAATTGATCGATTTCTGGGCGTGGCTCCACCTCTTGAATTATTCAGGTCCGGCACTAACCTCTGTTGGTGTGCCAAATTTCATGCTTGTTACACAAATTTGAACAATTCTGCACCATTTTCCTGGACTAAAAGTGAAAGAAGAGTAACTGGAGAATAAATTAATGTGAATCACAAGCCATTGTGGTGTATAGTTTCTGTAGTGCCCACAATCCCGTCCCTTAGTAATCACCTGGTTGTAAGACGACAAGTTTAATGTAGTCGAGACCTTCGGGTGAATTGTCTGTTTGTACTTGGAATTTGTATATCCCAGCATCTTCTTGGCTCACATTATTGATAGTCATTCTAAAGACAGCTTTGTGATCTTTAAACTGTGGGTCAGATATGTCATACTTGGAACTTGGTGAATACAATTGTTTTCGACCAAAATACCATTGATATGCGGTAGTAGATTCGTCTGTAAACTTGGTTCGGATTTCAAATGTAACACTCTTGCCTTGATAGCCTTCAATTGTCTTGTTTGGCGTTGAAATGATCTTAGGAGGATCATCTGTAATTGAACGTTCTGGAGGAAAGCTTAAGTTGTTACAATTTGTTTTGTATTTTTTCAAAGTGTGACTTTTTTAACGAGCTTTTTTAGTTTTCGCATTATCAATAGAGTGGTTTTCAGTTGGAGCACTTTACGAATACGATACGATACGGTTACAGCAGGAATTGAATTTCGAATGTTTTTATAGAAACTATGATACTGGTAGTTACGATACGGTACGGTAAGTTTCCCACTCATACGAAAACCACTCTATAACATCACCACCACTCTCAACATCATCTTTATCAATGAATATATTATCACTATCATTATTATTGTTGTTGTTATAAGCTAGCTGTTTGCTTTTTTCTTTATAATTATTATTTATTTTGAGCGTCATATGTACCGCTAGCATTTCCACTTACTTATAATAACGAGTTTCACTTCCATTTGGTCTTCTCCAACTCTGTTCTTTGCCTTACAAACGTACTTGCTTACTTCATACCGGTTTTTGTCATCTGTTATTTTCGCAGTCCCAAGGAAAACCGTGGACAGGTTAGTGTGTTGTTGCTTCATAATAACCTTGCCTGTTGGTGACAACCATTGCAAATCAGGCAATGGCCAGCCTGACAGCACTTGGCATTCCAAGGCTACATGATCACCCTCGTGTACGAAGTGGTTACCCGGCCACTTTTTAAGCTTTGGTGGCTCTGAAACAATCAAGAGTCATTGTTAGGATAGAATAATTTATAGATAATTATATAATTAAAAGCCTGTGTAGCGGCCCTTAAGGGAGGAGAGAAGGGGAGGGGGAGGGAAGGTGACTCGCTTGAAAGGCGGAGGAGGAAAGGGGAAGGGTTAGCTAAGAACTTCCCTCTCTCTCCTCCCTTCTTTCCTTCCCCCCTTCCTTCCACCTTCCACTTCCTTTCCCCTACCCCTTTCTTCTCATCCCCTTTTGCGACTCTGAAACAAACAAGAAGTCATTGCTATGGATAGAATATTTTGTAGATATATTATAGGCCTGTGTAGCAACCCTCTATGGAAGGGAGAAGGGGAGGGGGACGAGATAACACTCAAAATTTCTATCTTAATTTTAATAAAATTCCACGAGATTTCTAAAGTGTGTTATTCATGCTTTCTTCACAATCCCCAGACCCTCAGCAATCACCTGGTTGTAAGACGACAAGTTTAATGTAGTCGAGACCTTCGGGTGAAATGTCTGTTTGTACTTGGAACTTGTATATCCCAGCATCTTCTTGGCTCACATTATTGATAGTCATTCTAAAGACAGCTTTGTCCCTTGTATGCTGTGGCGCAGATATGTTATGCTTGGAATTTGAATACAATTTTTTTCGTCCAAAATACCATTGATATGCTGTACTAGATTCGTCTGTGAACTTGGTTCGGATTTCAAATGTAACACTCTTGCCTTGATAGCCTTCGATTGTCCTGTTTGGCGTTGAAATGATCTTAGGAGGATCGTCTATTAGTCCAGGTCCTGGAAAAGGAAAGGTTCCGTTTTTACAATTTACGTTTGTATTTTTTCGAATCTCTGACATGTTTTTTAAGGAGCTGAGTTTCCGCATTGTCAATATATATAGTATAACTATTTGTACTTTATGTTTTGATACTTCTTTTGTCGTCATCATCACCATCACCACCATCATCAACATTATCTTTATCAATGTCGATCATTACAATCGTCATCCTTATCATCTTGTGTTTGCTTATTTAGTAATTTTTCAATTTTGAGCGTCATATGTATGGCTAGCATTTCCACTTACTCATAATAACGAGTTTCATTTCCATTTGGTCTTCTCCAACTCTGTTCTTTGCCTTACAAACGTACTTGCTTATTTCATAATGTTTTTTGTCATCTGTTATTTTCGCAGTCCCAAGGAAAACCGTGGACAGGTTAGTGCGTTGTTTCTCCATAATAACCTTGCCTGTTGGTGACAACCATTGCAAATCAGGCAGTGGCCAGCCTGACAGCACTTGGCATTTCATGGCTGGTCGATCTCCCTCGATTGCATAGTACATACCCGGCCATTTTTTAAGCTTTGGTGGCTCTGAAACAATCAAGAGTCATTGTTAGGATAGAATAATTTATAGATATATAATTAAAAGCCTGTGTAGCGGCCCTTAAGGGAGGAGAGAAGGGGAGGGGGAGGGAAGGTGACTCGCTTGAAAGGCGGAGGAGGAAAGGGGAAGGGTTAGCTAAGGACATCTCTCTCTCTCCTCCCTTCTTTCCTTCCCCCCTTCCGTCCACCTCCCACTTCCTTTCCCCTCCCCCTTTCTTCCCATCCCCTTTTGCGACTCTGAAACAATCAAGAAGTCATTGCTATGGATAGAATATTTTGTAGATATATTATAGGCCTGTGTAGCAACCCTTTAGGGAAGGGAAAAAAGGAAGGGGAACGAGATGGGAAGAATTAGCCAAGGACTTCTCGCTCTCCCCTCCCTCCTTTCCTTCCCCATCCCACTTCCTTTTTCCTCCCCCAGGCTATACACAGCCTATAGACAAATGATAAGCAAAGTTCAATTACCGTCAACACGAAGCTGGTACGCTTTGCTTTGAGTGATGTTACTTTTCCATGATTGACACTTGTATTTTCCATTTGTCTTGCTCGCTGTAACATTTGCAAGATATAAGCTAGAAGACAAGACCATTCCCTTTGCATCCATGTCGTATGTAACATTGTTGGTGATTGGAAGATCGTCCTTTAGCCAAACCAGTCTGTCCACAACACCTTCTGACCTCACTGAACAGTTCAATGTGACGTCATCTCCTTGTCTGATAGCATCATTCACGTGACTTGTACTGGTCAGGACTGTGATAGTTAGGGTGTGTACGGCGCTCACCAACACAGCAGCTGAAACATAACACAACTATTGAGCATGCGCTAGCCCTTATCAAACTTCTATACATCCACAGGGTGATAAATCAAATACCAATATAGGAAACAAGCATGCGAACACACAGATAGACAATCGATACTCCCCGAAGGAGCTTTTTCGGTGGTCTAATTTATCATAGGTCGTGAGTTTGCCGTGTGCATGAATGAAACTCAAGAAATCAGATCTGATTTTTCAAGCGACTCAGAACATACAAGAAAACCAAACTGTCTGGCTCTTCTAAGTTACAGCCGCTTTTTTTGTCTCAGTTTTTGCTTTAGTCCGGCTAAAATGCTTGTGAGTTTGTCAAGTGACACGATAGCCAGCAAGTAACGCCATTCACATTTGCTGATTTGCTTCAGTAATGGATGTACAGACTTGCAGACTTTTGATCGTGAAAAAACTCTTCATTATTTTGTTAAGGTATATCTGGATTTCTAAAAGATACTCATTACTAGTAATTAAATGTTTAATGGTAAATGTCATTTACCTAGTTGTCAAACCACAGGTAGCCCAAGCTCACTATATTAGTGGCTATTTATAAGAGAACTGATGTATGTCACTCAATAACGCTCAAAATTTCTATCTTAATTTTAATAAAATTCCACGAGATTTCTAGAGTGTGTTATTCATGCTTTCTTCTAACCTCTGAATGAGTTTCAGTGAAATTTGTCGATTTTAACTGCTCACCCTAAGCCACTCATTAATATAATGGGGAGTTATCTATCAAAACCATTTTGGTGTATAATTTCTCTAGTGCCCACAATCCCGTCCCTTAGTAATCACCTGGTTGTACGACGACAAGTTGAATGTAGTCGAGACCTTCGGGTGAAATGTCTGTTTGTACTTGGAACTTGTATATCCCAGCATCGTCTTGGCTCACATTATTGATAGTCATTCTAAAGACAGCTTTGTCCCTTGTATGCTGTGGCGCAGATGTGTTATGCTTGGAATTTGAATACAATTTTTTTCGTCCAAAATACCATTGATATGCTGTACTAGATTCGTCTGTGAACTTGGTTCGGATTTCAAATGTAACACTCTTGCCTTGGTAGCCTTCGATTGTCCTGTTTGGCGTTGAAATGATCTTAGGAGGATCGTTTATTAGTCGAGGTCCTGGAATAGGAAAGGTTCCGTTTTTACAATTTACGTTTGTATTTTTTCGAATCTCTGACATGTTTTTTTAAGGAGCTGAGTTTTCGCATTATCAATACATATATAGTATAACTATTTGTACTTTATGTTTTGATACTTCTTTTGTCGTCATCATCACCATCACCACCATCATCAACATCATCTTTATCAATGTCGATCATTACAATCGTCATCCTTATCATCTTGTGTTTGCTTATTTAGTAATTTTTCAATTTTGAGCAACATATGTATGGCTAGCATTTCCACTTACTCATAATAACGAGTTTCATTTCCATTTGGTCTTCTCCAACTCTGTTCTTTGCCTTACAAACGTACTTGCTTATTTCATAATGTTTTTTGTCATCTGTTATGTTCGCAGTCCCAAGGAAAACCGTGGACAGGTTAGTGTGTTGTTGCTTCATAATAACCTTGCCTGTTGGTGACAACCATTGCAAATCAGGCAATGGCCAGCCTGACAGCACTTGGCATTTCATGGCTGGTCGATCTCCCTCGATTGCATAGTACATACCCGGCCATTTTTTAAGCTTTGGTGGCTCTGAGACAATCAAGAGTCATTGTTAGGACAGGATAATTTATAGACATATTAAAAGCCTGTGTAGCGGCCCTTAAGGGAGGGGAGAAAGGGGGGAGGGGGGGGGGGGGGGAAGGTGACTCGCTTGAAAGGCGGAGGAGGAAAGGGGAAGGGTTAGCTAAGGACATCTCTCTCTCTCTCTCTCTCTCTCTCCTCCCTTCTTTCCTTCCCCCCCCCCCCCCCCTTCCTTCGCCCTTCCCACTTCCTTTCTCCTCCCCCTTTCTTCCCATCCCCTTTTGCGACTCTGAAACAATCAAGAAGTCATTGCTATGGATAGAATATTTTGTAGATATATTATAGGCCTGTGTAGCAACCCTTTAGGGAAGGGAGAAAAGGAAGGGGAACGAGATGGGAAGAATTAGCCAAGGACTTCTCGCTCTCCCCTCCCTCCTTAACTTCCTTCCCCATCCCACTTCCTTTTTCCTCCCCCAGGCTATACACAGCCTATAGACAAATGATAAGCAAAGTTCAATTACCGTCAACACGAAGCTGGTACGCTTTGCTTTGAGTGATGTTACTTTTCCATGATTGACACTTGTATTTTCCATTTGTCTTGCTCGCTGTAACATTTGCAAGATATAAGCTAGAAGACAAGACCATTCCCTTTGCATCCATGTCGTATGTAACATTGTTGGTGATTGGAAGATCGTCCTTTAGCCAAACCAGTCTGTCCACAACACCTTCTGACCTCACTGAACAGTTCAATGTGACGTCATCTCCTTGTCTGATAGCATCATTCACGTGACTTGTACTGGTCAGGACTGTGATATTTAGGGTGTGTACGGCGCTCACCAACACAGCAGCTGAAACATAACACAACTATTGAGCATGCGCTAGCCCTTATCAAACTTTTGTACATCCACAGGGTGATAAATCAAATACCAATATAGGAAACAAGCATGCGAACACACAGATAGACAATCGATACTCCCCCAGGCGATGTTCTTGGGGGGTAACATGACGGGGAGGTCCGACGTATTTTTTTGGGTTGACAATTTTCGTTCTTGGTATTTTTTTGGGTCAAGAGACCTGCCACGTATTTTTTTAGGTCTTGGAAACAAACCCGTACTTTTTTTGGGTTGTCACTAGCCGACACTACATTCCTAGAAGCCCACTTCCCAATGGAAACCGCCGAAGAATCTTCAGAGTACATCGCTGATGATGGCCGAAGAGTGCAGTTATGCCATTCACGCTCAGGAAGGCTTCGGCGAGCCGTCATTTATACAGCACACTAATTACTCGTGCCCAGGCCTTTAGGCCGGGAACGAGTTATAAACTGCAAATGTTTTTTTTTTTTTTTTTTTTTTTTTTTTTTTTTCCTCTGTTCGTCCTCAGCTACTTCTGATTGGTTAAGAACGTAAAAACAATGCCCTTCATTCATCACCTTTGAGCGACAGCGAACGCAAGCCAGGAACTTGAGGAATGCAAGATGGCCGACTATAAAGAAAATAGCTTTCAGAGACAGGCTTTTCCTGCAGTAGAACAATGTAATTTGGAGCTTTTAACTCGAGATATACCTATATACTTATATGAGCTTCAGAATGGGCTGTTATTTTGAGCTTCATCTCCAATACTTTGACCAAATATCGAACTCTAAATGGAGTACTTGAAAGAGAACCCTCGCGATAAACATGGATAAACTGAGTATTTCCTATGAGCTGTGAATCTACGAATTTCTCATCCTACATGTTGCTAAACGAACATACGTAGAAGCAAGTCAATTGTATTCCTCATTCAAGCATTCAAGAGATCTTGAGAGGTTTTTGTACTGAATTTTAATACGGAATTCTAAAGCAGACCATTGCATGGAACGGATAGGTTCCATTGACCTTGTTGGTCACGTAACGTCTTTTATTATTTAAAACATCCGAAACATGAACGAAAATATTCACGATTTGTTATTTTGTTAAAAACGCCGTTGTAGAAGTCTTTACAGCAAACAATTGAGACACATAGTGAAATTAAAAGTTGAATAAACTGGTATATTCGCTGGTAATATTTTGCATGTCGACTAATAGCTGCTGACAGACAAATTGACTAATCAGATATTCTTTAAAAAGGTCAAAAAAGGTCTTTATTATGTTATGGTTAAGTGAAGAATGCGTGAAACGGCTCGGGGAAGAGTACGAACGGGGCTGGTCATTGAAGCCTCTCCTATAAGGGGGCTTCCGGGGCACGAGTGAACGCACGTGTGCGTCTAGTTCTTTAAATGAAGACAGTTTTTATCGTTCAGGTATTAAGGCAGATTCGTATACATCTCTTAGGGAGAAGTGAAAATATACCATTAAGTTCTATCTACACATGACATCCATCTCCCCGTTTTAAATCAAAGTTTTTGGGTTGATGGGAGCCAGGATCGTGGTCACGTGATCACCTTATCTTAAAACTTTTCACCCTAAAATCTTAAGGACATCGAGTTATATGCCCATGCCAATTTTTGTAAGGTTTGAAACAAAAACGATTACAGAACAAAAATAAGATTGTTTTTAGACCCCCCACAAAGCATTCCCAGGCCTTAACATGCTTGACTTCATGCCCAAGCATAATCGGACTCGCCACTTCCGGTGAAATTGTTGCGCTTGGCTTCAATGAAGCAAATATGAATGACATCACATAATCTCAATGAAAAAAAACCTGACGAAAGAATTCTAGAAAAAATAGACTTTGTACAAGAAATCTTAAGTTTTTTCTTTTGAACCTGGACGAATTTCGTCGAACGTTTTCTTCACGGAAGGTTGGATTATTTAGGATTCTTCTAGAGGGACTTCTCTTCGAGCTATAGGAAAAAGGTTAAATAAATCCCTGTGCGCCAGCCGTTGCGTAGCAACAACTTCATACCCAAGCATAATCGGACTCGACACTTCCGGTGAATTTGTTGCGCTTAGCTTCAATGAAGCAAATATGAATGACATCACATAATCTCAATGAAAAAATAAACTTGACGAAAGAATTCTAGAAAAAATAGACTTTGTACAAGAAAGTTTTTTCTTTTGAACCTGACGAATTTCGTCGAACGTTTTCTTTACGGAAGGTTGAAATATTTGGGATTCTTCTAGAGGGACTTCCCTTCGAGCCTTAGGAAAAAGGTTTAATAAATCCCTGTGCTTTTGTTTATACGGATCAGTTTGCATCTCCGAAGGATATAGACTGTTAAAAGACGGAAATTTAATTTGCCATTCACTAGATCCCGTAAAGGAAGGACCGCTGATCTGTTTGATATCCAAATTCATTACAACTTTCCAACGTGGGTATGGTCCAAAGCGTGATGATAACCGTATCAGTACCAATTGTAAAATTCCGCAAAATGCCCGCACTAAAACGGAGCCGAAATTGAACCTCCTAATTTCAAACGCAAAGCCCTTAAGGCTTATGACATCAATTAAATGAAGTTTTCACTTTTTTTGCAGTCAAAAAATTGTTTGGTATTAAGACATAATTTCGCATTTACAGTGTTTTGAGTGTCCATCCGAAAATACGGCCGATCAGCTTGCATGAGCAAGCAAAGCCTCCGCTAGCGTCGAAGACCTTTCCGGCCCAAGAGAAAATGCGGGTTACTTTAACATTCAGACCTAAAATAAAACACCCCAACGGTCATTTCAACAAAAAATTAACCTCAGGGCTCAGTTATTTTCGAAATTTCAAGATGTTTTATACTGAGCTGTTAAACCACAATGAAATGCGTGCACAGCTTATGTTTGGGTGGCGGAATGGAACGAACGGGCAACAAGACAAGTTCATCAATTGATCACAGAGGAAAAACAATGGAACATAGTCTGTAATGAAATGTTAAAAACCGTACTTTTTGAAAGTGAAAGTATTTTAAGAAAAACAATTAGTGGATTAGTACAAGGAGAGTGACATACATGTTTAGATATTGTAAGAATTAGTGCTAAAAGACTACCAAATTTTGCTAGTCTAGATCCCTCATTTCAGAAGAGAAAAAGGTATCAAAAATGGCCTATAAACATAGTTTATTGGTTTCTTAAATGAAATAATAATAATAATAATAATAATAATAATAATAATAATAATAATAATAATAATAATAATAATAATAATAATAATAATAATAATAATAGTTTTGATGGAAAGTGAAACAATTGTCAGAAAAGTGATATCAAATATTATTCAACCAGCAGATTGAGACTTAAAGTGTAAAATGTAAACATAGGCTAGCAAAACTTGGTAGTCTTGCCATTTTAAGTAGGGCATTTGCATTCCAGCGTCATTCATGTGGCCTGCATTTTAGTAGTTTTCGGATAGCTATATAAATGATGCAACAATGTGACTGACCTATTTGACCTATTTGGCACAATATTTGTAAACATATACAGTCATGTTTGTCAGGCCTCACGAGGCTATCAATAAAATAATAATAATAATAACAATAATAATAACGGCCTGTTCTATAAAGTCTTCAAAGCGCTGTAAAAAATGTATTATTTATAAATTAAAAGCAAGCATCTGTATGACCGAAAACGCCGAAAAGTGAGTCGGTTACAAACTGAAAGCCAGCTGTCTCGTCAATTTCTTGCAATGAAGCACGCGAAACTGAGCTCCAACTATAAAAGGCTTCACAGATACTGTATTTGTCAGAGATCGTCATTAGTCAGCCAACCTACGTTAATTGGGCTTTTTTAATAATAGTTAGTTATCGGAATCGTTTTCAGTTTTAGTCCTCACAGTACTTCTGGACGTTTAACATATTACTACCAGCTTTTTATGAGATAAACGATAAAAGTTTCTTACCTAGAATCACTTTAGTCAGCATCTTCGTGAGCTCCACCGTTGAGCAGCCCCTCATTCGATTTTTATGTCAGTGCCCAGCAAGATTCTTAATTATAAGTCAGACACAATGGCATGCCATGGTGAAGGTGTATTATCTTAAAAAAAAAAAAAAAAAAAACACGTACGGACAAGACACGTTTGACGTCGTTGTACCAAGGTCACGCAACCCAGATATATACGGGCTTTTTTGACTCAATCAAGGAACACCTATTCGCATATTGCCTAGAAGCATTTGATCATATCAAAGTTGCAAAGATAATTAGTCTCATGTTAATAAAACTTCATGTTGGTGTGTTATCACCTTTGGTTAATTGTTGCTTCAACTGCTTGTCAAATTTGAAACGCAATACGTGTAGACTTATTATCAATATTTGACAAGGAAGTTACCAAAATAGCAAGCCGCGTTGGAGCTAATTAATCGACGCTTTAGATGTCTTGCAATTTAAGCCACAAATAAGAATTCAGGGAGATATCTTTGAGTAAGGGTTTGTGATCCTTGCGATTTAACCGTCAGCATGTACAAACGATAGAGCAAAATTGAAAATACCCTCTGAACTACAGGGTAATGTACGTGGTTTTTTTATCTTTAAGGTATTTAGAACAAACAAAATTATTCACAAACTGAGTTACACAGAGATAAGGATAAATGAACCTCGTAATCCCGATGACGTTTCTTTTGACTGGCGTGTTCTAAAAGCATGATTTTATAGTCTCAGTTATTTCCAGGTGAAAAAGCAGATGTTTTGTGAATTGAAAATACGCATGTTAAAATGTTCAAAGAAAATATCATCATACTAACGAAAATGAAATAAAACATTTTAAAAAACAACAAGAGGGAGAGAGAGAGAGACAAAAGGAGAGAGGGGAAAACGAAAACAACAGGAAACAAGGATTGACCGAGAATGAAAAGCCAGTCTCGTCAATCTGATTTCAGTTTTAGTCCTCACAGTACTTCTGAACGTTGGCATATTACTATCAGTTTTTTATGAGATTCTTACCTAGAATCACTTTAGTCAGCATCTTCATGAGCTCTGCCGTAGAGCAGCCTCTCATTTGATTTCTATATGTCAGTGCCCAGCCTGATTCTTAATTATAAGTTAGACACAATGGCATGCATGGTGTGGCTGTACAATCTAAAAAAATAATAATAATAATAATCAAAGGACAAGACACGTTTGACGTCGTTGAGTGACACAGAGGTCGATGTGGTGACGTTGTACAATCGATACGATCACTCGATCATCGATCAGTTTATCCGCACATTAATGCCTAGAAGCATTTAGCAAAGATCATATCTGAGTTGCAAAGATAATTGGCCTCATGTTAACTTGGTGCTATCACCTTTGGTTAATCGCCGCTTCAACTGCTTGTCGAGTTTCAAACGCAGTGCAAACTTATTATATCAATATTTTACAAGGAAAACTTATACTATCAATATTTGACAACCGAGAAAAAGTTTATCAATGTATATTTCACAAGGAGATTACCAAAGCGTTGAAGCTAATCGACACTTTGGGTGTCTTGCAAAAGCCGGAAATAGCAATTCAGGACGTCATCTTGAGTTTGAAAAGCCGGAAAATTTCGGTATGTATTAAAGAATTCACAAGAGTTTCGTCCCGGGTATCACATCCACCCACCCAAATGTTTGGGGAGTAACCCCCCCCCCCCCCCCCTTCCCGGTTTTTGGTATCATTTTAGAACTACTCTTTTCACTAGACTAACATGTACATACTAATGCTATCTCCCCTGGAGAGTGAGCGTGTGGTGCACCTCCTGCCAAGCCAGTGGCCTAGGGCATGAAGGGCATGATCAACCCTAGGAGAGAGGATTATCACCTCTCTTTGCCTGACCAGTATGCTTGTGTCCATGCATGCGCAGATGGAGCACCTATTCCCTATACCCCTTTACCCCACAAATGTTGTCATGGCTATTTTTGTATGAGGGCTTAAGGATTGGAAGCATTAATTAAGCAACTGAGCTACACCCAGATAATATAAATTTTACAAAACATTCCCGTATCCAAGGTGAAGTTTCATTTAACTGGCGTATATTCTAAAAGGATGTTTGAAGTTCAATGTTGATTCTAAGTAAACTGAGTGATATTTCTCAAGACGATGTGAAGAAGAAGTGACGTATAACCAAAAAAAGTTTCTATGTTTAGAGAAAGAAAAGAAAAACCAACAAGTCACTGAGTTCTCAACGTGCTTGGCCGGCCCTGGGGGTATCACCTACCTGTATCAAACAAATGCATCCACTTTGCAAAGAATGCTAGAAGGACAAGGAGGACGAGGGCGGAAGGAAATATGAAATAAGCACGCATCTGATACCAGCTGCATAATTGAAGGCCATTATATTTTTTATAGATTTCAAAAATTCTCAGAAAGGTGATCTTTTCTGATATGCAGAGTATAAACTCATCTATCATTCAATTTTCTATATCATTAGTAATTATATATCAATACTGATAAACCCGTCCACAGTGAAACCAGAAAAAAGAAGCAGCAGAAGAATAATAACAACAACATAAGATAAAAACTGATAAGAACGAAGTTGTTTGGGTTATGCTTAGAGTGCAAACAGTATATCCGTGAAATATTTGTAATACTAAATTGTGCAATGTTATGCAAATTCTAATGTTTTCTATTGTTTAATTAGCTGATTATTTTAGGTTAAGAACTTCTCTTAAGAAAAGCAAATTAAAGATGTTCGGGATTTTCTGGTGAAAACAAAGCTATTTTGGAGATTTTGGATGAAAAAAACCGACTGACATCAATTCCATTTTTATTTTGATGAAAAGATTATTTAAAGGGGTATTTACCTAGATGGGGGATCAAGCCTTTTATGGTAGATTATTTGCTACCACTTCTGTCAAATCCTTATTAAACTGCCATCTGTTGGATTGATTTTTTACAACGTGATCGTGTCGACTTTAATATTTTGCTGTCAAATTTTTGCCAATTTCTTGTTCTTTCTACTCATTTATCTATTCATTCATTTATTTATTCATTCATTCATTCATTCATTCATTCATTCATTCATTCATTCATTCATTCATTCATTCATTCATTTATTTATTTATTTAATTAATTTATCTATTTCTTTCTTTCTTTCTTTCTTTCTTTCTTTGTTCATTTATTTATCTTTCACTTATGCACAAGTGAAAAAAAAGCAAGTAGTTTTACCTTTTAAATGGCCTTCATGAACCACCTCATTAGACCACCAGCCTCAAAATGAATGAATACAAAGCTAATGAATTCGAATTTATATGACCAAAAATAATCTTTAGTAGTTCACAGTCAGTTTAATTAAACGTCAAACACCAAAAGGTAATGGTTATCCATAGAGCGGTCGTTAATTGGCCTTCTCAGCTTTGTCAGTGGTCGCTTATGAATCGAAAGTAAATGCTATTCATTTACGAACAGAGTATAAACTACCAAATGATTTCATTTTGTTTCTTTGCACTTTTTTTGCTGCCGGGATGATGTTTGAGGCAATAATACTTTAAAACCAGTACACTAAGGATCAAATGAAAACTTGATTTCGTGTATACGTCGAGAATAGAATCAAAGACGTCGTCCATTTGCCCGGTTGAGACTGAAGTGACGCAAATCGAGTTCACCTGCCCTTTCAACTTCAGCTCTCTTGTTTGCCAACTAAATATTTGAGATCTTTTGAGAGCAGAAAAGAAAAGAAATTCTAAGACTGTAAAAACAGTTTTCAAATATCCCTCATTTTTGGCATGGTCACATGTCGATATCGATATCTCTTCGCCGAGTGTGTCTAGCCACAGAAAAATTTTTCCTGAATTGTAAACAGAAGCAGTCTGCTTTTTAACTCGTGGATTGCAAATCCACGAGTTATTACATTGTTTACTAGCACTTTAGTAAACCGCAGAATTAGTGTCACACTTTAGTAATCTAGAGTGTATAATTTCATAGCAAGCATGTCTGATAAATTGCACGCAATGTTGATTTGTAAAGTTGTTTTTCTTTTTTTCTATTTCTTTTTTAGGGTTTTATTAATGAGTTGGAGGCTCATTGAGTAACAGTACTTGTAATGAAGGCATGATGCGCGCCGGTTTGTGTAGTGGTTACAGCAGTTACTGTCGTTCAGAGCATTTTCTGCCCTCACCTCAATGCTTTTATTCCACAAAAATGCTTTTGATTCACAAAAATATTTGTGAATGAATGCATAACGAAAGCTGCTTTATTTACCACGTAGTTAACCGGATCGGAACAGCAGTGGTAAATAGTTCAACACGAAATTAGGGAAACAAATACATTGTCCTATACGATGAATCACACAATATCCACAAATTTGGGTACACAAAATGCTAATTCATTTACGAACAGAGTGTAAACTACCAAATGATTTTATTTTGTTTCTTTGCACTTTTTTCGCTGCCGGGATGATGTTTGAGGCAAAAATACTTTAAAACCAGTAGACTAAGGATCAAATGAAAACTTGATCTTTGTAATAAGGTCGAGAATAGAATCAAAGAGCGGAGAGGAACGGTTTAGGGAGGAGGGAGAAATACAGCCCCAAAAAGTAGGGAGGAGGGAGAAAAGAGGCAGAAAAATCGGTTTGAGAGGAGGGAGGAAAATAATTATGAGATGTAGTGAAGGAAGAAATGGCCGAAAAAATTAGGGAGGAGGGCCGGAGAAAAATGGCATTAAAATGAGAGGGAAGGATATTGAAATGCCTGTTCCTCTCCGCTCATCAAAGACGTCGTCCATTTGCCCGGTTGAGACTGAAGTGACGCAAATCGAGTTCACTTGCCCTTTCAACTTCATATCTCTTGTTTGCCAACTAAATATTTGAGATCTTTTGAGAGCTGAAAGGAAAAGATATCCTGAGACTGTAAAAACAGTTTTCAAATATCCCTCATTTTTGGCATGGTCACATGTTACGACTGAAATAGATACCTTTAAACTCGATATCTCTTCGCCGAGTGTGTCTAGCCACAGAAACATTTCCTGAATTGTAAACAGAAGCAAAGTCTACTTTTTACACTGTTTACTAGCACGTTAGTAAACCGCAGAATTATATTGTCACACTTTAGTAATCTAGAGTGCAAAATTTCATAGCAAGCATGTCTGATAAATTTGAGAAACTTGAAGAAACAATACGTCGTAGAACTGGAATTCTTTAATGTGCGAATTTTCGACTAGCCAATACTAGTCTTCATCAGGCTAAAAATAATGATAAATTGCACGCAATGTTGATGTTTTATTATAATGAGTGAACGGGAGGTTGATTAAGTAACAATACTTGTAATGAAGGCATAATGCGGTTTGTGTAGTGGTTACAGCAGTTACCTGTCGTTCAGAGCATTTTCTGCCCTCACCTCAATGCTTTTATTCCACAAAAATGCTTTTGATTCACAAAAATATTTGTGAATGAATACATAACGAAAGCTGCTTTAGACCACCTAGTTAGCCGGAACAGCAATGATAAATAGTTTAACAGCAAATTAGGGAAACAAATGTATTGCCTTACGATGAATCATACAGTGCCCACAAATTTGGGCCATACATCTGAATGGTTGCGAATTTAGATTGCCTTTGTTATCTGTTTTCAGGTAGAAAAGATAGATTGATAACCAACTAGTTACAAATTCTCGTAAATCTAAAAACTTCATATGGTGATCATTTTTCGGGGCCGATTTACGACTATTTTGGACTCAGATATATGTGAAAAAGCCAGTGGCTTACTGGTATGCAATTTTCTTGTTATTTCATCGAGTGTTTCAGATCTGCACTGAATTCCCTGATTAAATTAAACAGGATTAAACAAACAAGCAGCCCTGTAAACACTGCAAGAAGGCCCCTGAGAATACCGTGGGCCCCCCAAGCATGATTAATTTGAAGAACTCCAGGGTCCGGTTGTACGAAGGGTGAATAGCGCTATCCAGCGGATAAATCCTTATCCAGCGGATAAAATCTATACAAAATCTATACAGTGGATAACTCTTATCCGGTGGATAACTTTATCCAACCTTCGTACAACCGGGCCCTGAGCAGCAAGCGTGTTCTTGCCAACATTTTTTAGGCACATAAGTTGACAATTAAGATAGATTATGCTCAGGACTTACATCGCCCCACGTAGTAAGGGAGTCCGGAATGATGAAAGATTCCGGATTCCTCGAGCTGTCTTATAGATTCAGACAGCTGGATTCCGGATTTCAAGGGCTGGATCAGTTCCAAATTCCAAGGACTTGATTGATTCCAATATCAAATTATTCGTGGATTCCGTTTTCTAGATTCCCTTTCGTGGGGCGACTTACAGTACTCGCCAGGTTTACCAGCTATCTACGTCAACAAAGTACGTCATGACTTCAATTGAGAATGCATAGGTTACTTCAGAGCGGGAAAATAATATAACATTTCAGCTGACCGAAGCTGCTCTTTTTAACTTTTATGGAATATGACATTTTTGGTCGTTTGCTAATTTTCCTCAAGCCCATCTCCAAATATCAATAATGAACTGTCCCTAAGAGCTGGCGTCTCGCCTTCAAGGGATCGAAAACGATACTTTTAAGCTATAAAACCACATAAATCATTCACAGACTTATACCCTGCTGGCACAGGGATTGCATTTCTGAGAAGCTTTAGAAAATCTCTCATGACAGCAGCTAGGATCATTTAAATCCTGCAATGATCTTATTCATCTACAGTTGTTAAAGATATGAAAGAGTGACAGCCATGTATTTGGTATATTTTGTCATTTGATGGTGTCAACATGAATGCTAATGCTAATGACTCGTAATGGTAACAACGTACAATTAACTTGAGCTGACCATTATTAACGTTACATATTGCCCAGCAAGGAGCGCCTAAAAAGTATACGTCAAACCCCGGAATTTGAGGCCGATATTCCAGCCTAAAAAGTATACGTCAAACCCCGGAATTTGAGGCCGATATTCCAGCCTAAAAATGTACGCCAAACCCCGGAATTTGAGGCCGATATTCCAGCCTAAAAAGTATACGTCAAACCCCGGAATTTGAGGCCGATATTCCAGCCTAAAAATGTACGCCAAATCCCGGAATTTGAGGCCGATATTCCAGCCTAAAAATGTACGCCAAACCCCGGAATTTGAGGCCGATATTCTAGCCTAAAAATGTACGCCAAACCCCGGAATTTGAGGCCGATATTCTAGCCTAAAAATGTACGCCAAATCCCGGAATTTGAGGCCAGTATGTTGGGAGCAGTCGTCAGAGCACCCTCTCAGTGACAGCGATCTACGGAGGTCACATTCAGATTTTTGTTGCTTTTCTACATGTATTCAATATCACTATAAAATATATTTTACTTGCAGGTGATGATCTGTTGTATGGGTTTAGTGTGAGCACTCTATTAATCGGATTAATATTAAAATTGATGATTATTATAATCTAGTAATGGATTAGAGTGGCTTTCATTAACCCGTGAAACACACTTAAGCGTATTACACCCTATTAATCAATGAGTGCTCCTGGAAATGTTTTCTAATGTATTATAAAAGATGAAGACCATAGAATAACTATAAAAAACTATAAGAACTTGTCATGTTAGAACCAAAACATGCGTTAATTATTGTATATTTCGGGAAACTTTTTCAAAAAGTGATTTTTCACGATATTCATTCATTATGCTTATATATAGCGCTATTTCAATTAACGTTGTCGCTGAAAAAAGCTTAAAGGCTAAAACCTTTCAACTATCTTTTGTGTACTAACAAATTTCTCTGTAGACTATCTGAGAAATTAAGGAATGTGTGTCCAAGCTGTAGAATTTGCAAGCATACAGTGAGTTTTTTATTGTAATGATGTCACGGTGATAAAAATTTTTCTTGTTGCTTCATGGTGATAGTTGGGGCCATAATTATCGGTGTGACTGAGTTTCAAGTCCTTTTCATTCGTTATAAATTTTTATCCAAGTGCTCCTTTGAATATGGCGGCCGATAAAAGCAGAGGAAAATAGCTCCTTTTGAGGATGTTCTTTTATTCTTTTTATCGTACGACAAAATCGCTTTGACATGTTAATATGAATGCTATAAGGATGTGAACAAATATAAAAATAATAAGGGCGCTAATTTCATCGTCGTCCCACTTTAAGTTGGCCCGTACTTATTGATATGCGTGCGTTGCCGGCTCTCAAGGGAAGGGGAGGGGAGGGAAAAGGAGGGGAGAGGAGGGGGAAGGTGAGTAATTATTTTTCTGCGAATTGGATCAAACATCTCGAGATATCAGATAATTTTTTTAAATTTGCCTAATGAGAAAAATTGGTCATAAATCCAAAAATCCGAGGTGAATTTTTTTCCTATTTCATTAATCAAGTAGAAAGCCACAGAGGACTACATACAGCATGTATCGCGCCAATTTAGTCCTGAGAAGTTGCGATACAAAATTTGCGCTGCCTGTTACGACGCACAATCATGTTGTTAAAACTACCGCCAAAATCTCAACAAAATTTCAAAAACAGCGAGAACCATATCTGCTATAAGAAAGACATAAAATGCCTATTGTAACTTGTGAACAAAATATTGGAGACATGAGAAGCTAAACGCAATGTTATCCTCAAGCAAACTTGCGGAGTAATTGTTGTAACCACGAGGTGAACGTTGCGAATTTGTATTACCTCGACCTACAAATTCTGTTGAATGATTGTTTCCTGAACTTTTGTAGTGTAATGGGGGAGAAGAAGATGTTACATACCTGCTGCCAAGTGTCGTTGTCTTTGCTGCACTAGGCATAATTCAGTAAGCGTTCAAAAGTAAGCAACTACATCGAGTCGACGTTTGAGCTGCCAAGGTAAAACCCTCATGGTTTGTTAATTTATTCAAAACAACACATACTATCTGTTCCAAAATTCCACACGGGATCCACAGGTAGCCCAAGCTCTACAACAGAGATGGCGGCTTTGGACTATATAGAGAAAATCAAGGGGTTTTTTTTCAGTAAAATAAGACTGAAACACTTACGTTGTGTCTTGTCTGTATTTATTGTAATCAATGATACAAGGTTTGAGCTGTTTTGAGAGGATTTGAATTTTAATATATATTATATGGCAAGTGCAAGTGTTATATATATATTTGTTATATACCAACTGTCAAAGTCAATTTTTTCCGTGCTCTGATTGGGCGAGAGCGCATCATGTGAACGTCAACAAATTTTGCTGTTTCCCCAGCAACAACTCTCAGCGGGCAACAGTGAGTTTTATTGACCGGTAATAACAAAACCGGAAGTTGATTGAGCTTTGAAGGCGCATTTTTGGCAGCGCACGTTTACAAATTCATTCATTCGGACATGCTTGAGGCAAAACTCGTGTTTATTGCCAAACTTTTAAGACCAATATACAACATTTATTCCGAGAAAAAGATGATAACCAACCAGGAATGTCACCAAAAGAGCTGCAACAATTTTCCAAAAAAAATCTGTGAAAAAAGGTCAGTTTTGTGTGAATTTTGAAAACTTTAACTGTAGGCAGCGACATTTTGCTTTTTATTTTGTTCTTTGACAGTTGGTATATAACAAAACACTTATTGACTGGGACCTCGGGAAAGCAGTATGTTTTGTGGTCCCTCGACCGCTGATGTTTCCCTCAGCTCCGCTTCGGGAAACATCAGCGGTCTCGGGACCACAAAACATACTGTTTCCCGAGGTCCCAGTCAATAAGTGTTAAATATTAACCCCAAATTATTTAAACCCTCTCAAACGTTTGTTCAGAAACGTTTTTGTTTGTTTGTTTGTTTGTTTGTTTTGTTTTTGTTTTTGTTTTTGTTTTTGTTTTTGTTTTTGTTTTTGTTTTTGTTTTTGTTTTTGTTTTGTTTTTGTTTTTGTTTTTGTTTTTGTTTTTGTCTTGTCTTGTCTTGTCTTGTCTTGTCTTGTCTTGTCTTGTCTTGTCTTGTCTTGTCTTGTCTTGTCTTGTCTTGTCTTGTCTTGTCTTGTCTTGTCTTGTCTTGTCTTGTCTTGTCTTGTCTTGTCTTGGCCAGAAATCAGTCAGTTTTTCGGTTTTTCGACTCATTGTTTACTTCTTTGTTAAAAGTAAACTCCTCTCCTGCTTTCAGAATGTAGAACAAAAATAAGCGTACAACGAGATCCACACAGATAGGTCAGATAGGTGCGGCGAGATTTAAGCCACATATAAAGACCTTTTTTGCATGTGAGTGAACTTAAAACCTACATAAACGCAATTGCGTATTAAAAACCTCCAAGCGAAAGCTGGACCAATTAAGCACTTATTTTATATTTTAATCTTATTTGAAAAAATACTAAAGCTTGCTGCAGACGTGGTGGACTCGGCTTAAGTGTTCTTTCACGTCAATGTGTTTTATTTTTACCTTAAAAACAAAGAATTTACAAGGAGAAATCTAGAAATAACTGAAAAGCTGATCGAGCTAGATAACCTTGAGGCGCTACTTCACTGGAAAGATACTAAAAACTAAATCGATATATGGAACATAAGTAGTTCTATTTAGCTTAATAGTTACAGTAGTACCGCAACCTTGCTCTTGCGCATAAACCGCGCAATGGAAAAATGTTTACTCCAAATTAAAAATACCAGAGTTAAAAGAATATCTCAAGCGTCCTTATTAAGGGTGAAAACGTGTCGCAGCTAGAATTGAATGAACGAATGAAATCGATAGCTTTTCTCACATATCTAATCAAGTCAACACGATTTGGGTTCAAAAGACGCCGCGCCGCCAACACTATTTTAAATTACAATGTGAACTATTATGGAATCTGTATGTTATCGTTCTGCAAGGTTTAGATTCCTGCTTGAGGCTAGTAAGCGATGAAAACTGTTCATTGAGTAATAATTATCAAATATTGTATTCACACAGTGTAGACACATTTCCAAGTTTTAATTATTCCCAGAAATAAAAATACGCATGTAAAAAGTCAAAGAAAAGATCATCAGACGATTATCAAATAAAATACAAAAAAACGTACTCGACATACTCGCAACAAATGATTGAACGAATAAATGGAAAACCCAATCTCTAAATGATAGAGAGAGTGTGTGTGTGAGAGAGAAAGAGCTGGGAGAGACAAAAGGGAGAGAGAGAGAGAGAGGGATAGGAAAAGGAGGAAAACGAAAAATAAAAAATAAAAAAACGATTGACAGAAAACGAAAAGTGAGTCGATTACAAACTAAAAGCCATTCTCGTCAATTCCTTGCAATAAAGCAAGCGAAAAACTCCATGCAACTAAGGGCTTCAGATACCGCATTTGTGTGCGATCCTCATTAATCAGTTAATCAGTCAAACTACGTTATTTTTTTCCCATTATTATTTATAGCTAGTTATTGGGATCGTTTTCATGCGGTTTTAGTCAGCTCACACTACTTGTGAACGCTTAACATGTTATTATCAGCTTTTCGCCCGTGGGATAAACGATAAAAGTTTCGTTCTTACCTAGAATCACTTTAGCTCTGCCGTTCATTACGTCTGTCATCATATTAATGGCAGTCATTGGCGGATGTCGACCTGCTGTCTCTTACACTCGCTACCTCTACATTTACATAATTTATACATATACAACACTCGACTCACATGTGGATTTTTGCTGAGGGAGAAAACTCTCATGGCAAGGGGGAGACCAACACATCAAACAAACTCAACTCACATATGATCCATGCCAGCGACCGAGCCGGAATTAACTCGAACTCGGACCACAGCGGTGAGAGTCGAGTGGCTTATTAAACCACTACGCTATCCATGTCAGCCATCAATTAATATATGTCATCAACATATCACTGTACTCAGACATTCATTTCTTTTGTTCCCGGGGGGACTTTCTTTTTTAATACCCCTAAGATACCAGAAGTGTTTTAAGAAGGGCGTGGCTGGACGATTTTTTACCCCTAAGAGATACCAGCGATAACAAGCTAATGAACATTATTATGATGAACATAAAATCGAACGGTCGACACGCTTTTGTTGGGCAAATTTCTTCCATTTGAGAACAAGATAATAGGCAATGGATTCATTTGATACCCTAAGAGAGACCAGGAACTAAAACTCTAAAACTTCAATTTTAACACCCTAAAAGATACCAGATCGTTGATTTCAGTTTTACCCCTAAGAGATATACGATGAGCATAGCCGATCCTTTTACAATGGAGTCTCCCCGGGCTTTTGTTCTCATTTTCAGGTTGGTTGCGTAGACTACAGCGACCCCAAGGGAGGTAAAGGTTCACGTGACCGAAAGGCGACTAAAAACAAGGCTCATGTGCTCAAAGCTCTCCTTTACGACCACCATTGTAAAACCCCGTTTGAATTGTCACTCAAACTCTTTAATCAAAACCTTTCGTAGGCGATCGACCACTCTCGTAACTTGTGAATTACCAACTGCATGGTCTTTTGCTTTGTTTTCAAGCTCTTTTAAGTGACGATTAGGAGAAAAGTTGTCTCGGCTAACCAAGACAGCCCTTCCCCCCCCCCCCCCCCCCCCCCCGAGACAATTTTACAAAGCGTTTACATGGACTGAAGTAAAACGTGCCCTCGTGGACACAGGAAGTCCAAATGAAACATTTCTTTTGTTTTTGTTCGAGCTGTCTCGCGCCTCGGGCAGGCAAGTTATGTGTTTATATGAGAAAAACTTGTCCCGCCTGCCAGGGTTACCCTACCAGCCGAGACAACTCGCCCCCCCCTCCCCCACTGAGTTGTCTCGCCTGAACCGAGGCAACTTTTAACCATATGAACAGGGCCTTAGACCAGATGTATAGTTGTGTATATAGTAGTTTGTAGTAACGTACATTATGATCACATGAATAATGCATGATTTTAAGTTTATTCTTATCTCTATCTTTAGAATGGTATGGCTGTAAACTGATTCTTCTGTGATAGGCTAATAACTGCAACCTTTTGCCACGTTTTGCCTAAGCTCACGCTAAAAGCTCTGCTAAACGACCAGCATCTATTGTTCTTATACATGGCCTCTTACTTTACGAGAACGCATTCTTGTAAGTGACCTGGGGCCCGTTTCTCAAAAGATCCGATAACTTTACGGACCCGTTAACCTAAATAAATCGAAAAAGTTAACGGGTCCGTAAAGTTATCGGGTTTTTTGAGAAACGGGCCCCAGCTACCACAATTCCTGAAGTGGTCGCTTGCTTGCGAGTACTATCAATGAAGAACACGATGCCCAGACCGGAAAGCATGTGACTTTAATTGGTAAAGGAAAGACAATCACATGGTCATTGGTTATAGTAATCCTGTCAGTTTCTGTATGTGAGAAATGCTGTGATATTATGTGAAGATTCGGATTGTTCTGCGCCAATTTCAACTTCCCTGCGTAAGAATGTTATGGTTTTCAGAATGATAATTAATTCATGGTAATTAGTTAACTTATGGGTAACACATTTTAAAGATAAAGTATGAGTATGAGTATAAGTATGAGTCGCATTGTCTCTGAAGCTCTGCATTGATTGCAAATATATTCTGGTTTTTCTCGTGGTCCCATGGTGTATAAATAAGACCTGAGATTGCTATCCTAGCGCCTGGCCAAAAATGCTGTACAAGTGATACGATCTCCATTTGGTTTTCCACAATATTGTTGTTGTCTAGTTTTCCAATATCATTGATTCCAGTATGTATTATTATTAGCTCATAGCTATTGTTATCTTCAATTGTTCTTAAATGTCTAAGAAGTTCCCTTGTGCCTCCAGCAACATACTGTTTATTTACATATCTTCTCGGGGCAAACTTTTCTTGTCGAATTCCTCTGAACATTGAGTCGCTGATCATCAATATTGGACCTTTATTTGTATCCTGGTTGGATCCTGACGAAATTGGGTCATCGTAGTAATTTTCAGGTTGTTCCACTGTTTGCGTTAAAATTTCTTCGTTCCTGTTGTTATTGCCTTCAGTTTCAGTTAGTAGTGAGAATCTGTTTTCAGTAGGAATGTTGTACTGCAGAGCCTGTGGATCTTCCACTTCCTCTCGATCCTCATTAGAATCCTGAGTTGCAATCGTCGACGAATGATTAACTGGCGCGCTGACCTTCTCAGCAAGTTCGGCTAACGATCTATCCGCAACTTCCAATCTTTGCATAACTGTCTTTGTGTCCTTTGTTATTCTTTTGTGTGCGTCACTTACTTGATTCTCAAGGGTTTTAAATCTGGTTTCATATTCATCTTTAGCATTTTCTATCAAATTATTTACCAACAATTTAACTTCATTTATCCACGTTTTCGTTTTCTGTTCGAGGTCTTTGATTTAAAAGGTAACTTTCAGAAATTTGCTGCCGTAATTGAGCATTGAAATTCTTCGCCGTGCGAAGCTGCTGCAGCAAACAACTGCCACACCCCACAAGTGTCTCTTATTCCAAATATGCGGGGATTTAAGCTTGCTGCTCTTAATGTAAGAAGTTTAACAAAACACATTGATGAGCTCAGGGTATTGCTTGCTGACAAAGTACTTGATGTTCTATCAATAAACGAGACGTGGCTTGATGACTTGGTAAGCGATAATGACGTACACATACCGGGTTATGTAATCATTCGTTGTGATAGGTCGGAAGGCCGCGGTGGGGGAGTCTGTTTTTACGTTCGTGATAGTATTAATTTTTTGCATCGTAAAGATCTCTCTTCTCACGAACTAGAAAGTATGTGTATTGAAATTCGCAAACCAAGTTCAAAACCGTTTCTCATAGTGACATGGTACAGGGCTCCTAATTCTAGCGTAGATAAATTCGATTTATTTCAATCTTTAGTTGGCAGGCTCGATGCTGAAAACGTCGAATTTTACTTATTAGGTGACTTCAACTGTAACTTGAAGTCAGAGCCTCTAGACCATAATTCTAGGATACTGCTCGATATTTCTGACTTTTATGGCCTACAGCAACTAATTCAAGAACCCACACGTGTCACTGAGTCATCTTCAACTATGATTGATCTTATTTTCACTAATACGCCGGATAATATTGTTTGCTCTGGTGTCTCTCATGTCGGCATTAGTGATCATAGCTTAATTTACGCTTTCCGTAAACTTTCATGTAACCTAACCAAGAAGGTTCATGCAACAATAACTTACAGGAATTTTAGTAAATTTAACCTCAATAGTTTTAGAGCTGATCTGTTTTCACAGAATTGGGAAGTTGTAAGCTCATTTAACGATCCTAATGATATGTGGTGTGCTTGGACGAACATTTTCAATAGCGTTGTCAACAGACACGCGCCCTTTCGCACGAAAAGAGTCAGAGCTTCAAATTCCCCTTGGATCACGCCTCATTTAAAGGAAATGATGCGTAAGAGAGATCGTCAAAAAACCAAAGCGACTGTCTCGAAAGATCCTAAAGATTGGGCTACCTTCAAACAAACGAGAAATTCTGTGAACTCAGAAATAAAGCTGGCAAAGCAAGTATATTACAATAATGCCTTAAATGAAAATATCAAGAACTCAAAAAAGACTTGGAATATAATCAATGAATTAACCAATCGAAAACAATCTAAGCATAAGTCTCATGTTACGGAAATTAAATTGGGCGATTCGGCTGTCACAGATTCCCAGATGTTATCTGAGGAATTTAACAAGCATTTCGCAAACATCGGACCTAAACTCGCAGCAAAAATTCATTCAAACGATAATGACCAGTCTCATTTAGACTTTATAACAAATTGTCCACCTGATGATAGTGTTAATTTCAACTTAAGTCGAACAAATTCTTCTACAGTCTTTTCTATTTTGTCCAAACTCTGTAAATCAAAAGCAACAGGTTTGGATAAAATTTCAGCTAGGCTTCTTCGTGATTGTCCAGATATAATTGCTGAATCTCTATGCACAATTTTTAATCGGTCCATTGACTCTGGCATTTTTCCAGATGAATGGAAAAGTGCCAAAGTATTACCCCTGTTCAAACAAGACGAACGTAGCGACATGAACAACTATCGCCCTATTTCAATCATTCCAGTCGTTGCAAAAGTCTTCGAGAGGATTATTTACGATCAAGCCCATGACTTTCTTACTAAACATAATCTTCTGTCAAACTGTCAATCAGGTTTCAGAAGTCTTCACTCTACGGTGTCTGCGCTTCTTGAGGCCACAAATAGTTGGGCGTATAACATTGATCAAGGGAAGGTCAACGCTGTAGTTTTCCTAGACCTCAAGAAAGCGTTTGATACCGTAGATCATTCAATTTTACTTTCCAAACTGAATGCGTACGGCTTTGGAACTTCTGCAAACAAATGGTTCAGGTCATATTTGAATGATCGTACCCAACAATGTTCAGTAAATGGACATCTTTCAGGCCAACGCTCATTAAAATGCGGAATTCCCCAGGGTACAATTTTAGGGCCATTGTTATTCTTAATATATATAAATGACCTACCAAATTGCCTTAGATATTCCAGGCCGCGCATGTATGCCGATGACACTCATTTGACGCTCGAAAGCAACAACATTGACACCATCAATCATTATTTAAACCAAGATCTAAAGAGAATCAGTGAGTGGCTAGCAGCAAACAAGTTAACGCTTAATCTTTCCAAGACAGAATTTATGCTAATTGGATCACGTCAAAGGCTGATGACATTTGATTCTGCTCCCTCCTTATCAATTGACGGAGTCTCTATAAAGCAAGTTGAGCACACAAAATCTCTAGGTGTCCATATAGACCAAAATCTGTCTTGGAATGTGCACATTACTAGCGTAATTAAAAAAATTGCATCTGGCATAGGAGCTCTTAAACGCTTGAGGCCCTTTGTCCCACCTATAACACTTCAGTATGTCTATAATTCTTTAGTCCAACCCCACTTTGATTACTGTTGTGTTGTATGGGACAAGTGTAATAAAACTCTCGCTGACAAACTTCAAAAATTGCAAAATCGTGCAGCGAGGATTTTAACCTCTTCTAGCTATGACACTAATGCCGACCAACTTCTTATAAAACTTGGCTGGAAAAAACTAAATGTGCAGCGAAAAATCAAGAAAGCAATCACTGTCTATAAAGCTCTAAATGGTCTTACCCCTGATTATTTAAGCTCAATGTTTAAAGACCGTAGCAGCTTAATTAGCTATTCTTTGAGAGATACCGAGAGCAATCTAGTTATTCCGAATCCACGCACTAACTATCTCAAAAATAGCCTTAGCTATGATGGTGCAGTGCTATGGAACAGCCTTCCACTCAAGGTGCGTCAAGCAAGCTCGCTTAACCATTTTAAGGCAGGCTGCAACAGCTTCTTCTATTAAACTACCACACACGGCACTCCTGGAAAACAGGTTTTAATTTTGTTTTATCTACATTTCTTTAATTTCATGATACGCATATTTTATCTACATTGATTGTAATTTACTACACTATTTATACATATAGCTAGTGTATTTTATTATGTACTTTTTAAGTTTGTACTGAAGAGTCTACCGTGTATAAATAAAGTTATCTTATCTTATCTTATCTTATTTCTAAAGCAAGTTCACTGACCTCAATTGAATTCCTGGTAATCTCTTTTTCCAGTCTTTCGTTGATTTCTTTTTGAGAATTAAACAGAGTTTGTAGCTCTTCGTAACGGTCATCATGACCCTCTTCAACTTCTGAACTCTCTACAACAATAATGTTTGCTGTATCATCCGTTTCTGGGTTCGGTTGATTGTCTTCAGGACTTTCCTGTGACTCTTGATTCTTCAAAGCTAATTCCTGTAATTTCTTATTAAGTGCCTCTTGGGCTTGATCTTTATCGGTGAACTTTCCTAGGCAATGTTTGCCTGGCCTGTCCAGCTCTAAAAATTCGTCGTACGACTCCGTTAATCCGGCATCGTGTTTGTTCGTCCACAAATAGAAAGTAGTTTTCTTTGCTTTTGCCATAGCTCCGACTAAGTCGAGTTAGTCAGGGGTTTTCGTTGATCTATCGCTCCGCCATCTTATCGCTCATCTCGCAGTTTATTTTGTAGTGAAGATCTCGTTTAACCCCCCCCCCCCCCCCCCCCCCCCACGTAAAAAAATTGCAGTATACTAAAACTCAGGAGAAAACCGCCTTTCGCGAAAAAAGAATCAGATATTGAATAAAATAGAAACAAAAGACAACAAACAAACAAACAAACAAACAAACAAAAATCGCTAACTTTTGATGGCAAGAGTTATGGACGGTTAAACAACATCGCAATTAATGGGAGAGACCTGGCTCAGCTCTCCAGAGAACGCGTCGTATATATGTATACACAGCTGTTGGCGCTTCGTCTTAAGTAAGTTATGATCAGTTATCATTTCTCATCTTCAATAATGAAAGTAGTTGCACTGTGATGATTAGTTGCGCCGATTGCATAGGTTATTGGTAGTCAAATGCGAGTTAATGAAAAGCTGCCTTTTCACAGTAAGTTTGGACAAGCCGAAGGACATATAGGTTATGCATATACTTAAAAAGAGCCCAAATTGCTCACAGAGCGATTCGAAGGGTGTAGCATCAGTGGTTTTCTTCAAGACCGGGGGAAACAACAGCAATATTTACCGATATGCAGGAAATAGCAAAAATGACATTTTCTGGGGCCGGTTGTACGAAGGGTGAATAGCGCTATCCAGCAGATAAATCCTTATCCAGCGGATAAAATCTATACAAAATCTATACAGTGGATAACTCTTATCCTGTGGATAACTTTATCCAACCTTCATACAACCGGGCCCTGGCCTTTACTGTAGAATCTGTAGTGTAAACAGTACAGTATGTTTCAAAAATATTAAAATACACACAATTTTTAATCCAGCAATTTTATTTTCAGTAGATGTACATACTGTAGCTTTGTTTATGCACACGTTAAGAGTTTTATTGTATAATGGTAAGTGGTCACCTAAGCCAGTCAGATCACTTATCATTACGGTGCAGATTGTTCACTATTACTTCAGTTTATCATTTGTCACTGAATAAGCCCATTTCATACTTGTTCTATTCGTTTCCATTCAACTGTATTTATTCGTTCAAGCGCTGCCTCAGATAAAGCACCGAACCAGGTGATCTCAATTAATATGCCAGGCGTTGCTCGCGGTTTTCGAAAAAAAATCCATCCCAAAGAGCTTTGCGCGCGCAAAGTACTAGTGTCCCGTGATCCTACAGGGCTTGGTTATTCGATTCGAAGCCCACCATATTGAAAGCTGGATGTCTGTAAAGAAGAATTTCTTGTTTTTGCAAGGAATCGATCTCTGTTTTAAAAATTTTTACCAGTACAGAAGCTTGGAAAACCAAAGATTACACTTTTGCATTTGTTTTGCTGCAGAGGAAGTTTATTGTCGTGAAAGTATTTGACAGGACATGTAGACCGTTGCTATCGCCTCGAGATTGTAAGTTATTTGTTAATTTTGACTATGTAAAACCACTTCTTGGTTCTGCAAATGATCATACTTTTTATTAAACTGTTTTTTGACACTTAAAGCTGTGTGATTTGAATTTTTTCTTGATTACTTGGAATGACTTTGAAAATGTGATTTGCGTACGGTAATTTTGAGGTTCCCGGATGTATGTTAGCTGTGGAGGATTTTATTGACGTGATTTTTTTCTTAAAATGTAGTTTAAAACAAGTTTAAAGTATTTATTTAATGATTTATGGAGGTAACAAATGATTTTACGTGTCATTTCGATGGTTGTGGCTGTTCGTACCGTTCTTACAACAACCTACTGAAACACTATCGTGAAAATGTTACACATAAACCTGCAAATTTGGAGCGAAAAAAGCCAGAAACGGCAAAAGAAACAATAACTAAGCTTTTCCCAAGTGATTTACCGGACAGGACCCGACTTGCACGAGTAAAAGAAGTTGTAGAGCGACTGTCTGACGACGAACTAAAGGTGCTTGCTTTACCTCGTTTGTGTCGAAGTGTATCCGTTTGGGAATTTTTGACAAAAAAATGTGAAACTCGTCGAAAGCAGTCTGTAAATACTGTCGACATTTTACAGCAACTTGAGCAACTTAGAAATGAGTTATTGTCATCTGAGTTTTCTGGTCTTGAAAATATTGCATTTGCCAATAATACAACCACCACTACAGCTAACACACATTCATGTGGAATTACGCCTGAAAATGAAAAGTCAATATGTGAACAGATACTATCAGATGGCGGAAGGGTTTTCAGAGAAACACTTATGCCAATGTTATATGAGACCAATAAGGAACTGTTTAAAGAATTTGCTGGTGGCCTTGTAAGTTCTTTTGGTGTGAGCCAAAAAGGATTGCAAGACATCCTTAGAAATACATGGGGTAAACATTTGGCTCAAGTGTTTGGAATTAACATTATTCCCCCAAAAGATGAAGTTGTCTCGAGTATGAATGCAAAAAAAACGGAACTTGCAGAGAAAGTCGGATTAACATTTGAGCATCATGGTGACTTGGTTGTTGGATATGTAGATCCCAAACTTTATTTAGAATACTTTTTGTCTCGCCCTGGCACCCAACTTTCAATTGACACACCCAAAGGTGCCGTTATTATCTTTGCCTATACTGACTTGGCACCTTTCCTGAAGTGGTCAAGAAATTTTAATGGATTGACTAGTCTCCGTGTTAAGGTTGTAGAACCCTTTAATTTACAAAGTACAGTCTTATCTATGGCCTACTACCTAGATAAAGATAGCTATGACAACACTATGAAAGCTTTTTCAGGGGTATACAGTAAATTAGCTTCGCTAAAGTCAATTTGTCATGCTCCAACAAACTCAAATCTTGAGGTACACTATCGCTGTGTTGGAGATGGTAAAGAGAGGCGTTCATCGACTGGATGTTCAACCGCTAGGTCATGTTACCCAGTTTGTGATGCACCTGAGCATGCACGTCAGCTGGGTGACATGACAGTCATCTCTGATAAACCAGAGTGGACTGTCGCTGATAGTGAGAAGAGCACACTAGATTACACCAATTGGCTAGGGGTAAGAAAAGACAATAGTCACAACAGAAATGAATTTGCTAAATCACATCTTGGTTGTCAGGGTAGATTTAATATCACCAACTGTGATATGGAAGATTACTATCCTGGAACTTTACATCTTGCCATGAGATCTGCAGAAACTCTTTGCAAAAAAATTGCTGATTGCGCAGTAGGTAAGAACTGTAATCAAAGAGAGATGGTATGATAAATCATTATTTTTTAGGACAACCCTGATTGATATTAATCCCTTGATGATGATGATAATAATAATAATAATAATAATAATAATAATAATAATAATAATAATGGATTATAATATGACTATTACAATCCAGTAATAGATTATTATGAATCATGAATACATTTAGCTTACTATAATCTAGTAATAGACTGTTATAATCCAATAATAAATTATTATAAATATCCAGTAAATGGTGGCAAAAAGAAACAAATAAACAGAGCAAAACAACAACAACAACAACAACAAACCCACAAAACCAAACCATAAAAAAACAATCACAGGGATTAATTTCAATATCAATCTTGATAAATAATTATTAAGACACCTCAATCCTAGTTTCAATTTAAAATAATCTATAACCAGGGACCATAGAGCACCTTCAAAAGTTGGGGCTGGTATTTGAAGTTTAAGTAGACTACCTAGGCAGAAATGTTATGAAATACAGCATTTTAGCAAAAAAGTGGAGGTGCTGTAAGTGATGCCTCTTGTTTACTAAGAAACATGCTAATGTGCCAATTATTTTCAGAAAGTTGCTATGAAAAAATAGCCAATTGCTCTCTGGTTAGCACATGAATGATAATGGCCTAACACTAAATTACACTTAACTCCAGAAAGGTTGTAGTCTACATTTATACAAATATCTAATTTATTCAGTATATCAAATGAGATGCAATTTGTAAAATAATAAGCTCTCGCAACACCCAAGATTTAATGCCAATTTAAGCAGTATTCTAGCTTATGCACCTCTTTAGATATTTGTATAAACATAGACTACAACCTTTCTGCAATCGAGTGTATATAAACATAAAAAGAGTTAATACTACATATATGATAAAACACTTTCTTTTAAATTAGTAGTCACCAAATTGATGTCAATACAGTACCATAACCCCCACCCCTCCCCCAGAATATAAGCTCATCCAAAAATAAGCCCTGTTATTTATCAAAAAATCCATTCCTATAATAAGCCCATCTGAATACAAGCCCACAGGGATGTTTTATGGATTTATACCCCAAATATGTTATGCTAGTCAAGCCTAATATTGCTGCAGTAATTATTTTGTTATTTTGAACATAAAATTGATAAAGTATAGATGAAACTGTTTGACTTGTAGTTGTTGATATGCACAGTAGGATATCTGCAGACTGAGATATTTTTAGGAAATTTAAGTTTTGTGTTCAAAATTCACAAGAGTTTGAGGCAAAAAAAGTCAACCAAGAGAAATTAGCTCCATATATCCATTGTCAAAACAAATATTTTCAACCAAAAATAGAGAGAAAAAGAGACATTGAGCAAATAAAAGCTCAGGGAGGTTTACAATATTCACTGTATTCTTAGCTTAAATGTAAATTCATGCATGAATTTATATTATTTTCTAATCCTAAACATTATTACATTTTTCTATTTCAAGCATTAACAGGTTCTAAAACAAATTGTTTGCGATCTGTGACAAATGTAGCACGGCATGTCAGTCCAGAAGAAGGAAAAATAAGATTTGGTGAAGTTGGAGTTCTAGCTTTAAATTAGAAGCTACATGGAATTCTCAAAGAAGCTGGATTCAGTGGAAATGCCCTTCTTATTTTGGTGCTGGACTTGAGAGTGCTTTCAATAACCTCCTACAAAGACATGAAGGACTAACAAGTAATAGTTATGAAGTTGATGCTCGAGTAAAACTTGGGTTACAGTTTGTAGTTGTCTTTGGAACTCTATTTTAAATTACTCCATCTCTAAAGCAAATTGTAACATATGTCCCCTTTTATATTGACAAAGTCGCCAGTGATGGAAAACTTGTTGGACTGCCAATAACACTTAAGAATTTTACAGATCGCACTATGGAGACAGCACATACTGAACTAAAGTCTAATCAATTCTGATTCAGTGGAGGTTGCAGAGGTGCTATTACCAAGAATGAACAACAAGAGTTTTTAATTACACAGCTGTTCTATAACGAGTTAAGTTCCGAGAAGCAACATCAATATTGTCATCAGATGCCAAATTCAAACGCAAACATGCAAAAGATGCAGACCCTGTCAAGACAAAAAAAGTTAAAATGGTAAGATGTGTCTCAAAATTAAACATTTTTCGATATCATTAGACCGAAACTGCTAAAAATTAAATTTTTATACCCCTTTATTAGCCACAAGTGTAAGGATTCATACTAATTATATGAATTTTATCAGCGATAATGATAAAACAGTGTTAGAACAGTGTTAGTTAGTGAAGAACCACAGGTGGAAGATATATGTTTAGAAGTAAGTAAAAAAGGAAGTGATCACTGAGAAAGCTACAGTATAGTGTAGGATTGTAATTCTGTATATAATATTATTTATATATATTTATCAATTAGACAACAGAAAGCCGCGCGCCCATGGCGTTATAGACGCACGAGAGAAAATATAAAGAACGATTAACAAACGTAAGAGTGGCACGAGGCGTAGCCGAGTGCGACTCTAGTTTGTTAAGAGTTCTTTATATTTTCTCAAGTGCGTCTATAACGCAATGGGCAAGCGGCTTTCTGTTGTCTAATTGATTTATAACAGAGCCTAGAACGTTAGAAACGGAGCCGTGCAGCCCATGGGGAAATAGTTCATAGACTTTTCAACCAATCAGAGCGCGCGTTATATGTGTCGCCATCTTAAAAACGAACGATTTGAAAAAGATGATGACGAAGATAGTGCGCGCGCCGTGCAGCCCATGGGCAAATAGATGATAGCTTTCTGGCCAATCAGAGCGCGCGTAAGATTGTAGCTATGTTATAATTGATGATGGTTACAACATTTGTAAATAGACAGATCAGTCAATAAAAATACATGATAAAATTAAAAAATATATAAATAAATAAACACTTGCAATATTACTTGCCTCTAGGACCATGATGAAGAAGTTCAGACTGTCTTGACAGCAGATCAGATCATGTCAATGGCAAGTCAGATACCAGAGGGTTCTCCTGAAGATATTTCAGATCTCTTTTGCCAACTTAAAGAAAGGGCACAAAATAAGATACCAAGTGTCACAAAAGTAAACAAAGAAAATGCAACTGAATTCTTCAAGACCATCAAACAGGAACGCACCAATCCCTACCACTTAAAAAGCGTTGATACTGTCCACATCCATTGGAGTCGTGAAGATTTACGTGTATCAAAGGAAATTTTCGTGCTGAAGGTGAATCCCAGTAAGAAACCTCCACAACTGGTAATAGAACGGAAGAAATCCCAGGTAGAGGACAAGAGAAGAATAACAATTTCCACACCTGACGTAATGGGAATGAAGTTATCGGCCGATACAATTGTGCTAGATGTGTGCAAGGCCCCAGTGATGTCCAAGAAGATTGGAAGATCGGCATGGAAAGAAGAGCAATGTGGCCTCACAGAGAGTGAGGAAATACTTCAAGTCACCATCACTTTTCTAGGACAAACGCCAAGCTCAGAGCTGAAGAATATCCCACACTTACTGAAGGCCATTACGAATGGAATATGTCCATCTTATCCTCAATTTGTGCCAGAGAACCATCTACTCAACCCAGAAGAATATCTTCCTGTTGTTCACGATCCCACGTTAGTGCGAGCTATGCAGATGTGCATTTTAGAACTTCAGCACCATGATCCTGTTTCCATTGTCAAAGTTTTTTCTCAGCTCTTCCAAGCTTTCAAGGATTTATTATCAGAACGATTGAGAAGTCAAAACAACTCCAATCACGAAGAGTAATTATGGTTTTGGTCCAGAAATAATACTTCGCACGCGTCACGTGTTGGTATGTTAGTAAAACATAAAGGAATATACTGAATTCAATTTTTTTTTTCAACTCCAAAATGCATTTAATAAAAACATCGCTACTAAATAAGGTCCTTTTAAGATTGTTTAGCGAAGGTTTTGAATGTTTAGTGACAACTAAGGCGACTTTTCACTTTTCCTCGTCTCTCCTCTGTGTCCGCCATCTTGTTTTTACCTTAGCGAAACGATCGCAAGTTATCATGGGATGGATTTTTTCTCGCTGACCACACAATGCGCTCTGATTGGTCAATTCGCGATGCTCAGATCATCTGGAATGGGAGCAAAATCATTGAAATTTGTTCATACAATGCAGTGCCTATTTGAAGCATTATCCGGCAGACTATCCATCTTTAATAAGGTCTAAAACAAGTACAACTTTACAATGGAATTTTGTAAACTAAGAGGTTTGAACATAAACATTTTATTTTGTTAACATTTTATAAATCATTAATGAATACGATATTTTATTAAAAAAATCTGTCCTTGAATTAATGCCCCCTAAGGAAGTGCTGCATTTGAAACCCCTAAAATTAAAAAAGTGCCCCAGCGCTTCAATGAACAAATGCAGTATGGTGTAACATGCAATGACTCATATGCCACTTATATAGTAGCAATGAAAGCACAAAACAGTGCAAGTAAAGTGCAATGACATATGGCATAAAAAAATAGAATAGAAGAATAAGTGCAAGCAATGACAATGGCATCAAAAACAACCCTGCAAATATACGGTACATAACTGAGTTGTGCCTATTCACCATTTTCCATATTGTATATTGGTTCAAAGTATTGAAGCAAGGCTCCAGGGTACACACAAAGGATTGTTCCAATTTGTACCCTGAAGCCTTGCTTGGATGCTTTGTGTGTGATCATTGAACTGATGTATGGAAATTGGTGTATAGAATGTACTTATAGTGCGTTACTAGTGTGAAACAGGCTTAATTCTATTCAAAACAATGTTACTTGTCTGCCCTAGATTCATTACCACGATCCTCTTCTTTTTTTTCTAATCAATAAACCTATGCAATTAACCATTATTTTGATGATGGTGGCTCAACTTTTTGTGGTAATCCCTGCTTTCACAATGTCATTACCCAGGATAGTCAAATTTGTAAGCAGACCCTTGAGAACCCAATTCTTGCTCCTCATACCCTTAGGAATTAGACACCATAATACTAAGAATTATTATAATGGTCTCTTGGTGTATAGAGAGCAGTTTTTGAATGAGTGGGACAACACCATGTCAGTACCGAGATGACTACATAAAAACATTCAAAACTCCTGCTGTATCCATGACTGGTGATTTCCCAGTCATATGAAAACTGGTCATATTATAGTATCTTTAAAAACCATTCTTTTTAACACAACATTGTATGGGATAACTTCTACTCACAATATCAAGAGTTGTGTGAAAGCAGTCAATGGCACAGTCAATCTTGATTTCTTTTCAGATGGATGATTTGTATGACTACCATTTGAAGGCATAAAACATGAGATTCTTAAACTTTTAAAGCTGACTGAAACCCAGCCATTGCTAAAAACCATTTTTATTAATGTTTATCTGTACTTTTTCTCCTCTCCCAGGTGTGCAAAGGGTTATTTAATCTTTATAGATACTCACTCAATAGAACTTTTAATAATATCTAGTATTTGTTTGCTAGAAAAATAATTCTACACCCTCAAACTATCAGTTTATCAGTGAATTGTTAGTTGTGCAAATCCAATAAGAGCTTTTTCATCTGGAGGTTGGTTTGGAGTACTTGTTGATTTCTTAAAAGGAAAACAAAATGCATGAAATTTGTGATTCAAAACAATTAACAGACTAATTTAGGCCCTTGCTAAACAAAGAGAGATTTCCAAAAAACATCCTTCCATGATTTTTTGCTGGATGGTATAAGCTTTCTGGAAACATGTTTCTACAACATGAATTGATGCATGAATTGATTTAAAGTAAAGTAAAGTAAAGGACCTTGTTTAACGTCGGTAGTTCCTTTAGCAGAGCTAATCTTCCAGGAAGCTGACGGTGCGCTCATTTTACCCCCCTCTCTCCATCAGTGCTCCGTTTTAAGGGTATTTAAAGCTAATTAAAGCTACACGGAAAGGAAAGAAGTCGAAACAAGGATGTGAAGTCATTGGGAATCGAACTCGGGACCTCTCGCACCGAAGGCCGCGCACTAACCAACTGTGCCATCCTTGCTCCACGCAGGTTCTTAATAAGGACATTGAAAATAACTTTACCATGAGCATATCCACAGATTTGTGGTGATAAAATATAAACAAAATTTCCAGTGAAGACTTTTCAGATCAGATACTTTGTAGACATCTTTCTCATGCCTCATAGAAACAAGAAAATGTTGGCATGTGTACCAACCACTACAGTACATGTACATCTACCATTTGATCAAAACTTGGGATTTGTTGAAGTATCAAAAACAAAGGATAAGTGAATTATACTGAACAATGTGTAATGTTCTAAATGATCTACTTGTCAACTGTATTCTTTGTTTTGCTTCACCATTCTTTGTTATTTTAGCAAAACACAAGCTTTGTATTGTAATGGGTGGATAGCTGAGTCTAGCTGATTAATTAAAGAGCAAAATGTATAAATCATAACATACCAGAGCAAATACATGTGATTTGCTGGATGGTGGGTTTTCCAGAACTTTCTTTAGATTAGCAGCAACTACACAAGAAAATTGCAAAGATACAACAATAATAATCGTGTCACTGTTTTAACATTGCTCAAGTGTAATATACAAGCCACATCCTACTTTTTGATGTGTAATTTTTCTCAAAGTTTATGGATTTCTTCTTCCTGTTAAATGTCTTCTATATAGAAAATTCTTTATTATTTTAATGAAGGTATAGACATTATTACCGGTGACCCAGTAGTTTACATAACGGCCCTCAATTAAGAATCCCAACTGGCAAGGAAGCAAACCACTTGGCTATATTACAAGCATGGTTGAGAAACTGAATTTGAACTAGGGGTTGCCCAGAACAAATTCAGCCTCAGCTAGTGGCCAGAGCAGGGACTCAAACTTGGGACCGCTGGATTGTGAGACTGATGCTCTGACCACTCGACCATGCTGCCTCCTGCCTCCTTATGTGTATATAAATACACATAACATTGCAAACAAAAATGTACTCACCTACAACTAAATCTTTACCATCTATAAGTCCTGCAGAAACTAATTCTTGGGAAACACCTTCAGCAGTATCTGTGCACACAAAACATGTTTTGTTTGTTGGAGCAAGACAGTGTAGTTCAGTTGGTTAGTGTGTGGCTAATGTGTGAGCTCCAAACTCAATTCCCAATCACCTCACACTTATTTCATCTTGTTATCATTTTGTGTTGCTTAAAATACTCTTAAAGCAGAGCACTGGTGGAAAGAGGGGGTTAAAGAGCTCACCCTCAGTTATCTGGAATACCAGGAAGGAACTACCAACACTAAATATAGTGCTTAACCTTTGCTTTACCTTTACTCTATGTTGTAGGTCAAATTGACCTGGTCACAGTGGTGTTATACACCACTGGTAGTACCACCATTGTCATACTAATAATGACAATTGTATCTAGACATCTTTTAACCATTTCAAAACTTGGATTTGAAAAGTTTCTTTTTCAACCTGCATCACCAAATATGGTTGGTCAGTTGGTTGATCGGTTGGTTGATTGGTTGCTCAGTCAGTTGGTTTAAGTTGGTCAGTTGGTCAGTCTACCTCTGGTTGGCACATGGATAACAGTGGCTTACCAACCAAGTGATGAGCACTTGCTATAATGCTATTACTATTGTAAACACTATTACCCTGTGAGCAGTGAGCCTCCATTAACATGTTTTACTAGTTCATGAGGGGAAGGTTGAAGGCAGGGGTGGAGCCAGAGGAGGTAAAATGGGTGGTTAGCCATCCCACAGCAAAATTAAATAAAGATTTTAAACCTTTTCCTTGTAATATTTCAACCTTTTTTTGGAGTCATACATGCAGTGTCTCTATGGTCATCCCCCCCTTGGGAAATCCTGGATCCACTCTTGAGAAGGCTCTATTATATAGTGGAAACTATAAATAATTTGTACCTTTATCAAAAGAGAAGTCGAATCTGATATCATTTAATTCATTTCTTTCATTTCTAGAAAAACAAAGCACAATTATAATTTAAAGGCATACTTGCTTCCTGGATTTGTTATTAGTAAATCTTCTTTGATATGTATTCCACATGAATAAAATGTAAAACTATACTCTGATGCCAATAAGGAGCACTAAAAAGTGTGCCTTACCTTAGTCGTAAAGTCAAATCTAACTTAGACTGTGTTATAACTGGCTGGGGTGGAGCTAAGACTGGCTGGGGTGCTACAAATTAACAAGGCAAAAGTTAGTGATCTATAGATGCACTGCCACTTGTCTATAGAAGCCCAGGCCTACTCAATAATTATTATTATAAGAACACCAGTCACAAACAGTGTTGCCGATCACTTTGCTTGCAGCAGTTATGGCTTGAATCACAATATTAACATTTATTAGTCATTATACCTTGCTCTTCTGCTGGTGCCACTGAAGGTTGTTGATTTGTAGACACATTTTCTTGCTTTTGATTGGATTTCTTAACAACAAAATGAAATGAAAGATCATGTCTTATTGGCAAAATGAATTTTTTAGTATCCACATTATTTTATAGAGTGGATTTCGTATGACTTTGAAGAACTACGGCATGGTCACGGCACGGCACGGAACCTCGCCTGCTGATGTCTTGGCAAATTTGTAAAGAAATCAGCAGGCGAGGTTCTGTGCCGTGGCCGTCCCGTGACCATGCCGTAGTTTTTCAAAGTCATACGAAATCCACTCTAAATAAGTCATAGATAGCTTTGTTGGGTTTCACAGTTTCTTACTTCTGCATTGAGTGTTCATTTAGATAACAGAAGTGATATTTTGTATTACAAACAGCTGTGGACAGCAAGTTCACAAATTTGCATAATTGGTTATTGCTTGTACTCTCAAGCCTTAGAAAGTGTTTTATTACTGATTCTTTAAACCAAGTGCAACTCTTAGCCAAGGTTTTAGACCATTTTAGACCATATAAATGCCTAAGGTTTGAACATCGTTGAATACATGTAATGCACAAATAAAATAAAAACAAACAAGTTACAAACCTCTTCATTTTCAGTGATATTCTTAGAACCTTCTTTTGGTCTCTGAAAATGTATGTCAAAGCAATGGCACACTGCATTAATATTCATTTACAAACAAAAATTTTGAAAATTCTTTATTTTTTCTCTTTAAAATTAAAATGTAAATTAATTATTTGTAAGTATCTAAAAATCGCCAATAACACTTTCCATCTATAAAAATACAATTTTAGTTTGTTTTACCTGTTTATCATCCTGGTCATGAGTTTCTTCATCAGACCACTCCCAACTCCCATCCTCAGTTCTGTGTAACCTACCACTGGAACCAGGAACTCGTTTGACCTGTAAAAAATGAAATGGTTCAATGATAGAACTTAACTATCACTGGTTTAAACAGTGATAATATACTAAAAGAGGATGGTACACTGCACATTATTGTGACTTTGTCAGTACTATGACATCTGTAAAAAATTCAAAATTCCTGCTTTGCAATGAACATCAAGTTTTCACAGTTCATACAAAACTTGCTCTCAAAACAAATATAAAAAAACTGAAGGGTGACAACAAAAACAGCCTAAGTGACTTTTGATGTGCAGGTATTATTTTTCCACTGATACTATTTTGGACCACTTAAGTCACTTAAGCCAATGAGCTTTTATCAAGTATTTCTAAATTCGTAAAACAGAAAAAAGAATTACCATAGCTGGAAAGAGCATGTTAAAATTAGCAAGACAGTGAAGTTTGAAGGAATTAAATCCAAAACTCACGAGAATATGAATTTTTGAAAAGTGTGAATTTGTAAGAAAACCTTTGCTGGTAGGCATCTCTTGCCTACCAGCGAAATGTTTTCATACAAAATTTCGATTTCGGAAAATTCATATCTTCGTGAGTTTGTTTCGTGAGTTTCATTCAAATTTCACAGTTTTACTAATTTTGACATGCTCTTTCTAGCTATGGTAATTATACTGCATTTCTGTACTGTGACTTTCATGAAAATCATGATAAAAGCTCTTTTTGTGGGAATCTCTTCAATCAATAAGTATAGTACCTTGTGCGCTCTTTCATTAAATGGTTTGATAAGTGGAATAAGAACTGACTTGAGGTACTCCCTGTCCTGTAAAAAGGTCAAAACAAATTGTGAATAATTCATAACACTTTCACATTAACAATATACATATAATTTTATATCCTACAGTAGTATTTCTAAGGCCTATTGGCAGTTGTTAGTCAGCTGTTATGTACAATGCACCCAACACAATGTTACAATATTATGTACACATGTAGAACAAAAGAAATGTTGGAGGTTGTCTATTTATATACTGTGAAGCACAATGTATTACCTTTGCTTTCTTAAAAAATGGGTTTTTTAAAAGCTCTGTGGCAGCTGGTCTGTAAAGAAGAAAGAAATGGAATGAATAATTCTCATACAGTACATGTAATACGACAATGATTCACATGCTTCAAATAGTTATAACTCATGTAAATAAGAACTGTTTAACCAGTCCAGCATCATAGAACATACACGTAGAAGCTATGTCCAAAATATGTTTAGGAGCAAGGATGGCACAGTTGGTTAGTGCACAGCTTTCAGTGCAAGAGGTCCCGAGTTCGATCCTCAGTGACCTTACATGAAACCCATAACATGGAGCACTGTAAATACCCATAACATGGAACACCAATGGAGAGAGGGGGGAGAATTTTTAGGGCATAGTTTTACTTTAGTTATTTCTACTTCTTTCACTTACCCATAATAAAACCCTTAACCTACTGTAACCTGAAAACAATTCCTCCATAAAATTTAAACCACAACCTATATAAAGCATTACCTTAATTGTGGGTCTTTGCTCAAACAAGAAGCAATCATTTTCTTGAAAGTCTTTGAATACTTTTTATATTCTTTTACACCATCACCACAAGTCTCAATTGTGGGAGGTTCATTCTGAAGGGTTAGCATTAAAACCTACAAAATAACAAAAGTACATAGGAATGATTGTTGGGTGATATTTATCACTATGGGTGGGATGTCTAATTGATTGATTGACTGTCAGACTGATGGACAGACTGACTGACTAATGAAGAAATGGTCAACACTCAGCGTGCATCCATTGAGTTATGGATGCACACGGGAGGCTGCTAAGCACCAGAGAAGCGCAAGGGTTGCATAAGGCGTAGCCGAGTGCGACTATAGCTTCTCGAGTGCTTAGCAGCCGACCAAGTGCATCCATAACTCAATGGACGCACTGCTGAGTGTTGACCATTTCTTTTATAACATAGACAAACGAAATAAGCAGCACATTTAACCTAAATAAAAAATACTGTTGACCTTCAAAGTTCTCCATATATGGCGCGCGCTGTAAGAAAAGGAAACATTGATGTCAGCGTGCTGTCCATCAAGTTCTGGACGCACGCTCGCGCGCGCTTATCATCCAATCAGACCGCGCATTATATATTACCTATGTTATAACAGACAAGCACAGATTGACAGATTATCTGTCTGTCTGTCTTTCTGATTGACTGACTGAGTGACTGACTGATTGACTGACTGACTGACTGACTGACTCATTCAATCATTCATTCATTCCTTCCTTCTGCTATCAGGTAAGATCAAAATTCACTCATTTTCAACTTAACATTTTGGATAAAAATCCACTATTTTCAAACCAAAAGTCTGTATTCACAGCAAAATAAATCACTTAACCAATTACTTGATTAATGTAACTTTCTCCTCTTTATAGTGCACTTAAACTGGCTGAACCACAACCATTGTTTTGAGGTCTATTTGGAATGATTTGATCTCTTCTGCAAGCTTGTATTATTTATCTCCCCAATTTCCAAGTTTTAAAATGTCCCCCATTTATTCAGTGTATTGCAAACAAATTACTGTCTTAGTTCCATGGTATTTAAAGCTACAACTGTACCTTCATAGCTGGAAATTTGGCATATGGAGCTGTTCCTGTTGCCAATTCAATGGCAGTGATTCCAAAACTCCAAATATCAGCTTTGTGGTCATATCCATGAATTTGTTCCATAACTTCAGGGGCCATCCAGCAAGGAGTTCCTACAAACGTTTTTCTCATTTTGGGTTTGGACCTGTCACCATAATCACTGATGGCTGAACTAACACCAAAATCTGTTGACAAAAGTAGGACAAATAGCCTTTTTTATTATTTAGTTTAATCATAGTTAAAATCTTTTAAATAAGATATTTAAAACTGTTTAATTTCCTATTTCAATGACAATTTTTTAAAGATGAAAAGTGAGCAGAAATTACCAGCAAGTTGGACAGAGCCATCTAGAGCTAACAGTATATTACCAGCTTTCACATCTCTGAAATGGAAGAAATGCCATAAAATTGTTCTTTTTTGCTTTTCTGATCAACACCATAAAACAGTAGTAAAAATAATGCATGCTCAATATTTTAGTTGTCTTGAAGTTTTATCCCATTGGAATTAATTGTAAACTTGTGGGTAATATGGAAATTATCAAGTAACAGTACATGGTTACTGGGCAGGACATATCCAGTAGTCAGCAATTTACAATTTGAATGAGCTGGTACACATTACATTGCTGGATCATTAAACTTTGGTATGAATTAGGCAGCAAATAAGTGCAGGCAAATTTTAAAGGGAAGGGTGTTGAATGGTGAAGGCAAGATTTTGTGGAGCCAAGACAACACATTTTTTGCAAGACACCTTGTAAACAATTTCTTTGTTTTCAAAATTCTGAGACTCCTGAGGGAGACAGCTTGTTGTGCACAAAATAAAACAAACAAACAATACAGGTACAGGATATTTGACTGAAATTTTTCCAGACTCTGACCTTTTGAGAGGTTCACTTGACACCACTAAAAGGGCTTGCCAAACAGTAAATTTAATGTTGTCTAAATGTAACTGAAAACTACAGCATATACTTTGATAAACTCTTTCAGCCTCAGATTTGTCAGTCAGTATGGTCTGTGCACATTCAGCTGTACACATTTCTACGTTTTGAGTTGATAAATATGCAGTATTCTACATTGAGTTGATAAACAAGCAAATATTTGGCATTACCTATGAATCAGGCCATTTTTGTGAAAGTATTCCAAGCCTCTGAGTACTTCCTTTAGTACAGTAGCAATGATATCTTCTTCTAATACTCCTTCTGCACTACCTGTTGGATCTTCTTTCTTCTTGAACTTAACAATATCCAACATAGACCCTGTTTACACATAATGCAACATGTAACAACTCTGTTACTATTGTTCTAACAGTTTCAGCAAGGAGTGTTACAGAACTGTATATTTCAAGGAAAATATTACGAATTTTCATTAGCAATATTTCCCAGAGAACAATTATATTGATCAAATTATTCTCTATTGTACTAGAGCTCATAAAGATAATACTGCTCAGCAATCATATGGAAGGCAAACTTTACACAACTACAGTGGTTATAGCATCAGGAGAGCATGGCCAAGAGATTGAGACTGCATGCATTTGGTAGCCAAATTTAAAATGCATTTGAGCTATTTTTAGAACTTCATTTAATCATATTTAGCTTTTGCTGATAATGAATGCATCGCAAATATGTAATTTTTTTAGTACATGGAAATGGATCCATGGGGGTTTCAACAGCAGTTCTAAATAATAGCTCAAAAGCAAGAAAACACATCAAGGACCAGTTGTTCAAAATAGGTTAGCACTGTAACAGGGGCAGATTTAGGGAAGGCGTGCAGGGGGTGCACCCCCCTCCTGAGATGAGTCCTTTTTTCTCAATATTTTTCCAAAATATCCTCTCAGCAGTTTCCTATATGATGGTGCACCCCCTCCTGAAGATAATCTTGGATCTGCCACTGTTACCCAGGATTAAAGTCAATGTTTTTACAATAACCCTTGAAAGTGCTCTTCAAAAACTGGGCCCAGATTGTACAACACCTGTCTAAATCTCCTACTTATGCTCTTCTGCAATAAATTTATTAGAAACTGTATGGATACCAAATATGGACTTGGCAATATCTCAAAATCTCTCACAGCCTTGAAACCTGCTGTAATAGCTTATGTGACATATAAACTAGAATGACCCTGAGTAAAGGTTTCAATACAAGGCTATAACTTGCCCAAAAGCATAGAACATGAAATTTTTGTCCAAAGTCATTGGAGTGTACTTAGTAATACAAGCTACAATGTAATGTGCTGCAGTACCTCCATTAAGAAGTCTCATGACAATCCACAGCTCTTGTTTGACTACAAATGATGTGTAATAGTTCACAACATTTTCATGGCTACACTGGCTCATTGTATGAATTTCTTTCTGTAAATATAAGTGAGAACATACAATTTTATAAGAAAGAAAGAATTAATTGTTACAGGTTGTTGGTGGTGGTAGGGTGTTGTTAAATTTATTGGATGTTGGTAATAGGGTGTTGATAAGTTGTTAGGACATTATTGACAGGATGTTGTTAAGTTTGGATGTTATAGTTGATGGCAAATTATTGGGAAGTCATTAGGGTGTTGGTAAGTTGTTGGCAGGTTGTTGGTTAATTGTTCTAAAAGGGTGTGGTGGTAAGCTATTAACATGGTATTAGTAAGTTGTTAGTATGTTGTTAAATTGTTGGCAAGGTGTTGGTAAGTTGTTAGGATGTAGGTAAGTTGTTGGCAGGTGTTGATAAGGATAGAGTGTTGGTAAGTTATTGATAAGATGGGTAAGTTGTTAAGGTGTTGGTAAGTTGTTAGCAGGCTGTTGGTAAGTTGTTAGGGTGTGGTGGAAAGTTATTGACAAGTTGTTGGTAAGTTGTTAGGTCATGGTGGTAAGTTGTTGGTAAGTTGTTGGTAAGGTGAACATTGGTAAGTTGTTAGAATGTTGGTAAGTTGTAGCTAGGATGCTGGAAAACTGATGATAGCTATGTGTTAGTAAGTTGTTAGGATTTTGGTACATTTAAGTTGTAAATAGGATATTGGTAAGATATCCATAGCACAGTGATGATCGCATAGCATTTAGAGATCCTAGTGAGATGTGTCAATCAATGGTCTTTGTATATACACTGTACATTGTAAATAAAAGTAATTCAAACTCATTAAGAAGCTAGAAGGTCTAGCGCTTTTTTTTCTTGTACCTGTTATTTCGCACAATTTAATTGTCTTTCCTTAACATGCACATTAAAATCATCCAGACGATTAAATACAGCCTTCAACAACGGAAACTTTGCGAAAATTTGAAGAGAAAACATCAACTGTTGACATTGTGCGACCGTCTCAATTAACAGATGAATTTTAGTCGTCGATTATACAACTCGGGGGCTTAATTTTAATTATTCCAGAAACTATCCATAGCGGTTAGGTTTTTAAAGGACAAACACTTACCATCATTTCATCAATACTTGCGCCACATTTCTCCAAATCGATTCGCTTGATGGCAACTCGTTCGTTCTTGGTCGAGGTCTTGCAGAGAGCTGCTTGGACAACGGCAGTGGCACCATAGCCTAGGATAAATAGATATTGTACTCAAACTGTGTCTCATTGTATTTGAAGCTTGAGGGTACAAAATCGTACCGATAACTTCTTGTAATTCATAGCTATCTTTAGTGTTGGGCCATGCACGGCTTTCTCCCGTCGCCGCCATCATGGAAAACACCAAATATGGGATAGTCTATGATATGCACAGGAAGCCCAACGTGAATACCTAAATTTAGCGGTTAGGGTGAGGGTGGGGGCTCGGGGGCTGAGGGTGAGGCCGAGGATGGGTGGTTATAAAAACAGCGTGACGCGTGTGGATTTCGTGATATCCTTAGGGTCCCCTAATATCCCTTTGCAAAATGAAATCACGCAAAAATATTTGGTCTTTTCACGCGTCACGGACAATTAAAAAATCTCTTTTACGAATTTTACGGTTCACAAAAAAAATCAAAAGCTGCTTTCACGTGGACGCAAAACGATTTTAGCCCTTATATAAATCACGTTTCACGTCAAAATAAATCAGCCATTCACGTTTCAAGCAAAAGGTATAGGGGACCCTGCAAAAATGATGGCATGATGGAGGGGTTACAAGAGTTTACAAAGGGACATTTCCGACTTCCGACTTCGGACATTTTGGACTTTGGTTACTTCAGACTTCGGACTTCGAATCAATTTGGATACAATTCTGACTTTTGAGCAACATTGATTAAAGTCACGGGATCCACGCTAAAGCTTGGTTAGACCGTCGCCCACATAGTGGGGACTGATTTGAAGAATTAAAAAAAAAAAAAGCTCGCACGATCGGGACTACGCTTCGAAAAAACTTCCTATAATATATATTTCTAAAACTCGGTAACTGGCCAACAGGGAGGGGAATTTGATTTGCCCAGAGTAATTATAAAATACCCCGCAATTTTTTAAAATCATTATCTAAAAAATATCGTCCCGCAGTCCCACAGTGGCGGACCGCGGTCGCAATCATTTTTATAGTTGGGAAATTGCCCAATATTTTTTCAAAAAGTCGGGGGATCGCCCGGGGAGGGGTGGGAAGGCAGGGGGGGGCATGGGCGGCTTTGACTGATAAATTATGCTTTTGAACCGTATATCGTTAAAGCACTTGTGGAAAAGGTTGAAAAGGATCCAGATCATCACTAACCTTTTTTAATGAAAGACCGCGTTGGCGTGCAAATCTAGGGGTCGCGGGTTCGATTAATCCCATCGAGGTCAGAGATTTTTTTCTCTGCTTTGTTAGGGCAATAGACCGTATGGTCACCGCTCGCAAAGTTTCCTCGGTGGGATTTCTCTTCTATAGCACTGCTACTAAAACCTACTCTAGACAGGAAGGATGTGTCACCGAAGCACTAAACCATCTTAATTGGCCAAAATTGGAGCATAGAAGGAAAATCAACAGACTAACTTTAATGTACAAAACAATACATAGAGAAGCAGCGACAAACATACCAACTCATGTAAAACATCAAACTGTACTCAAGACAAGACAATCCGACAATCTGAAATTTATTGCACTTCAAACATCCTGTGATGCATACAAATATAGTTTTTGGCCACGAACAATAAAAGACTGGAACAGTCTGCCATCTAATATCATTAACGCTACCTCTACATGTAATCTAAGGGAGCTTTCATTAATTATGCCTTGGGGGGGCTGGAGGAAAAGTAGGGGGGGCTTTGAAACATATTTGCACAAAGGAGGGGGGCTCTTAAGCCATTGAGTGACATAAAGGGGGGGGGGGGGGGGGCTGAAACAAGATCAGGCCGATCTGCAACAACGATATCAAGTGTACGTGTGAATTGAGGTAAAAGGTAAAAATCCTACTTCCGATAAAAAAGTGTTTTTGTGTGTATGTTTGTGCATTGTTGTTTTATTGTTATTGTTGACATTGTTTACTATCTTTTTTGGGGGGGGGCTATTTATCGTAATGATCACATTAAGGGGGGGGGGGGTTAAAAAAATCATGAGATAAAATGTGGGGGGGATGTTAGTTCTTGTACAATTTTTTTCTAATTTTCCTCCAGCCCACCCCAAGGCATAATTAATGAAAACTCCCTAAGGAAGCCGTCAACAACTTTTTCTTAATTTTTAAAATCTAAGTTTATTTACTTATTTATTATTTTCTTTTATGTACAGTGAAATTTGCTATCATATGATCTATAGGTTGTTGCAAATAAATAATGTAGATGTAGATGTAGAGTATAGCACTTTTGTTCGAACTACCTTTTTTAGTCGGCTTTTTTAAAAATTTCGTTTCACATACTGCACACGGAAGTAATGCTCAAAATATGTAAGCAAAGCTTGGGCTTCCTGTGCCTGCAACAACATGTGAACATCACATGCTATTTGTTCTTAATAAGGTAATTATTACCTAAAATGGTAATGCTAGTTTAAACAAGTCACAGGAAGCCCGCATGTGGTGTCCATATTTCTGTGCTTCACTTTGGACGATTCTGCGAAGAAATCTCAAAGGGAATGAGAAAAACATAAATACTGGGCCTTAGGTAGAGAGTTGTCTTATTTGAAATGTTTGAAGACATCAAAGACAAGCTCTGGAGGGCCACCTTTGGAGGGCTTATCTCCAAAGCAAGTTGTACGGCAATTATTGTAGACGTAAGTATGAAGCTGAAATCTTTGCATTTTTGATTTGTAGCTCAGATGTTCTCGAGTAAAGGCTTCGGTTTTATTGTTTTTAAGATTTATCATTGTCCATTTACAGTATTCAGTAAAGCCGGCCGATCCAAAAGAGCTTTTACGGATATTTAACAAGGTTAGTTAATTATCTATTAATTATCTTCCTCCCTATCCTGCTCCCTATCAATACTGCTAGTCTTAACATTGTAGCTAATCTAAATTGGTCCAAAACGCGAAGAAAGTGTTAGATTCTTTATGGTCATGAATTCTGTAATGCTTAGATATTTTGCATAGTAACCACAAATGTAGAAACACTAAAAATACCTGCAGGCACATTCGTTGTAGCATTGTTTTGAATCCAGACCAAAGCTAAAGAAACAGTATGATTGTATAATTTGTTTTTGTGTCCAGACATATTTATTTACAAAGTTACTATGGTAAGGGGAAAAGGTCTCTACTGAAACAGAAGTGTCAGTTGAAGTTGCAAAAATAAAGCTGTCTGTCCATATCAAACAGGTGTTCATGAGTGTCCAAAAGCTTGATGTGGCCATAAACAGCTTTGGATTACTGTGTGTGATGTCGGTTATAATTAAAATACATGTAGTTTGGAATTCTAGATCTTGACCTGTGTGTGTGGCTACATTGATGAGATATTAGGATGTTTGGAATGATAAAGGCATTCACTAAAAGAGTGAGCACAGCACATTCTGTGAATGTCATTGTTCTGGAAAACTCTGTCAAGCATGGATGAAAGCATTTCATCTTTGCAAAAGGATTGAAAAGCTTGCACATCCTAAAATTTGAGATAACAAAAGCAATTTTGGTTTGCGCTTTAGAAATTTCCTATGAAAACATTGTTATTTGTCAAACTGTAACAACTAAGTACATAATTAGTATTTCTGTGGAAATGCAAATGTTGTTATTGCTCATTCAAAATGTACATACTTTTTATGGTAAAATGGAAAGAAAAGATAATAAAAGTACTGATACAGCTAACTTAATAGCATGAAATTTGACAGGAATACTTTTAATCTGCCCCAATGAGCATACATTCATTGTTTACACAAAAAATTGTATTAACTATAATGATGAAAAATTTATTGTCTTTGTCCATTATTTTAGTTGTGGTATAAAGTGAATATGAAAGTGAAAGTTTCTTTGAAAAAAATAAAAGTTAGTGAAAAAGATCTCATCCAAATGAAATGTCGTTACTGCACGGTTCTTCTGAACAGGAAGTTTATGCCTTGAGGATATTATTTTATCCATGGTATATGACTTTGGCGCCGGAGTGTATCCAATATATTGAGTCCCTCTTTATTTTTAAGAGGCCAAAAATTTGGAGTTTTGATATCTGTTTATAGCATTAATAGCCATCATCTAGACTGAATTCAGTTTTAACTACATGTATGCCCTGTAAAAATGATGGCATTTGTATTTCTTATTTGTCACCTAAATCTGACTAAACTACTCTAAACAGATGAGGCATACCACTGACATTGTAAATTTCTGGCAAAATTAATTATTCTGCCTACCGCTTGATGGGGCTGGAACTTAGACCTATACAATATTGAAGTCATGTTGTCAGTTAAATAATGGAGCTAATGTGTAAAAATTCTTTGCTATAGTATGCTACAGTAGACCATGAAAGTCAGAAATACATGACTCCTGAAAACCTCATTAGAGACTACTTAGGAATGCAGAAAGTGGAAGAGTATAATGAAACAACATTGTCCCTTCTAGCAGGTGTGGTGGACCAAACCAAAGATGGGTAAGGAAATGAAAGATAAATAATAACTTTTTTCATTAGGTTAATATAATCATGGCCCGCTCAATTAAGGGCTGGGGCTCCAGGCAAATGGACCAGCTGTGGAGACAACTTTGATGGGTTTGCTTAGATGTCTTGGACAAAATTTGGTATTAAATATCTGTAGTCTTGCCCTGGTGTTACAGCCAGATACCCTCCAATTCAAAATCCTAATGAATCCCCTGCTTAAAGTATGAGTATGTTATCATTGAGTACTTTCATTGGTATTTGGTAAGCAATCTTTATGGTGCAATAAGAGTCTAGTGGTTGAGGAGTGCTTGATAAGTGTTTGGTTAGTGGTTGTCAAGCAGTTGATGAGTGATCTAGTGAGACAACAGTAAAGCAATGGGAATATTAGTGGTCAATAAGGTGGTGACATTAAGGTAGCAGCAAGTGGTCAAAATAGACATTAATCACTTACAATACAATGCAGATTGTTCACTATAGCTGTGATATTTCTAATTTATACAGTAGGTGATTTGATTGAAATTTGCTTCTCTTTCAAATTTTAGATTAATATCCTTCAGTGAATTTGTTGCATTTGAGGGTCTGCTTCGTGATCCAAACAGTTACCACAAACTGATTTTTCAACTATTTGACTTGGATGGTAAAGGCTCTGTTTCTTTTGGTAAGTTATTAGAATTATGTACCACACTAAGAAGTCTTCTAATGTGTTAAATTCTTGAATGATTTAAGTCTTGCTGAGAAAAAAAAAAAATGCTTTTTATTGTTTGGTCTTTGCATGACACTTAAATTGGCATTTTTAACAACTACTAACAGTGCTATTTTGAAATGCTCTCCTGGCTGGAAAAATTTAGTTTTCATCCTAGAAATATAACTTCTTAAGAAAGACTGATATTGCAGTAGCTGCATCTGGAATGTTTAAGTATAGTTTACTCATTCTTACCAATTGTTGACAATTATGTTGGTTACTATTGTTGACAGCAACCTAGAGCTATGAAATCTCTGTCTGTGCATGCTTATTTGCAAGGCTGCTTAACCATGACTTATTAAACTGAGTGAAAAATGAAAAAGAAAAATTTAAACCTTCTCACCACAGGAATAAGGAATTGCTGGCATCACAATAGCTATGAAATTTCTGTCTGGACATGTTCAGTTCAGTGCTATACTTAACCATAAATTAATTTAGTGAAAAATGAATTCAAAATAAAATGAAAATGAAATAGGAATAAGAAAGTACTGTGCATGCTCATTTGCAAGGCTGCTTAAGCATGAATTACATGTAACCGAGTGAAAAATGAAAATGGAAAACCTTTTCAGGAATAAGGAAGTATTGGTATCACAATGGCTATGAAATCTCTTGGTGATTGCACCCTAGGGCTACCTGTATGAGATCTCTGTCTGAGCATGGTTATTATTATTGTAAGACTACTTCACCATGAATTCATTTTAATTAGTGAAAAATGAATTCAAAATGAAAATGAAATAGGAATAAGAAAGTAGTAGCATCACAATGATATGGGATCTCTGTCTTAACACGCTCAGTTGCAAAATTGCTCAACATTGAAAAAAAATTAAGTGAAAATTCCAGAAATAAGGAGGTATGGACATCACAAATGGCTAAGAGATTTCTGCTCGGCCATGTACTCAGTTGCAAGGTTGCTCAAGCATGAATTATTTGAGTGAAAAATGCACATGCAAATAAAACTTCTTGGGAATAATAATAATAATAATAATAATAATGACGAATTTTATACAGGATATTTCACCCATCAGTGTAAAACACTGTTGTCCTTGGGGTCCTGTGAGGAAGTATGGACAACAAATTGTCAGTATGGGATCTCAGTTAGGGATCTCTGACTGGGAAACAGTACGGTCACTGCACGGTATGGTCATGGCACGGTTACAGCAGAATTTTCGAATGTTTTTATAGAAATTACGGTAATGATACGGTCACGGTATGGACCGTACCGTTTCCCACTCATATGAAAACCACTCTATTGCAAAATATTGTATGTGTTTAATTGTGAATAGTGTGTGTAAAGTTGTGTTCTCAAAATTCATCTTGAATATCAATGGTGTGTTTGTACAAAGCTAGACACATTATCTGGATAAAACAAGTTCAGCTTTTCATTTTAGAGCATAATTATACGGTTAACTCTGTTGTTTTATTACATGTAGAAATAACTCAAACAAGTAACATAATTCCATTATTGCCCAATTTTGTCCAAATGCTTTGTAAAAAAAATTAAAGAAAATGTAGTTTAACTTGTTTTATCCAGATCAACTGGTATAGTCTGATAATTACAATTAATATTAAAACTTTTCCAATTAAAAAATATTTTTGAAATATTATCCAACTGGTTTATCTGACAACTGTCTAGCAAGCTAAATGTGCTAAGTATGTTACCCACATACAATAGGTATTACATTGTATACACGACATGTATTACAGTAAAACTCAGAAAAAATTATTTTTATAGTAAAATCATAAGTAAGATGGAAATGCTACCTTCTAAAAATGTTCACATTTTAACCAATAATTTTGTTATAGATGAGTTTGAGACAGTCGTAAAAAAGACAAAGTTCTTTACAGACCTTCCATTCAGTTTTGACACCGATTTTACCTTCAACTATTTTGGACCAAAGAAAGAGCTACAAGTTCCATTTCATGATTTTTCTCACCTTCTTCAGGTATAAAATCTTTGAATATTATAAGGTTTGACTCATTACATTGGTTGTTGTTTCACCTTGAGCACTTGGAAATTTGAGACTATTTTTGTTGCATGTTTTTGTAGGACTTTGAGAAAGAGTACCAGCGTCAAGCCTTTTTTAAATCCAAAATGACAAGCAACGAAATACCTGCTACAAGATTTGCAGAAATAATGAAAACTCTAAGAGGCCACCTGCTTACTCCATATGTCCGTGCTTATCTCTTAACAGTGAGTATTGGCGTGTATGTTAAGGTAACCATAGCAACCACAAGGGCTACCTTTGAAAGAAAGCGTGTTCTATACACTGCTCTCCTCTTGAGCCACACCCAAAACTATGGAGTTTGACTTAACTTTGGTTTAAAGCTTTGGCACTGGTTCAGAGCATGACTTAGCAGCCCACTTTTGTTTCAGTTTAATCCTTTGCAACTAACCTAAATACACAACCTTCAGAAACTAAAGGAGCCAAATTAAGTTTATTTAAACTTGTAGCATTTCTGTAATATTATGACATATGGTATACTGACAACACCATATACCAGCACTTCAGACTACATTTTTGGTATAGATGGACTGCATTTATAAGGATCATGATTTTGAACACAATTAATTTGATCAATGAATTCTATAGGTTGGAGGTGGAGAGGTTCGTCATCGTGTAAGTTATGGTTATTTCCGAGCCTTTAATAGCATGCTTGATAATATCAAACAGCTTCATGATGTATCCCAAAAGGTTTCTAAAGGCAGAAGATACAAAGAAATTAAAAAAGGTACCAGCAATTGTGTAGTAGTAATTACAACTAGAACTATTGATATGATAATATGATAATAGTTATTGAATTCTTGTACTTTTTATTGTATAACTGAAAAATATTTTTATGAATTTTCAGAGGACTTCTTACATGAAGTTCTCAAGTCGCATCCTGAGGTAAGGGAATATGTCTATTTTCAAAATGCAGTGTAAAACTATGGTACCCTTTCTCTTTGGTAATGTTTGATTTGCAATGTTGATCTTCAGGAGCTCATTGTATGAAGCCTGGATAAGCATTATCTGCTGGATTAATCCTTATCCAGTGGATAAAATTTATAGCTCTTATCCAGTGGATAACTTATCCAGGCTTCGTATAACTGACTCCTGATGTACAATAATTTAATATGCTTCTTTTACATGTAGGTTACTCCCCTACAAGTAGAAATTCTGTATCATCTTTGTGATGTGGACAGGAGAGGGTAAGCTACATGATATGTATAGGCCTGTGCAAATAAACAGGTGATGCTAAAGAGGACATTGCATGCACTAATAAATAGTGTTCAAAATGACCAATGACATTACCAGCATGAAGAAGAGGACACGAAAACAAATGAAATGCCACCCTGAATGTGGTGTCATTTACTAAATCTGCCAAATGTTGACCAACAACTTCCAAGTGAACATTGTTAGCAACATGTTGGAAAACAAAAACCAACACCTCTTTTATTCTGCTATCATCAAAGCATAGCACAATGTTGAGTCAGTTAATTTAAATTGATGACCAACTACTTCCAACAATGTCAATGGCAACAATGTTGGATGCTGTTTTAGAGCCATTTTACAGGGCTTACAGTAGAAGTGCCCTTGTTAGGTTTATTTCATTGACAAATTTTACAACGTTGGCAAATTATTGGATATGCAAGTAATACAGCTCTAATGATAACAAAGAATTAATTACAACGTCATAAAAATCTTGTTTTTTTTTTTTTTCAGACGTATAACAGTATCAGATGTCCATCATATCTTGCCAAAGCATGATGTTTTTAAAGTATTCTCTACAGAACGTCATGATGAAGAGGTACTAAATTACTGTAATTTCACTGTAGTGCTCTCAAGAAAATAATCGAAATTGTAAGCTTTGGTGTTAACATTAACATATTAGAAAAATATTGCATTACTGGATGGTGGACTTCTTCAGGGCAGTGAAAAATATGTTGTCTTGCATATTGTCTCTTGTTAAAGTGTACAATGTTGATAAATTAGAAAGATAACAATTTTACAGTTTCTTCATAATAGGACTGCTACACTGTACATGTACAGAGAATGGCATTTGCTTATACAATAATTATAGCTTTTAAACAAAAGTATGAATTTTTTTGGAAGGGCAAAGAGCAATATCAAGCCCTTGCTTCTGGCCCACTTGTAACTTGTTGTGTAGTGCCACTGTGTAGCAAGTTGTAAAAGAGACTGTGCATGTAACACCCCTCTCAATGCAAGAAATGCATTGCAAACTCCAGAAAAAGTCAGAGAGCTACTTTTGTAATGTTGCAAAGCAAGTTGCAGTGTGTAACATCTATCCTGCGACCTGCAATACAGTCACTGTGCAGCTCCTCCACATCCAGCTGACATACTTGGTTTTATTGCACACCAGGAAAAAGTTGCATCTGGAGTTGCAAAGAGAATTGTGTGCATCTGCAGGGGCAGATGTTAGCACACCCCCTCCTGAGACGACTTTATGTCCTTTTTTCTCAATATTTTTCCAAAATATGCGGTCAGCAGTTTCCAATTTATGTGGTGGTGTACCCCCTCCTGAAGATGGTGCACCCCCTCCTGAAGATAACCCTGGATCCACCACTGATCTGACATCTCACCTGCAACTTGCATAACTCTGCTTTCATGAGCACTGAATTGCAAGTTGAAGTATTAGCACCTTTACTGTGGGTGTAGTTTTAGAAGGTGTTTGGTCTTTTTGAGCAAATTCTTCTTTGTTTAGATGATACAAGAACCAGAAGAACAACGTGTGTCATTCCTTTGGTCAACATTACATCAGGTGTACAGATTTGGTCTTGGATCCATAGCTGGTGGTAAGTAACATCTTGAGGATCTTACACTTAGTGTCTTTGTTAGTTAGTGTATTAGTTAGTTACTGGTAGTTCCTCTTGTCCCTTGTTGGGCAGTGGGCAGCAGCCGTCTCCATTCTGACGGATCATTTGCATATTGCATCTTGCCATGAGATATCTAGGGCCGTCAGGTCATCCCTGCAGGTCTTCTTTGGTCTGCCCCTTTTACAATTCCCTTGGGCCAGCACCCATGTCAATGCCACTTTGGGTGGTCTCCCATCAGGGAGTCTTAGCCATGACCTGCAAGACCTGCAAGCTAGTGTGAAGGCTCAATATAATATATAGAGCTTGGTGGGGCTAAAAAAGCCAGGTTTGTAGCTCATGCAAGTGTCACAGTAGAATGCAAATGTTTTGTTTATAAATAGTGAAAGAGCTCTTAGCTATACAGCTAGTTTACAGGCATTCCATTCAAATAATCACAACTAAATACTACAAATGGAACGGAAATTAAGAATCCCAATTGGCCAGGAGGTAAATCAACCATCCCCCCCCCTCTACCCCCTCCCCCTATGGTCCTTATACTGCTTGAAAGATCATTGTCTGTGCTAATATCATTGCTTCTTTCAACAGCTACTGGTGCGACTGCAGTATATCCAATTGACTTGGTGAAAACCAGAATGCAGAATCAACGTGCAGTGTTAGCATCAGAGAAAATGTACAAAAACAGTTTTGACTGTGCAATTAAAGTATTTAGAAATGAGGGTCCTCTTGGATTTTATCGAGGTAAATTAAATGGAATACACTTTTTGTGGTAACATTACATGTAATAACTTGTATTATGTAATGTTCCCAGGTCTCTTACCTCAGCTCGTGGGAGTATCTCCAGAAAAAGCAATCAAACTAACAGTAAGATATACTATGAGTGTTGATTTATATCTCAGTTATTATCATGAATAGTCAAAAGGCTACTGATTCCTGATCTGGCGATTGTGTATCGGATGGAAAGTATTTTGACTACTGTCCTGGAGAGAACTGATAGCTTCTGGACTTTTGGATTCAATAATTATGTTATACATTGAATTCAAACATACTCTTACTGAACACCTTAGGAACAAATGTGTTTGTTGATTGTATGATTGACTGTACAATGTTTTACTTCAGACCAATGACATGGTGCGAGGGATTTTTAGTGATAATGATGGTTTTATTAGTCTACCCTACGAGATAATTGCTGGAGGATGTGTAAGTATTGTCTTTTACAGGTGATTTCACCAAACATTGGCCATACGAATCTGAATTTCATTCACAAGTTGGTTACAAACTTCAGAATTTCAAAGCGAACTTGGTTCAATGAATCAATACTTACGTCTAGAATTCACATATTTCTTGAAATTCAATCTAAAACCCTCAAATGTCTCAAACTGAAATTGTATTCCAAAAAGCTTGCAATAATTAATTTTATTAATTAATATTAATTTACTTGTTTGGTGATAAAATCCATCCACGGAAATACCTTTCATTACATTTTCAGCGGGTCTCTAAATTCAGTTTTGGTTGCAAAGATTCATTCTGAAGTCCCGAAATTTGCAACCAACTTGGAATTTGCAACTGAATTTCCGATACCGTGACCAGAGTTTTGTGAAATCACCTAAAACTGTGTCAGACTTAAATATGAGTTTTTCCTCGGATTTAACTTTGTATAATATGGATTTCCTGCAAACATATTATTTCTCTACACATAATTAGTGTTCACTAAGGGCCTCCACAGACAAAGGAATATTTATCGATTAACAAATAGATTCCATTTTTTATCAAAATGTGGTGAGAACAACAGTCACGACTGACTCATCTTCGTCTTGTAGCGTACGTTTTGTCCGTGCATCTATTAGAGTACGGACACACGAAAAAATGGAATCTATTTGTTCTGTACAATAGTCATAGAAGTGTTTCGACCAATCAGAGCGTTCGTAAGTTTCAATGACCTCATCTATGCATGTGTACTGCAATCACACGGCTCTCGACCAATCAGAGCGCGTGTATGAAATATCCTTTTAATCCATTTTACACGAAATACGATTCATTGCAAAAAATGAAAGTCACAATGTATAATATAATATAAAGGAGTGAATATAAATAGACTTAGATTATCGGAAGACTGTCAACTGAGTAGCTTAGTTTTAGCTGACTACCGATATGTACCGATCTAGACCCTGTTAATTGTCTTTGCAAGAAGAAGAAATGATTGGTTATTTGTTGTTTATAGGGTGGTGCAGCACAAGTACTGTTCACTAATCCACTTGAGATCGTTAAAATTCGACTGCAAGTAGCAGGAGAGAGTGGTCAAAACGTTACAGCTTTGTCGTCGATAAGGGAATTAGGTCTAGCTGGACTCTATAAGGTACTTTTATCAGGGTTACTTTGATATTATTCTACACTGTCTGCTGTAATATGCAAACCAGACTTTATATATTTCTACGTTTTTTCCTTCTGTTCAAACTATTGAAGGCTTAGTATACCCATACCACTTATAACTCAAACCTTCTGTTGAAGTGGTCAGCGGTCATTCGTTACGGCAATAATGAACGACCGCTGACCATATAAACACCAAGCTGTCCTTTCTAAACATTGGTGAACATTATCGACCAAAAGATGTGCTTCTGACATGTATTGTTGTTTTAGGGGGCGAGAGCTTGCTTTCTGCGTGATATTCCGTTCTCTGGTATTTATTTCCCAGCATATGCACACCTTAAATTATATTTTGCTGATGAGAACGGCCATAATGGACCTCAAAGTCTGTTTGCATCGGCTATGTTAGCAGGTAAGCATTTTTTAGATTAAAAAAACCTTACCTTATCATTTACTTCGAAACGTAAGAAACTTCGTACATTTAGTTCATTATACACTTATTTCAAAAAATGTTGTCGTGGTTCAAAGTAACAAGCGTCAAGCCAAGACCGAAATGAATGCTGGTTTTGTTTGTAATGTTTTCAAATCGGACTCGTTTCTATTGAACTCATTACAAAATGTGAGTATTTTCAAGTCCTTGTTAGTATACCGCACTCAATTCTTTTAATAACAAGTCAGATTTTGTGAACACATTATCGATTATTAGCAGCACAAAACTAGCATTCATTTCGGGCTTGCCTTGACGCTTGTTGCTTTGACCGTGACAACGTCTTTTGAAATAAGTGTATACTTCGAATGTTAATAAGACAACCTAAAGTGATTATCAAATGTGCTATCATTACTGTCATCGCTACTAATACTGTTATAATCAGCATTTCAATCATTATCATCAATGAAAAGTACAGGGAGCAAGGATGGCATAATTGATTAGTGCGCGGCATTTTATGCAAGAGGTCCCGAGTTCATTTCCCGGTGCCCTCGCATCCTTGTTTCGCTCTTGCTTTAATTAGCTTTAATACTCGTAAAACAGAACGCTGATGTAGTCCAGTCCCAGACTCTCTTTCTTGCCGCTCCAGGACTCGCGGAGAAAGGAGAGTCCAGTATAACTTGCATGCGCATGTCAGCTTAGTGACCACGCGATCACCACATGAATGTGGTGATCGCGTGGTTACAATTCCTAAAGTCGTCTAATGATTCAAGATGGCTGAAGAAGAAAGTGTTTTGTATACACGATATCAGTCTCATTTCGGAAAGCAATTTGTTGATTCAGTGAGCTATGCACTTGGAAAAACTTATAAAGAACGTAACGTCTTGCGGGAGTACAAATCTTGTTACAAAATCTACACGTACTTTCAGCCATTTTTCGATACGCATCACTACCATATTTTTTGACAGCAAAACAAAACACTGACATTTTCATATTGCACGCTCTCAAAATAAAACTTTAATCTGATTGGCTCATTTTGCACATGCGCATGCAAGTTATACTGGACTCTCCTTTCTCCGCGAGTCCTGGAGCGGCAAGAAAGAGAGTCTGGGACTGGACTAAACGCTGATGGAGAAGGAGGTAAAGGACACACCCTTTTATACACGAGCCCCTTGCTCAGGAGAATTGGTATCCACTGCTCCCCGCGCTTTGGAAGTAAAATCGATTACATTTACCTTAGCCTTTGAATAAACCAATTATTGTTATTAATAGGTGTGCCAGCAGCTTTCCTAGTTACTCCAGCAGACGTGATTAAAACTAGATTACAGGTAATAACATGGCTAATTTCCCTGAATAGACTGTTGTCTGAAGGTTGAGCACACAGCTTAATAATAATAACTTGATTTCTTATAGAGCGCATTCCAGAGATCTCAATGCGCTTTACAATAAAAATATCTTATATACTCGATGCTATAAAAATATAATATAAGTTATATATATACTTGTATATGAAAATTAGAATTAATATGTAAGTATAAGCAGAAATATAAAGAAAAAAAAACTATATATAAACTATTGTGACTAATAGGAAACCAACGTCAATTAGAATAGAAATGTCTTTAACTGCTTTTTGAAAGAGCCTTAGCCTCGTTTTACCCAATTTTCAAATTTCACTGATTGACTACAAATCCAGAATCAAAGGTCATTTTTCATAGTAAACGATAAAAACTTTTAAAATTGAAACTTAAAGTTGAAAATTATTTTTCTTGACCGTCAATGGCCTGTAATGTAACCTGCGTGCGCATCCTTGAGAAATGGTCTATCCACACGTTTTTCAGCAATTGTATCGCTAAAGCATCAGTCATCTTTGTGATGGTGGGTAGAATCATTGCAAGAGTCATTAACTGCTTTGTATGATCAGCCCATCCCAATGATGACTGAATAAAAAAATCAATAGCGGCTTAAAAAGGTGTCGCGATGCTACGATTTCGCTGTAACAAAAAAAACTTACATCCGTTTGATTAGTATTTACATTTTTTTTATTTTTACGACAGGTCAAAGCACGTCGTGGACAGCAAATTTACAGAGGTGTTTTTGATGCCTTCTCAAAAATCTGGAAGGAAGAAGGCGGCCGAGCCTTTTGGAAAGGCGGTGGAGGTTGGTAATACATTAGAGACCCGAGGGGAACCAAATACTTTTAGATATAGGGGGAGTTTCGAGTAAATCAATAATATATCGGAGTTAAAATCCAGGAAAAAAATGCGAGGGAAGATGGTTCGTTATAACGGGTTTGCGTTATATCAGGGGTCGTTTTATCGGAGTTCCATTGTATTATAAGTTATCAACCAAGGTTTTTTTTTTCTTCGTAGCACGTGTCATTCGTTCATCGCCACAGTTCGGTGTAACACTGTTGACCTATGAACTACTACAACGACTCTTTAACGTCGATTTTGGAGGGTAAGTCTTACTGACCTGTTGCTTTCCCAGACTCCGTTTGCACGAAGAGCGGAACCGTAGGATAAGTCCTTATCCTGTAGTATAAAATGTTGGCGCTTTGTAATAAATTATCAATTGGATAAAGCCGATTTATCCAACGGAGAGCGCTATCCACCCTTTTGTGCTGCTAGACGGCCAGGTTGTAAAATGCATTGGCCACATTATCGAAAACCGTAGTAACGCGTTCTCGCATTATAGAAAACAGATGTACATCGCATTCATCGAAAACATAACCCTGTCTCAAAACACTCTCCAAAGTAGAGACATTTAAAAACGGAGCCGTGCGGACGGCGATAACGCAAGCGTTTTGAAAGCCCTCGTTATTAAAGTGTACGGGTCTTTGCTCGACTGTATATAGTGTAAAATATCTGGTGATAACACTTATTTCCTTTGTCTTAACAGAAGCACTACCAGTTCTAAATCAGATATGATACCCACAAACCCCGACCTGTCGCTGAATCCAGACCACATCGGAGGAATGCGTGTTGCCGTAGCAACGTATGCTGGCATCGAGACGAAGTTTGGACTATGCCTGCCAAAGTTTCGCACGCCGCAGAGAATGACTCTCAATCCAAATGAAATCAAATAAACTTGTAAAAAGCCATAAAACACAAGATTAGATGTGTATACCATTTTAAATAACTGTATTTCAAAATAAAACAATGCACAAACTACTCTTTATCTTTGTTTTTCATTCATTCATATATTTCTATTATTGATATCAATCTCACATTACTGAGAACCGAGGCTTTTGCCCTATATGTATATATGAAGCTATCTGCACGAACTTGATCAATTTTATTCACAGGGTTCGACTTGTTATTGAATCATCGCAGGCTAAACAGCTGTTTGTACGAGTGAGAATGCGCAGAATTTTTCTCAACTATAGAACAGTTTTCACGTGACTGAAAACGGTACGGTTACGGCAGGAATTGCTTTAGTAGACATCACGGCACTGATCACACGGCCATGGCACGCCGCTTTACCGTTTAACACGCATACTTCGAGGGTTTTCTGTTGTGGGCATTAGTTTCTATAGCCTGCGTTTCCTATCTTCCTCCGCCCATAAACCGAAGACCGCCAGCAACGCAGGCTATAGTTTACACGACAAGCTACCGTCGTAAAATCTAGTTTATCGGTAAACGTGGTCTTGGTTGAGTGATATTCTTGATATAAAATTATAAAAATCCAGAGTCCACCACAAAGTCCTAGCCTTGCTACGTGATTAACATATCAAAATTACTGATAAGATTTTGTTGAGTGGTCTAACTTCCCTACCACCCTTCACACCAATCCATGCAACGCTTCAGTTATTTTTGTTTTGTTTGTTTGTTTGTTTGATTATATTAATGAAGATACTAATTTGCTTTAGCAGTTTGCAGATTCTGTTGCTTTTTTAGATAAAGTGTTTCCCTGATCGTTATTTGGATCAAAACAGAAGGAATTTTTACTTGATCTTTCTTTTAATTTCCTTTCAAGTTATTATTTTTTCGTATATATTATGAGTCGTATAGTCATGAAAACAACCGTCAGCAACACTTCAGAGTTTTCGCCGAGCAGCTTTGGGGGCTCAATTCAGAAAGGGCTAGATTATTATGTAGTTAACAAATAGATTCCATTTTTCCGTGCGTCTGTACTCTCAATCGATGCACAGATGACGTCAAAATGTGGTGAGAACAAAAAAGTACGCCACGAGACGAAGTCGAGTGGCGTGACTGTTGTTCTCACCACATTTTGACGTCTTCTGTGCATCGATTAGAGTACAGACGCACGGAAAAATGGAATCTATCTGTTTATCGAAACATTCCAACCAATCAGAGCGCGCGTAAGATTCGATGACGCCATCTATATGTGTGTGTACTCTAATCACACATGGTTGTTCGACCAATCAGAGCGCGCGTAATATGCCAATTATTATATAAACACCTCTACCGACACTTCAGTGGTACATATACATGTCTACATAACAGTCTAGCTCTTTCCAGCGAAAAGACGAATTGAAGAAAGCTGTTCGACGAAAACTCTGGGTCCGGTTGTTGGAAAGGCGATTAGCGCTAACACAAGATTAAATCTAAAGAAAATCATTGACTTTAACGCAGGATTAACTCTAATCGCCCTTCGAACAACCGGGCCCTGAATTATAGGGTTCTAGATGCTGTTACGGGTGTTTTCTTGACTACGTCTCATATGATACGAAAAAATAATAACTTGGAAAAAAGTAGCAAAAAAGATACTTTCTCAAATTTATGCGGAAACAAATACCGCTGAATCCCTGGAACCAAGATTACTCAATGTGTGATTTCTTTTCTTTTGTGGCCCCATGGGAAACGAGAACAAAAGAAGTCAGCCCGCTTAACCCGGTTCACATATGATCAGGCCCCAAATAGATATTTCACCAGTTAACAATGATTATGCCACATATTACATGCCAAGATTTTTGCGTCATCGAATCCTCAGAACTCGAATCACGTATGTACGCGGTCCATGTGCACAAAAAGGTACTTAGATAAAAGCATTGCTTCCTCTTGAAGCTAATGTATACGTAAAAGGCAATGAGAAGAGTTGAAACAACAAATCCTGTTATGAGGAAAAAAATGAAAAATCCGCCAGAAATAATATATTGAATTAGACTCGGAACTGTCATTTTGCACTCGAATGACGTCACCATTATAAGGCCCACTTGAATGAAATTCAGTGGATTGGAAATTGGAAATAAGGAGAAGGACCCAAAATATTCTTTTTCGTACTGATTAGTAACAGGTAAAAATTATTCAATACTTTTTCATCTAAACTGCGAGTAGGTCACGTGATCTGGTCGTTTTTTCTTTGAAATCACAATTTCTCGGCGATAATGAGCTTTTCTTCGCCCCTTGCATGGACATAGAATTTTAATCCAACAAAAACAAAAATATATTTGAAAAGAGCACACACACCAAAGTTAGTAAAATTTGAAATTTTGAAGTGGCTTTGATGAATAGCCGGCGCCAAAGTTATGGGCTGTCGAAGTTTGCTATTTTTAGTGGTGGGCAAGCTGTTTCATGTTTCAAGCTCATTCACAAAATGGAATAAATTCATCGAAATGCAGAATTTTAGGCAGAAAGTTCTTGATATTCATCGTTACATTCTAAGGTAATTTTTCTGGAAAACAAATCGATTGGAAAAACAAGTCCACGTACCATCAAATTTATTTTATCGATAAATGTCATCTTGATTGCTTATAAAGTGGACAAGATATCCGCATTTGAAAATTATGCCCACTCATCATACGTCAGCTTTGTAACAAAAATATCATAATCTTTTCCATGTTATAAGCAATCCAAACGAAACTTTGCACTTTCATACTAAGTTTGTCGATATGAAAATTTTGATGATGGACTCTTTTCAAAAAAAGTTATTATTTCAGAATGTCACAATGAAGGTGAATTTCTCCGTCCATGTCAGTTGGGCCTTAAAAGCTCATTATTGTGGATTTACTACTCACAAGGCGTATAGTAGCCGAACAGACCCCACTGTAAACTTTAATAATAAGGTAGTGAAACATAGAGTGAGAACATACTATGAGAAACCACTATTAATTTGATTTTACCGCAATAAAGGATAACAAAACGACGAGGGAGTTCGAAATTAAGAAAGTACATCAAGCTATAGCTAGGCGATCCCCCAAGCTGCACGACTGATCACGCAGTGTCCGCTATGGTATGTGCTTCTGTTTACCAGGGTATGCAGCCGATCATCGAGTGAGAAATGCCTCGCTGCATTGAGCTCAACTTAAGAAGACAACAAAAACTAAATAATTTTTATTGGCTGGATTAAAATCAAGCTGAAAATTAAAGTTAAAAGATACGTAGAAGTGGAAATGTTAGCAATCAAGTGCATGAGGTTTTTCACGATTTCTTTATCACGACTTAATTGGCAGCTGAGGTCTGAAAATGAATTAGGTTAGGTTAGGTTAGGTTTTTAGCGATATCTCATGAAGAAAAAAATCATTTTATTTGTACTTCCACATGCAAAGAAAGAATGAAAGTCAAGTAAACTCTCATAGCTTAGAAGAATCGATGACCAGTTAACTTCAGTACTAGTGATTATACAAGATATGAAAGAAAGGAAAAAATATTTGACTGAATACATCACCACGAATACAGAAACTCATCCATCTTTCACCACCTCACTCATCAATTACTTTTTGTGGCTCACTTATCATTGTATTTTGTAACTTAGCATATCTGACTTTTTAAAATGAAATTATTGGGCAACAATAATTTTGTAAGGAAGCCAGATTGTTTAACTTCAATCAGACCAGTTGAGCAGCTGTGTTGATATTCTAAACTAATAGCTGACCGACCGACTTTACCGATGGCCAACCCTCAATGAAATTCATTTTCTTCTGAAAAGAGCATCGATAATTACTTGACCAAACAAGGAAACATCTTTAATTTTAATTTCGTATTTCTACTTCAATTTTAAGATCACCCAGGGTAACACTAAATTAAAAAGGAACGAAATACGAAAAGCTTAATGAAAACGTCAGATTAACCTTATAGCATTCTGCTCTCTCTCTCTCTCTCTCTCTCTCTCTCTCTCTCTCTCTCTCTCTCTCTTTGATGAAATATTTTTTCGTAGCATAATTAGTGTTGAGCAGATTGCACTGTTGTCGCCTAGTTGCTATGAGTGTGATATTACCCGCCACTGGATTGGTACGATCATTATGGTACAATCAATGCCGCCAATCATTGAAACACCGGAAAGAAATGCGGAATTAGGAAATTCCTGATCAAACTTAGCCATCTACTGTGACGTTCAGAGAGAGTCTCGAAAAGGCCACCTGATGGCTTACTAAGATAAGCTACGAATATAAATCCTTGTCAAAGTGAAATTCACCCACTTACGCTCGATCACCAAACGGTAATTTTACTTGCTAGAGGCAGTTGGAGCTACAAAATATAAAGGCGTTGTTGACAACGGATTTGAATATCAGTCTACAAATGAACAATTCATCTTTGGTCAATAACTCTGCCAAAATTGGCACACCATTTGTGCGTGAAATTCCAACTTACGAAACAGTCTTATTAACAACGGTTCTTATCTTGATTCTCATTGTTGCTGTCCTGGGGAATGGCTTCGTTGGTTTCTGCGTTTTTACCCAGAAAAACCTCCAAGTTCCAACTAACTATTTTCTCGTCAGCTTGGCTGCTGCAGATTTCTTATTTGCGTTATTAGCCCTGCCATTTCGTATTTATGACGTACTGGCAAAATATGTTTGGCAATTAAGTTTAGCTGCTTGCCAGTTTTGGGTCTGGTTGGATCTTCTTTTCTGCTCGGCATCAATTGCAAACTTGGCCGCTATTAGCGTTGATAGGTATTTGAAGATTTCCTCTCCACTGACTTACAACTTGAAGATGACGCGTCAACGAGTTGGTTTTACTTTGGCGATTTTGTGGACCTATTCTGTATTAATGGCATCACTGACATTAGTAGAGTGGTCGGCTGATCCAAGGGACCAAGCTCGAGGAACCATTGTAGACGATAATAATATCTGTCGCAGTGATGATAAAATATATTTGACTATCATCTCGGCCCTGGGATTTTTTGCACCTTTAACTATAATGCTACTGATGTATTTGTTTGTCTTTAAAGTTGCTGTTATTCAAGCTAAAAGAGTAGCGCGGCAAACTGACTCCCTCAAAGGAACACAAACAAGAGGAAAACGACGAAGACCTAAATCGTCTATCGCTCTTCTTGAAGTGAAAGCCACCAAAACACTGATTATTCTCCTTAGCGTTTTTTGCATATGTTGGTGTCCGTATTTCATAATCTCTCTAATAAGTCTGCATAAAGTGGAATTGTTTTCTCACTTGCCACTTTGGTTCATTCTCTTTCTCAAGACAGTATTTGTAAACTTTCTTCCCAACCTAAACGCTGCCCTAAACCCTATTGTATACACCACGAACAACCACCAGTTCAGAACTGTTATACGAAGGATGATTCGAAGGCAAAGACAACGTGCTAGAAGTATGGTGTCGTCGGTTTACTCAGATGCAGCGTTGTACTCAGTTACCGAGTCAAGAATTTTGAGAAGTTCCTTGGCGCTTCGATCCAGGTCTTCCTCGGCGAGAATAATTTAGTAATGTAAAAAAAAAACAATAGCGAACTTGACTGGAAATGTCTACGAGACAAGTAACCAATACTTACCTAAAGTTTGTCCACACGAAAGGAATGTCGTCTCCTGTAGTTAGTTTACAAATTAAAGGCAGCTGTCCTGGGCTATTTTCTGCCGCCATGCTCTATGTAAACCTAAGCGAGATAGATGTCCTTCCGTTTCCGAAACTGAAAGTTGATTGTTTCCAAGTCAACAAACCTTCCATGTAGATGATAATAAAATATGTCAAATGAACATAGGGTCATTTCCATCAACCTAGTCGAGAAAGTATACCAAATTGATGTTTTCTACGCATAACGGAACAAACGGCTGAGAACCATTATTTGATCTGCATTTGTTTGACAAGTTTTGCCGCTATATATGTCAGAGTGTGGCAGTATTAATTTCTGTATTATTCTTGTGATATCTTACAAGATCGTAACACATCGACATCAATGAAAGAGGAAATGACTAATTTTGATGTTTTCGATTATATTCAAGTTCTTCTATCAGTGCAGGTCGTCAGTAATTTTAATCGTGATTTTTCACTAGTTAAAATACACTACGAATTTTCGGCCTGCAACAGCCAACTGTCACTTGGTTTCATTTACGCAGATTAGTCTGAGTGAGTTAGCGCCTTTTATTTTCTTCGGTTCAGTACTGAGTTACACTAGTGATCAGGTTAGCTTTTATCCCAAGTAAAATTGCTTATATAGCGAGCTTCTTAATATTTTTTTATTTGCCTTTCTGCACCAAAATTACAAGTGGAATTTGGATAAATATTGAATTATGCACTAAGTTATTAGCAATAAGACCACTTGATTATTTTATCACATCGTTATCATTTCTTAAAGGAATGGATTAACTACTCCACGGCTTTATTTAAAGCACTATTATATTCTAAACTGTCTTTCAACGGACTTTGTATATTAGTAAGAATCGTTTTGGCAAAGTGTAAGTTAAGTATGATTTGTTTCTTGTAGTTGTAACGAGCGTTCTATTGTTACCCTTAGGATGAAACCGCGTAGGTCGAAAGCTCGGTAAAAATACTGAAATATTCTACAAGCTGGGTTGATGAAAGAAGCTTATTATGTTAGTTGTCTTCGTCCTAGAAATATTTATTCAAAATGTGTTGAATTAGGAATGTTAAACTGTCAATCAGATTAGCTGGGGATGACACTAGTGAAAAACGTCTGCGCATGCTCGTAGTCACATCTTCGTGGTTTTGTATAAACTTATGCAAATTTCGATTTTACGCCCGCCTTCAACAATGATTTTCACATGCAAAATGTCAAAATGTAAGGCCAACTTTGAGCCAGTATTCACATAATGTATTCATTAATGCAATATCTTTGTCTAACAAAAATATACAAGAGAAATTTTATGTATACACCGAGAACACAAGCATTTCATTTCAAGAAAATTTCTTAAGAAAACGTCGTAATGTGCACGCATGCGCAAACGTTTTTCACTAGTGTCGGGGATTTAATATAATGGTGTGAATGTGAATAAGGGCAATATATGTACATGTATTTAGAATAAAGAATGCATTGTTGTTTTGATCGATCTTTGTGCTCGATACAGTACTTGGGAAAATGTGCGGTTCATTTATACAGACTGAAGAAATGGGAATAGACAACAAAGTTATAATAATAATAATAATAATGATAATAATAATAATCTATATATTCATTATAATAATAACTATATTATACTCAGAATTTTAAAAGTTGACACTTATTTACATTGAAGCTGTGTATAAAATAATTATAAAGTTCTCTGTTTAGTTAGTACGGTGCTCTATTTAACACTGTTTTATTTCTATGCTGTTTTTAGTTGAAGTGATTTACATTTCGCGAAAATGATGCAATATCTCCTGTGACTTTTCCTATAACGTTGTAACTTTGTGTGGGGGTGGATAAGATGTAATTGCTGTTGCCGCAACGTCACAAGAAAAATTATATTGTTTTCCGGGTTTTTACAGGCTTCACTCGATAGAAACTTAAAAATTAAACTCTTTGTTCTTTTCTAAGTTTTTACAATATGTAATAATCAAGCATCTAACAAAATTCAGATACCCCGATGCACTTGTATATATATAATATACGTACTTGATGTTTGACACACTTGATTAACTGAAAGTTTTCTACTGATTGATTTGCATTATTTTTCAACGAAATTCAACACTCAACTGAAATAATAATTTTCGCAAAAATCTGAATCCAGTGTTACTTTCCCAGAGGTGAAATGAAATGTCAAATTCAAAGGATTTCGTGTCTTCTCCATGACCATGTGACAGTTGATTATAACGCACATTCACATGGCAGATACTGATATAACGAGGGCCATATATATAATTGATGTAGTTGTGTGACAGTTTTGTGTCTATCACTGTATGTATGTATCATTTCAGCTTTGACAATCTTGGGAATTACCGTTATAGCAATGGGCGAATTCGTGAGTAAAACGATTCTAATTTACATATACAGTACTGACATCCGAACGATGGAGTTTGCTATAGTAACGTAACAATCAATCATAAAATATTTGTCGACATATATCGCGCGCGCTGATTGGCTAGTGTTTATATCAGATCGAGGACAGAGACCGTGGCTTGCGCTCGCACAAAACTGTTTGAAAATATTTTGTAAAAACAATGTAAAATGATCGCTTGTCTCTTGTCTCAGATCGAGGACAGAGACCATGGCTTGCGCTCGCACAAAACTGTTTGAAAATATTTTGTAAAAACAATGTAAAATGATCGCTTGTCTCGCCCGGTGATATAAACACTATGGGAGATGTTAAGCACACGAAAAGTAAGAAAAACACTCAAGCATGTTAAGACCTGGGATTAATTTAGCCTATCTGAGAAAACTCTTTTTTTTTCCGATCAATTATTTACCAGGCTTTTGTTTGTATAGGACATCAATCGGTCTAAGAATTGTATTTTAGGTCCTTTTTCTTTAACGTGAAAGTTATTGTGATCATGTGACTTATGACGTCATTGCATATTGCTAGGGAGGTTCGTTTTCCACGATATTCGGCTAGGATTAAGGAGTACTTCAATGACCTGGATTTTGGAAAGTGGAATGAGGATTGTTTCTCAAACTCATTAATAATTTATGACTTGATACGCCAATCAGATGTTTATTTTAGGGTCACGTGCATACCCTTGGATACCCGATCCAAAACTAACATACATACATACATCTCTACTCACTCACGCTTGTTACCTAGTTAGTATTTCAAGTGACTTGAAATACTAATTTTACGACTTTTAGTGACACTTAGAAATATTGACTCTTAAAAATCTAGACAAAGTTTAATCTTAAGAGGGTACGATAAAAATCTTTATCAGTTTCTCGGTGTTTGGAGTTTGGAACCTCTGTTCCAACACTCGCTCTCCTTCTGAGTAACTCTTATTTCAGGGAATTATTTTTCTAACTGAAAAGTTACGCAAAATTTAAAGTCCTTGTAACATGTAATTTTTTACAATTTAGAATAAAAGTTTAAGATGTAGAAAAAATATTTTCGCAAGTCTGAATCGCAAATTATGACGCTACGTAAGTTTTTTCCCGCCGAAAGACGTCGAAAAACGTATATTTGGGCTTCCTATTGAAAAATTTCCGAGGCTCACTGTAGACTAAGCCAAGCTATTGTGTGACGTCAAACACGGGCTCATCGACCAAGACATTGCAGTAAAAGTATACAAGTTGTCACAAAAGACCAAAGTTTTCTTGTTTTTTTCCGGCTCTCTTGTTTTCGCCACAACCAACAAAACAGCATACAATCCTTAAGCATCAAACAAGCGTCGTTCCCGTGTTTGACGTCACGGCATACCTCGTCCCAGGCTCCTCTGATACTCGGAAATTTGAATGTCCTTTTAGCTTTTTGTGCCAAAAACAGTATTATAGGGTAGAAATATCGAATCCAAATTTCGACAAAAATAATTTGGTATCTTAAACTTTTATTCTAAATCGTAAAAAAATACATGTTATAAGGACAAGCATCAAAAAGCATGTTATAAGCATCAAGCATCAAGCTAATGTGAAGAGTTTATGTAGTTTTCTTCATTGAAGACCAGAATTTAAGCCAAGAAAAATTAGAAAAGTGAAATAGAATCCATTATAAAAAGAAAGAAAAGAAAAAAAGAAAAGTTGCTGGCGCAGGCAGGACTTGAAACCGCCAGCCAAAGAAATTAGTATGCTAATTTTATGCAAAACCCAAAAAATCGGACCATGCATCCAGACAAATCGCTGAATCATCGCATGTTACGTATAGGATGGAGATTTCGGCCCCTTCCGCGCTATCTGGTAGAACACAGCGAGCTTCGAAGTCAAAGAGGGAGGAAACAGTCGGATCCTAGGCCGTAAATGACTGAACCTTACCACTAGGCTAACTGGTCTACTAAGGGATTTGGAGGACAAAATAACCTAGTGTATCTTGTGAATTATCTACCTATTGTTGTGCAAATTACTTGATCCCGTGGCGCAGTTGGAAAACCCTTGAACTGTGAAGCAAATGAGTGGATGTAAGAGCCGGGTTCGAAACCGGCTAGGGCCTTCCTTTTTTTTTCTCTCTTTTTTTTTTCTTTTCTTGTTCTTGTTCTTTTTCTTGCTCTTTTTGTTTTCCCTGTCTCAAAATCAAAATGAGTTGTTAATTCAGTAAAAGAGAGAAATGGTGGAAAATACTTCAGTTGCTAAAACTAAGAAATCGTTAAAATAAATAGCTGGTCGGGGGTTTGATAAAACCATAACTCAGCAGCATTCACAAAGGCTCATTTAGAGAGAAATGCATATGACTGTAGTTTTGTTAAGGGAAAGTACTAGTAGCCTAAGCTAAGCGGCTATTTTTTGGAGGAGCTAGGGTTCGTTCGAACCTTCGAACCACCCCAAGCGGCGGGCCTGTAATACCCCTAGGTGACGAGTTTAGCTAGTCTTCCCTAACAAGTAACATAAATATACACCTCTTTATGTGCTTTATAAATTCACGTTTGGAACGGTTGACTCTCGGTTTTGATGAAGGAGATATTGACTAAAAAGTGATTTGATCATCTGGTCACGTGACCTGTTTTATACTATATGCCTCCTTAAGGAAGAACGATGATCATGCCTCCCATTGAACTGTATTTACGGCATTTGCCATTATACACCACATAAACTCGCAACCTAGTACTCAAAAGACTGTTTACATTTTATCACAAACTGATCACGTGACCGCTCTTGCAAAAGTATTTTGAGCTAAGGTACTTAAGTAACAAGTTCTTTTGATGTGTCAAATTCCAAGTCAGTATTGGTTGGATATGTTCAGTTGTGGACGAAAACTGAAAATCAAAGTTCACTCGGTTGGATTTTCTTGCTGACCCAATGATTTTAATGATTTTAAGCAGGAGCCCATTTAAGGTAATTGGTTTGCGCGAGTTCTTATGCACGAATTTTTCTATAAATTTGGTATAGATTTTTTTCTTTCTTTGTTATGTTTTTGAGTTGTGAATTACAAACAGAGAAAGTGGGGAGTCATGGTGCTAGTTTCTGCGCTACAAGAACGATGAAAATTAGTCATACTTACGTGCGAATCGGACGATTTTGGCGACTGATTTTTCACGATTTTCTCAAAAACCTGACGAATTATTTTGCTTTTTGATATGTTATAAAAAGCACATTAGTAGAAATAGTTTACTATATAAATATTCCTTTTTTATTATTTTCTTAAAAAGTTCATCGGAACCTCGCAATCAGCAGATACGGTGTTACAAAGTGTATGTTACAAAGTGTTGAGCGAATACATTGTATTTGACGCCCTATTTGACGCTGATTAGATGGCTACCAGGCGAGTGTGTATCAGAGGACAGAGACTCGCGCTAAACGTCGGACATTAAAAACAATATAAAAATAAAAGAAAACAGTCCATTGTGTCTCGGTACACTATGGCTGATGTAGAGCACACAAAAGACAAGAAACACTCGGCTACGCCTGGTGTCCGCTTGCTTTTCTTGTGCTCTACATCTCCCAGATCACGGTACCAACATGTGCGAGCGCGTTTTATATATCTGCTCTGGTTTTCATGATTTTTGTCATTTTTCTAAAGAAACGTGAAGACTGGCATTTTGTAGAATATTACTATTATTACTTTGTTTCAATTAGAAAATAAATGATTTTCACATTTTTCAAAGTTGTGCATCTAGATATCTAATGAATCCTAAGGTTCTGAGAATCGCTGGTGTTTTGGTTGAGTGTCGCGTGCTTCTTTTTTCTACAAAACAAAGTAAGGAAGCAGTGAGTGAGACTGGCTGATGTTAAGGATATAAAATATGGTCTACTTACAAAGCCTGGGAAATCGTATGATATGCCAAGTTTCTCCAACTTCTTTCTTTTTCGACTTTCTTTTTTAAGCAAATTTTTGACATTTTTTTCGTGTTCTTCTTGTGTTCTCTCCTGAAAAAGATTAAACGTAAATTATTAGTAGAGTGATTTTATTTAACCCGTGAAAGAAGGATGACTATTTAGCTTGTACTATAGATGATAACAACAAAAGTAAACAATAGGTTAAGAGTCTACTACTAACTATTATGGGTACTATTTTTTCACGGGTTGAATAACCATGC